>JANPWX010000089.1:1106915-1272876 GCA_024734555.1 Trochalopteron elliotii | reverse complement strand
GGTGTTCCCCAGCGCGGCCGCCGCAGGTGCGGGCCGGGGCAGGGAGGGCTGAGGCTGCACATGCTGCTGTCCCTGTATGACAGGGTTCCGTTTTTAAGCTCCTTTTTCTATCACCTTACTCTCCGTCTCCTATGAAGTTAGCTTGGATAACTTAAGAATGAAAAACTGAGAACCTCCCAGAATAAATGGGGCAAAATGTCATGATTGTGATAATTACTTTTTTTTTTTTTTTTTGTTATGAGGTGGGACAGTAGAAACAGTTACCTTTGCGTTCAATAAAATAACTTACGTCGCTATGTCCTACCTGTTTGACAAGCCCTAATTTATGCTGATATGGTGACAGGCCCAGGTCCTGCAATTTGTTGGGTGTGGACAGGCTGACTTGCATCTATGGAAGTCCCGAGGAAGGTCTGGTTTTGTTCTAGTCGTAGTGCAAAATTTTTACAGAGTTGGAGCCAGATTGTGGAGTTAATAGTGCTGCATTGGGATCTGTTGAAAGCAAAAGAGATTTGCTGTTAATGTTTTACTTTTTGTTACTCAACTTTGTCCACTTAGTAGATGGACAAAGATGTGTGTCCAAAACTCAGCTTTTCAATATAAAGCAACACTGTGGTGATTTTAAAGAGAAGAAAATGTTATAGAGAGAACAAGCACAGGACTAGTTATAAAGCTCTGTAGAGACCTTTAATAAAACAAACAGAAAGACCAAAACCTGCTGTTACTTATTCTAGGTGATCACAAACAATAAGAATGCAGGAATGGCTGGGATCTTGATGTTCTGACAGTACATTTAAAGCATTTGTAAGTGACAGAGTTGCATAAATGCCAGTGATGCTCTGGTGTTGACTGGGTGTGTGGCTAAATCAGTGCTAGGACTACTGTAGCAGTACTTCCTGGAGAATTTCAGGAGCTGGTCTAGTTCCATACATTGGAGGCCATGCGTAGGTGTACCAGCTATAAATTACAATGAACAAGTTTGGTATGAACTGGAGACACGCTCATCTCCATTAAGCTTGACTGCTTCAGCATAGATATAGAGAAGGCCCTTTGCTGTCATTTGGTTACTGTAGTTCTAGATGCACATTGGACTTTTATCTATTTGTTGGTTTATTTAGTCCTCCTGTAGTTTTTGTTTAAGAAACAAATGCATTTGGTTACCTAAAATGTAGGACTGAAATCCATGACTAAAAACTAAAAGCCCCCCTTCCCCCTTTTTTTCCCCTAACACCTCCATCTCTTTTTGTAGAGACAGTAGCTCCTCTTACTGTGTGTGATTTCAAGGGTTGTAATCTGAAATTACAAAAGAGAGGTATTTGCTTGTAAATCTTTGGGTCTGAAGCTGCCTGTTTTTGGTATTTGGAAACATTAAATCTTTGATAAGGCTTACAGCTGGAAATAGTGTGCATAATCTGTGCATGTCCAAGAAATTTTACCTGAAAACATCATGGAAAAAAGACAAATGTCACTTAAGCAGTTCTACCACAGCAGCTGGAAATTAATGTTGGTTTACTTTCAGCAGTCTTTTTATAATACTGCTTTATTGTGCTTTGTCAGTTGCCAGTTTTATTTTCTGTAAGTCTGGCTTTTTGGGCAAGTGGTTTATCATGAGACAGCTTTTAGGATAAGTAACTTTTTTAGTTTGCTTACTTACTCCGTTCTGTTGATGCATGTAGCTGTGGTTTGGGATGTGGAATCTGATACAAGTTCTAAACAGATCAGTTGAAACTTGAGGCTCACACAAGTTGATCTTACTATATAATGTTCAATAAATGCGTAGTGATCCATGGGTTTGAGCATGGTTGTCCATTTGGCCTTCTGGATATTTATTATGGATTGTGTTTACTGTGAATTGGAGCTCATTCTGTAGCAGTCTGTAAGTGACTTTGTAGCTGGCACCTGCAGTGTATTTGTTAGCAGACAAATTAGTTTTGCGTTTATTTGAAAAACACAAGATTGTTTAACTGCATGATCAATACAACCAGATGGCATGAATATAAATAAAATGGAAAAAAAAAGCAAAAACTGACAGAGTTCACTTATCATGGATTTGGAATGTTCTTCTTTAAAGCTCCTTATCCATTAGCCCAAATAATTTAAATGTAGTTAATGTTAGCGCTTGCCGTGTGGTATTGAAGTCGAAAGGCTTTCCTAGGTTATCCAACACTTAGTGTGCAGAGTTGCCTTTACAGCTCTGAAGCAATTACTGTAATTTGAATTAAAATAAAGTAGTGTCACTTCTGAATAAATATTCCTTTAGCAGACATATGCAAGATAGTCTGATTTTGGATGAGGCAACTGAATATGATTACTGAAGCACAACACTTTATTTATAAGCATTAACTGAAGTAATTGAAGGCCTCAAAATCAGTCAATCTGGATAGCTGCATTACTTCTTATTTTGAGAATTTCTGAGGGTTTACTGTTTGTTACTAGAGAAATCCATTTGTTCTACTCTAGCAAATCAGGAACAGCCTGATCTGGAAATGAGTGAGGTGATTCCTCGCCTTTATGACAAGCAGAAGGAAAGTGGTTTTTTGTTTCATTGTTTTGAGGCAGTTTGTTGTGTGAGAAAGGTGTCAAGGGGCCTGGGCATTTGGAGCGTCTCCACTTAAGCCTGTAACTTTCTGTGCATTTATTCAAGTATGGATACCGTGGAGAGAGTGGAGCTTAATCTGAAACAGACTCTTTGACATAAGAACACTTCTGTCTGGTTGGAGACATTAGGGCATCTGGCTGAATTCACTGTGAAATTACAAGTAATTGGGTTCTCAACTGAAGTACTGTTATGAATAATTTCTGTTGGGATTTACGTGTTACATGTGTATGGGAGGGTAGAGCTTGTATTTTAAACAGGAGTTATGTGGGTTTGATGGACAAATATGTCTCTGTAGTGTCATCTCATGGCATGCAAGACCTATTTTTCATTAATTAATTTGAAATTATTGAAATACTTAACACCTGTGATGTTACTATCCTGTCTTTTGAGTAGAGTGCAAAATGTTGTAAAAAATCTTAAAACCCACATTTTCCCAAGGTAGTGGGGAATTCATGGTGTCTGCATCCCCGTCTGCTTTTTCCCTGAAAATACTTAGTCCTTAGAGTTGCAGGGTTTTATCCTGCAAGTGTGTATAAAGTCCTGGATCAGCTTTATTTGAGCTGGGAGTTAAATTTGGGTTTATAACCAGAACAAATGAAGCCCTGGCTGATGGATATTGTCACCTTCCTGAGCTGAACTGCTCTGTGCAAGTTATTCTGTAGCCCAGGTGTTTTCTCAAGCACTATTTTGGCCTACTCCTGTTTCCTCTCTCAGTTGGGAAATGTATTGTATTACCAGCCTGTATGAACCATGCCTGACTTCTTGTGCTTGGGCACCACCAGACTTCTTTTGGGGATTAGCTACATTCCCTGTAGGTCAATAAAAAGTGTACTTTGGGGCAGTCTGGGGATTTTTTTGCACTCAGGATCTTTATCAGGCTCTTCAATGCTGTGGTGTAGTCTCTTTTCTCGTGTTGCTGCACAAAGCAGTTGCAGCCTGACTCCTGCCACAACAGAAGGGCCCTTTCTAATTGCCAGTGTCCCAAGAAACAGGTAGCCATCAGATTTTAGTGCCATTTTAGGGGCTGATTTCACTGGCTCCCAGAACTTGTGCTGCTCTGAATGCAGCTGTTATGGGAGGATTTTCTACACATGCTGAGAAAATGTGTCAACAGTTGTGGGTTTGCAAGATTTCACACCAACAAACAGTGTATTGGGCTGTAGCACAAAAATCTGTGTGTAACATTTTTATTATTATTTTTAAAGATTTATATATATATTCCGGAGAAACAGATTGTGACCTCTTAGAAGAATTGACAAAGGTATCTTCAGACACAGTAATAACCTCCCTCTCCCTCTTTCTGAGTCTTCTAGTCAAGTTGTTTGAGCAATGAATTGGGGCATTTTTCCAGCATAAAAAATTAGTATCTGGTTACTGAGCAAACTATATGACTGTGGTTGTGTGGGTATACCTGTATAGCTGCTGAGAGGGACATCTGTCCTAGAGAAATAAGCTGGATTTTTTTAGTATAAAAATAACCCACAGTCCTATTAAGCCATATTAAATAGCCTAACAGTAGACAGTATCTGAGAAGGAGGAAATAGCCACATACTTAATGTTTGCAAAGTTTGCTGAAATGGGAAGGTTTTGTTCTTACTGGAATTAGATTAACACCAGCTCCTCCACTGCATATTTTTTCATCTTGGTGTGATTCTGTGGCATGTCTATCCAATCCATGTCTTCATGTAGTGTTGTGATGCTCTCCAGGATTTATTTGCAGAGTCTGTGAACAGGGAGACTCCCTTTCAAGGAGCTGGAGATACAATATATTCTGTTTCTTCTGTTGTTCTACATCTCCTCCTTGAATTTTGTAGCCTTGCTTATAATTTGTTAGGAATTGTGGAAACCTTAAAATTTCAAGGTGTTTTTATACTATGGTGCTAACATTCTATTAAAGATTTTACTTGCAAAATAGATTTTACTGAATACTCTGTTGTCCCTTCACTTGTAGGTTCTCTTTGTAGTAGGAGGCAATGTGAAAAGGAAGAAATCTACTTAAACCCAATTTATTTTAGTTCTCTGGAGCAAATGATGTTTCCTGTGCTAAACAGTCAGTAGCTGCATATTTTACATTATTTAAATCAAGATGTATGTCATTAGTCTTAAGTAAACTTTGAGTTTAAAATGCCAAAAAGTCAGGTATTAGTAAATTCTGTTTTGGATTAAGACACTAATCTGTTTTCTTAATCCTAAAATCTATGTAGCAAAAATAATCACATTGAAATGTAAGCTTTCTTTTTTCTTCCTCTCCTTCCTTCACTTTTTGCTGTTGAAACTTTTCCGCCTTAAGTATCATTGATGCTCACTTAAAAAATGAAAGTAAAAAGAAATAAATCAATATTTTAAAATGTATATCCCTCTTTGTAAGAAAATTTAAGTTAAGTACTTCCTCTTTGTTTAGTTAGTGGTGGATTAAACCTAACTGATTTAATGACAGACTGGTTGATTAGTTTGAATAGCTTTTGCTGTTGCCTCTAAACCAGCTCTGTTGGGAGAATGGAGAAGGCGTTTCAAGCAGCAGTCAGAGAAAGGATTTTAACAAGGTAAGAGAAGGGCTGGGAAATCCATCATTCTCTGGCCTTCAGTAGTGCTTGCAGGGAACATTTGGAAGAAGACAACTTTGAATTTCAGGCTGAAATTGAAAAGGATGGTCTTGCAATTAAGGAATTGGTTTCTGCTGTGGGGCTGTGGATTCTGGTTGGAGAACTGCCATGGACATTTGTCTTGTCACCAGGCAGGTAACCCAAGCTCTTGGTTCCTCAGATGCTTGTGTCACATGGTGTTGGGGCTGCTTATGCCTATGCAGAAGATAAATTCATATAATGGAGAACAACCTAATGCAGAAGATGCTTGATGGTAATGTAGGAAAACTCTGTTTGAAACAGATGAGACTCAGGCATTTTCACTCAGGCAGTATATTTGGGATTTGCGAGCGCTCCTCAGAGCTGAGTGGCAGTCTTGTACCAGAGGGAGTGAAGTGACAGTCAAAATAGAGTGTGGTCTTCCTTTCACCCAGATGTCACACTTAGCTCTCAGGCAGTGCAGAGAAGTGTCAGTTGGCACTAGCACTGACACAGGCACTTGCCCTCCTCTGGGTCTTGTTATTACTGGCTCATTTTGCTGCTAGCTTTTTCAATGATGATTTCTGTGCTTAGCAAGGCAATGATAAATGTGGTTAGAGGGAGCACACGTGCACTTGCTGGCTCATTTTAAAAGCCCCACCAATTTATGAATATGGATTTTGTTCATGTAGGAGAAGTGATAGTAAGTTGTTAAACTAAGTAATGTGTCAGGAGTAATTTTATGAGTATGTAAATGTTCAAAAGTTTTCTCCAGTCATTTTATATTTAAAACTAGTTGTTCAGTAATTATCTATTTGGTCTTTAGCTTCACCTACTACTCTTACTTTGTTCTTCATTATATATTTAAAAGACTGACCTTCCTAAGTGAAAAGGTTGCTAAAAATTGCCATAACGATGGCTTTTTAATGTACAACTATATTTGTTAAATATGTATTATAATGAAGGATGAAAAAAAAGTAGTGAATTTGGTTCACTGAAAAATGCGGTTTGTTTCCATATAATGAATTAATGCAACTTTATTTACAAGTATCTCCGCATTGGGCTTTAGATCTTGGAGGCTTTTGTGGATGTTTGATTACTTTTCAGAATGTAATCCAGAGAGACAAAATTTGCTTAGTACTTAACTGTTGCATATAAAAATGTTGCTGTAAATGCTGTCTAAATGGTGCTGTACTTCACTTTCCAGGATGGCATTTAATTAGTAGATAGTTTAAAGCTGAAGGGTGGAGATTCTTAACTACTTAGCTGTATAGCACAAGCTATAGTATTTGCCGTGGTTTCTGTTCTGTCTAGGCTTGTGTTTCTCCTTGAATATTGATCTGAGAATTTATCTTCTGGTGATAGAGGATTCTTCATCATAGCCATGGGAACAATTTGTCCAGAGTTAATCACTACTTAAAAAACTGCCTGTTGTAGTTAGTGTGTATCAGCCTTTAACTCTTCACTAAATCTCATTATGCTGGACTGAAGATACCTCTTATCACATTTGGGTTCTACGTTCATTGTTTTTGGGCAGGCTAAGTGGTTATCTTTTGTCTGTGTTTGGAGTATCTAGACCAGTGGAGTTTTCTTGCTGCAAATCAGCTCTCCCAGTAACTTTAGTAATTCATGGTAGTCCTAATGGTTATTTAGTGTTTCAAAGTTTTTATTTATGTGTGACACCAGAGCTATGTATACATTCAGTTGTAGTTGCACTTGGGATCAAATGCAAGGATAATGCATTCTGTTTGCTCCAACTCAATATTTATTCCCTGCTTAAAAAGTTCAAAGACCATTAGCTTTTGAGGTCTTTGTTGGTTGTTTTTTAAAGATTAGGTTGTTAGTTTTGCCTCCTAAGTTTAATTGTTAGTCTGATTACGGGCAGCACTGAGACCTCATGTTCCCTGGTGCTGCTTAGGTTCTCCAGACAGGTATCTCCATACCTACACTTTTGTTATTTTCTATTTACTTAAACTGCAACATCCTGGTGCTTGTTATGCCGTTTTCTCCTGGTATCCAGTATACAACTTGATCCAGGAACATATGGTATAGTACTACCCAAGTGAGTACCAGAAGTGTTGAAATGCAGGGTAGCACTTCATTACCCTTTTTTTTGTCTGGGAAGGTGTTGGAAGGGATTGCTGTGGTAGCTGTCAACCTGCAGACTGCTCTCTTCACAGTTAGCATGTTTTTGCATATCCCCAGTGGTCTTTCTTGGGCTTTCTCATGGTGCATGCAGGCCTTTTTTTTTTTTTTTTTTTGAGGGGATAAAAATAGCAGTTAATTATTTGTATAGGAAGACAATAATTTTAAAATATATTTGAGGAAAGTTATTATTAATTGGAAGAATTATTTGACCAAAATAATCAGTAGGTTTTCCTTACTCTGAATTTTTATGAGTCAGTTCTTTTCCAGGTGAATCTTGTATCTTGTAATTATGACTTTTTTGTCACTAGATATGTAATTTTATTTTGACAGTATTGTCAAAGTATTCGAAAGCCTGATGTTGGCTGATGATAGCCTGTTTTCATATCATCAGCAATCTTTATGGAAATTTTTCCTCCCATGTAGGTCATTGCTAAGCACTCCAAAGTCAAGTACTGATTGCCAAAAAACCCTATTAGAAATACATTCACTCAAATAACCTCATTTAGTTATATTTTGAGGCTAGCTCCATCTTTTAACTTTTTTCCAGTGCATTTGATGTGTAATTTTGTGTGGTTTGGGTGCTTGCCCGTTGTTTCTGATGAAGAGGAGCTGAGTGCACCAAGTATTGATGAACCTCATCCTTTTTTTAGTCATTCACGTATGAGTGGTGTAACCTAACAATTTTGTTGGTGGTATTTTTTTTGTTAAAATGGCAGTTTGAAATGTGGAGTATGAGTCTTCAAAATAAAAGACAGGAATACCCTGATGTGTAGTACTAATTGCTATGTGCTTGGTGCTCCTGCCAGCTAAATGTGGTTGCTGTTGGGTATCAGCATTTGTAGGTGCCTTAAGAGGTACTTGACTGAAAAGATCTTAAGCTATCAGTTGGATGGTCCTAAGCTGAAATCAAGTACCTATTTCTCAATGACAGAGGAAATGGCTTTTTTCAAATGCACAGCCTTTCAGGGGTTATCTGCTCTGGTGTTAAGAGCTGTGCCTTACACTGTGTGCCTGTAGTCAGGTTTACAAGATTTTTTATAAAATAAGTTGATGTTTATTTGATTTGCTTGAGAATGGACTTGGAGCACAGTTAAGAATAGTGGTGAGACAGGAAGTACATGAATGTAAGTTGGGGCTGTGTGTTGATAAAGATTCAGTGTTTACCTTACACACAGAATTGTGAACCACACTCCACTTACAGCTGTGTTGGGTGTTGGTTGCTGCATCTTTCACTGAGGTAGGGCACACACCTTGTGAGAAAATCTGCACACTGCAGTCAGTGTAGTGTGTTTAACCTCAGCTGGAGATAGGTGTGTGTGTTTTTTCAGCTTTGGAATATGGAGAAAATCTTCCTAGTAAAAGGAGACTTGTTTAAGCAAATGCAGGCAAGACCAGGCATTCTGCTATTTGAATTTATGGAATGAAAAAAATAGGAGGGAAGAAGAGAGGAAAAGGTCGATTTCTTGTCTGTTGCCAGTATTTGGAGTTGTGTCAAGTTTGTATGTAGTGCTTTTATCATGGTGATAGAAGAAAAATAATGAACTTAATCATGAAGAAGGTACCAAGGTGTATCCAAATTAACTTTATCCCAGCCCAAACCAGCACAGAGGAGGAGCAAACCAGGTTATTCACTGCTGCAAGCACCAAGCATTTGGCATTTTTGGTTGGTTTGGCTTTGTTTTTTTTTTTTTTTATTTTGGTTGTTTTTTAGCTGAAAGGTTTGCCTTCCTCGCCATGAAGTGTAGTGTGGATTTTGTCTGTACTTTCTTCGCTTCTCTGCTTTTCTCCTGTTTTATCTTACCAGCCTAGTGAGCTTTGTTTTATGGTCATTGTGTTCATGTATCAAAATTAATCCCATTTTTATTATGCAGGTACAAGGAAGGGATAGTTTGGCAATAGAGCAAGGGAGAAAAGAAAAGAGTAGAATGGCTGGAGAGTTTTAGAAAAGGGGTTAAGGCATCTGGGGGGTGGACTGATGAAGGCAAAGCACATGTAGTTACAGGACCAGAGGGAATAGTTTCACACTGAAAGAGAGTAGGTTTAGATGGGATGTTGGGAAGAAATTCTTTACTGTGAGAATGGCAAGGCGCTGGCACAGGTTACCCAGAGAAGCTGTGGATGCCCTGTCCCTGGAAGTGTTAAAGGCCAAGTTGGATGGGGCTTTGAACAGCCTGGTCTAGTGAAATGTGTCCCCCACAATGGCAGAAGGGTTGGAACTGGATGATCTTCAAGGCTCATTCCAACCCAAACCATTCTGTGATTCTGTGAAAGGGAGGAAACGGGTGAGACAAAAGTAGATGCTCAACTGAAGGCAGCACAAGGCTAGACCTTTACGTCTTTAAAAAAAAAAAGCCTGGAAGTTGTATAATGTGAATTCAGAATGAAGTCTTGAAAACCCAAGTGAGAGGATTTGCTCTTATTTATACATTTTAATAGTGCCATTAAGAATGGCACACAAGAAGTAGTGAGGAAAGTAGTATTTTTTAAATTGCAGAATGCGTAGTGAGGGTTTTTCTGGTTTTGCTTTCTTCCCTTTGCCACCTTCTGTAGCAGAGCTAATTTCAGGCAAGTAGAGGACTGATGTGAATAGAAGCCAGAGGAAGCTACTGATGGTGTCCACCTGGATTTATATTAATGTGCCAGACTTACCATTGCCCTTTTAAACACAGTATTGTTTTTATATGGGAATTCAAGCATCTGTGATGATGAAACTATTTTCTTGCTAAAGGTTATTAGTATTGTTTCTTCGTTTTTGATTGAAACACTAATGATCTGGATTTTTATAGAACAGTATTTCTAGAAATGTGTATATGTATGTTTACAAAGCAGCAACCTAATGCATAAAGGTCTTCAGCAGTCATAGTTGCTCACAAATCTAAATACTCTTTCTTCAGAAGGATCAAGGCTAATGCTCTGCATATCTTGCAACATGTTGATGAAACCACCCTCTTATGGATTCTGTGGACTCTGTACATATGTTTCTGAGAGACAGTGTTGACAAGGTACTTGGTAAAGATGGCTGCATATCAGCTGTTAGGATAAAGACCAAACATAGAAACTTAAACTTCTCATTTCAGTCAGTGAATTAATAGTCCTAAGAGTAAAGACAAGGGAAACACTATTGGATTGTGAAGTATTAGCACAGAAAGTTGGAAACTTCCAACTATTCTAAGATGATGTAAAAAAGGTCTGGTTTCTGCAAAGCTTTGTTTGAATGAGCTGGGTGTAGAAGAGCTGGAAGGAAACCAGCATGCTGATCTTGTTATCAAGTTTCTCACTTTGTATATCGTATTTTCTCCCATATGATGTGTAACAAAAATACTGCATCGAATATGTTCATTCTTCCCAACTGGGAACTTTTTAGATTGTGGGTAGAAAGAAAAATTTTAACTGCTAGGAAGAACAAACAGAAGGGAAGACTAAAATTGAGAACTTCAGAAATTGCCAAAGTAAGATCTTAACTTGCCTTTTGCTTCTTTTTTTTTTTCTGTGTTTCACTCCCTATATATAAGAAGTACATGCAGTTCACAAAAATGGCATTAGTATTAGTATTGTATTATGTTATAGGTGAGTTCTCAGCCCCTTGTATATGACAGTGAAATGAATATTTCTCGTCCAACAGGTTTTGCCAGTGAAATAATACTTTAAATGAAACTTACAGTGGGGAGAAATGCCAACATTCATGTGGTTCAAGTTTGAGAATCTAGATGATAATTTATCTGTATTCTGAAAGTGAAAATTACAGCTCCTATAACCATTGCAGTAAAAAAAACACAGAACAAATTTAAAACTAGATGTTTTATTCCATCAACTTGCACAAAAAATATTGTTGAAATTGATGTTCTCAGAAGGTGTTTGCCTGCTAGAAAGTATCTGGCATTTCATGTATTCACTTAGAATATATCATAATACTTTATGTCTAGAACAGCTATAGGGAATATACCCTCAGTTAATTATGTAACTACTACATAAGAGTGGAATGGAGGAATGAAGAATAGACTTGAGGACTGGTGCCTCCTGGCATCATGTATGTATCTTTTTCTCCTGGGAATAACCTTTAAAATTTTTGTTTTCCTTTCTCTGATGGTAATCAGATCTTATTACTATGAGTTCCTTCCACAACAATTACATGAGTAATGTAGATATGTCCACAAGCCACGAATAGCTAAATGAATGTGAGGCAGGTATTAGCCAGATTCTTGAATATAGAAGCTTTGTATAGGCATTATGACTCTGGTGACCTAGATTGATGAAGATAAGTACACTTCTGATAAAAGGTGTTTCAAACTATTTCACTTCCTGTTTTGTTAGAAATGGCAAAGGAAAAAAGAAATTTGCATCCATGAGCTTATGTCTTTGTCAGTATTGCCATGCATTACTCAATAAAAATAAAAAACTTACTAAAACTGGTTTGTAGCACAACTGTTCTATTGTTTAAACTTTTAACACCATATTTTGTGGTGATAGTGTCTTCTTAAAAAACCCAAAGGGTTTTTTTTTTTAAAGTTTTTAGTTTTCATCTGAAGGCACCACAGATACTTCACAAAATTTGAAGCATTGGATGCGATGCTTAACATTCCTGTGGTTAGAGTAAGAGATGCTGGATCTCTTAACTGACCACATCTTTCCTCAATAAATGATTACTAGGTTAAATATATATAGTGTTTTTCTTTTCTTGGTGTAATGGTGAGACCTACAGATGACTCTCATTGATTGATTACAAGATGGTTTTCAAATCTAAACATTAATTTTTCAGTTTACAGTAAGGTTATTATTTCTTGAGGTCTTTTATTCCTTGATGTTTTTATCTGCAGACCAGAAAGTAACGGTGAAGAGTTTCTATCTCCTGGCAATGATTCTTGCTGAGGACAGGGCATTGCAAAACAAGGATGAATGCTGAAGGTCTGGCAAAGAAGCTGGCGGACTGTGATACAACCTCAGTAGAACTCTGCTGACTCAAGGCAGCTAATTGAAAATTTATGCAATAATCCCATCGATGGGATGTGGTTATGCTTTGAACCTCATTGGATTGCATTATTGTAGTACAGTACGGTCAGTATCTTTCTTTGACAGGTTCTTGTTCTTAAAATTTGACATCAACAAAGTAGCTTCTGAATATTGAAAAGATGTCAACTTGAAAGCTAATGGATCTGAAAACAAACTACGAGTAGTCTTGAATATACTTGAAACTACTTCTGTCATTTTAAAAACATAAATTAAATGCTTACCAGTCCTTAACATAACATGTAGCAAGAAAAAAAATCTTACATAGTATGGCAGTCTTTGTTAGTAGGGTTACTTCTTTTTGTAGAAGATCACTATGTAAAATTCAGTTTTTTAAAAATTAACTGTGTAATCATGCTATACTTCCCTGTCTACCCTTCTGTTGCCAGTACCTCTGTTCTCTCTTGTTTTTTCAAGCTATTTTGAGCATCATAAGGCATTTCTGTGATTCCATATTCTGTTTGTAAAAACTAGAGTTATAATTGATGCTGATGCAAGTCCTGTCCAGTTAAGTCTATGTATACATTTAGTACTTACCAGGCATCATACAGTATATCTGCAATTGTTCCACACCCAGTAAAGAATGTAATTTACTGAGCCAAGTAAAGTCATCATCAGTGAGATAGTGCAAGGGATCTGGAGGCTGCTGATAAAATGTGTAGTTCATATTTTTCTTTTCTGTTCCTTCTTTTCTCTCTGTTTCTCTCTGGGAGGCCACTTTAATCCAAACATGCTATTGAGGCTTATTTCAGAATTATCTCTTCTCCTCCCAAGTCCCAAATTGCACTGGTTAGGGGAAAGTTGATAATTTTCCCCAGAAGTGAAAGCTGGGGCACCTGATCTGGGATTAGTTCTATCTAGCTGGGTCCCTTTGCTCCTAGATGAGAAAAACACAGAGAGACTGGAACACCAGAAACTTCTGATTCCTTTTTTTTTTTCTTCTGTCATTAAATAACTTGCTAACAGGACTGCTAGTTTTCCCCCCAGTCGTTATACTTTGATAGTAAAAACCCTAGTGAAAATGTAATTATGCTGGGAAAAGCACTGGTACTCTTATCCTTCTTTTCTAATTAAGATACTAATTTAGACTTGATAGCCATAAGGAGCTATGAGAACAGCCAGTATCCTAAAGCAGAGCTCTCAGATGTGAGCAGAGCTCAGAAATGTGGGAATGGGTTGCAGTGAGCAGTTGATAACCTGTGGGTTGTGACAGCCATGTTCAGCTGCTCTGTCCTTGCCAGGGCTTCAAACTGCTGGGTTTGCTTCTGCAGCTTCCTGGTAATCCAGTGCTTTCCTAGTCTTTGTCCTTGCATGCCCTGTGCTGCTTGTGGGGTGTAGGCAGGTGATGCCCATGTTCGGTGACTCTCGGGAGTGTTTTGCTGTGGTGGTTTGCGCTGGCTGCCCACAGCACTGCGTGGCCTGGGGCTCATCTGCGCCCCTGAGCTCACTGGTGAGAGCTCTTCAGCAGTACTGAGCTCATTCACAGCCCCTGGGCCCAAAGGGTAGGTCTCAGGCATGGCACAGCTTGCTTCATTCAGTGGTTTAAATGCTGTTGGCCAAAGGAAATCGTGTGACAGATACTGTAATTTTGCTGTGCTGTGAACCAAAAGGCTGGCAGATTATTCAAATACAGCTCAGGGCGTCCCGTAGCACAGTGTGCTCCTGTCTGTAAGGGAAGGTATTGGAAGTGTCTCCCTGTGCTTTGACCTTTTGTAGAGGGGTCAGATGACAGTGAAAAGTGGTGGGGGGCTTAGGTGGCTGCTCCTTGGGCACTGGATTTCTAGTGGGAATCTCTGAGTTGAGGAGCCAGCTGCAGAAAATAGCTGGACCGTCTAAGCAGACTGGAGCAGCTTACAACTGCTCATCACTTAGGCTCTTATTTTTTCTCTATGCTAGTTTTTAAATGGAAGAATTAAAGCCTTGAGGAGAAGAGCTGAGCAGCTGCCAGCTGTAGTCATGCTCTTTGAGCTGAACAAACAGGTTGGCAGTGGAATATTAAGCTTCTCTGCAGGATCGGATAAATGATAACGAGTCCGCCTGTCCTCCTTTCCACGTTCTAAGGATCTCTTTCCCATTTATTTGATCTTACTTTTTGATACTGTGGCAGCTAGTGTAGGAGAGGGTGGTGCTATAGGAGATGGACTGAGGAGAAGAAAACATTTGAAAGTAATGAGATCAGATATGAAAATATTACAGGTGCTAAAAATTATAGGTGGATGAGCTGTGACCTCAGGTTCTGGAGAGGAGGCTAATGACATGATGCTTTTTGTAGGTTTTATTCCCCTTGAGCTTAAAAAGTGATTTTTCAAAAGTGGCACTTGAACAGATTGAGCACAAGAGGTGGAAATAGGTGTCTCAGCTGAGGGAGCTGGAAAGCTTAGTGGAACTGTCACTAGTAATAGAGAAAGCAGCTGGTATAGGCAAAAATACAGTGCAATTTCTCACAGATATTTTTTTACTTGGGATGGTGTCAGGACATCAGAAACAGATGTCTGAGAGACTGAAAATGCCTACTCTGAGTTCTCATGTTGAATTTTAACTTTCATCAAGTAATTCCCTCAACTGGATTTAATTACTAGAATGCTGAATTGCCTGCTTTTTAACAAAAAAAATAATAGAGTTATGAAATGAACTTGGTTCTGGAAATGTGAAGACTATTTCTGCTCTGGGCTATTTATTTATTGTCTCCATTTGTTCTGTGCTTATGTTTTTGGTTTGTTGGTGGTATTGTCTTCTGTTAGGTACTTGAATGGGTCTGTTCTGTTTAAAAGGGTATTTTACACTTGTGAGTTGGTTTAATGCACTCCCCTCGCACCTCCTTTCTGTACACATGTGCCAACAGTGGGTTCAAAGGTTCAGTTAAATTGTGTCATGTTTATAGTGGTAAAGGAGAGAATGAAACCACCTTTTGTGTTTCCCTTCACAGGAAAAAAGTTCTGTTTCTTGAAATCCCTGCACTCGAATTTTTTCCTGAAATTCTTTCTGTGCATTATCTGCTCTTAAGAGGATAAAAAATTAAGAGGTTTTTTCTCAGCTCACTTGCGGGCTTTTTGGTGTTTGTCTGTGTGGACAGTTTGTGTGTGTGTGTGTTTTTTTTTTTTTTTTAATACTGTTCTTTTATCATGCTCCCTGCTTCTCGGTGCTCAAAATGAGATGAAAAGCAGAAAAGAAGACTTGTCAAATGCTGCAGTGCAGGGCCAGTGTGAGCACTGAGAAATGTGGTGAAGGCAGGTAGTAGGGTACCAAAGAGCACTGCAGAGCAGGAGTGACCTTCGATGTCAAATCTCTGATAGGAAAGAGACTTAACAGTTTGTGCTCCATGAAGTGAATGAATAATACTGCTTTACAGTGTTTTACTTTGAGAAATAGTAAGGTTTTTGAAGTGGCTGTTAAGAAAAATGCATCTCTCTGTAGTTCAAATTTTCAGTTGGGGTATTTCTTTTTGGACTTTGCCCTACCCTCTGTTTTTTTGCTTGAGCATTTCTGATTGTAATCTGGATGTCTCAGATACAATGAGCAAGAGGAGTTATTTTTTGGGGAAGAAAGAAGTGGGAATAAATGATTTGTTGACTGTTTGTGTTGTCAGGTGAGAGAAACTATCAGCTAAGGAGCAGCATCTATTAAGACTGTTTGCAAACAGTTGATAACATTTGATAAACTAAAAAAAGAGTACAAACAAGTGGAGAAGTAGAGAAGTACTTAACACGCCGTTGATTTTTTAATCATAATTAGGGACAAGAAAAAAAGCTAGATGGAAGAAGTCTTTAAACTACACTTGCAGGAAAGACATTGAAATAAATTCTAGGTCGTTACTGAAGAGAACTTAGTGTGGCTGAGTGATTTTACTTGCTTCTGTTTTTTGAAGCTATGGACTTTTGGTAACTGAAGGAAAACATACTGCTTGTATCTGCTAGTTGAGGAAATGGCTAAGCTATAACAACTTTCCTTCTTCCAAATCTCCCTGTAGCATTTCATTATTATGACTTTGGAGTTTCATGAAGAAGTTTGAAATGTAGCCTAAACATTCAGGCACTAAAAATAAGATTTGGGGTTTCAGCTGTTACCAGAACCATTAAACTTCAAGGCTAATAGATATCTCACAACTTGATGCTACTTCCTGTCATGTGGAAAAAAGCCTGCTGTTTTGCTATATTTAATGATGGTTTTTACCTTTACCTAAAAGGGAGAGCACAAACCTGACCTGAAAGACTATAGAAATCTGTTGAACTGTTGAACTAGAAGCAGACTCTAAGAGATGTTTTATTTGTCTCATTAAGTTAGTTCATTGTTCCATAGTTTTATCTTTTCCAGGCAGGTCATTCTGCTTTATGCCATTCATAAGCAGAAGCATTTTCAGCATGTTTAAAATAGTTTGATTTTGCTACAATATTGTCATTATTGGCCTAATTTCTTAAATACCCATGTACTAGTTTATTTCAAAAGGGAAGAATTTGAACTTTTCCTTTTGAAGCTGTTGGTTCATAGCTGTTCATAGCTCAAAAGTTCATCGTTTCAGTTATGGCAAAGGAGTTATTTTCGTGTGGGAGGGTGGATTAGATCAGTAATTCCCAAATTGTTTTTAATAGTAGCATGATTGTAGCTATAGGAATGACAGCAGAGATGGTTAAGCTTTAAAAAAGTTACTAGTGTAGAGTTTGACTTTTGTAGGGCAGACTGATTGCTTTTGTATTAAGAATGACATCAAATTTTACTTTGAAGTACTTACCTGCCAGCTCATCACCCACTATGACTCTTCTCAGTCATTCAGTAAGATGCAACAGGGGATTTGACAGAAACATATTTAATGTAATGTAGGAGGCTCCTGAAAAAAACGGGTTTTGTAACTTTAAAATGTGAATGCAGCGGAAACTATTTTGGCAGGACTGCTGGTGCTGAATGGTGCAAATCGTTCTTACTGTTGGGTTTTTTGACTGTCTAAGGTTCTTATTAGTAAAGTAGTTGTTATTGTGGGGCAAGCTGTGTTTTTGGCCTGGGAGAAAGTGGTTGCACGTAATTAAGTAAAAACTTACTTGCCAGGACTTTGGGGTAGTTGAAAGTTGGTAATGGGGCATAAAGTGACCTTCTCTGTGCTGTTAAGTCAGGACTGCTATGTACAATCACAAATGCGTGTGACCTTGTTGTGGATGAATAGAATATGCACCTCATACATTCTACTGAGGCAAAATAATAAATTAACAGAGTTAAATAAATTTGATGGAATTAAAAATAGTTTAGCAATGGTTTGACAAGGTTCAATAAGCTTGGTGGCAAGGTTCACCTTATTAGTTACTGAATGGTAGAAATATACACAGGAAAGTTGAAATAGAATCATGTTAGAATGATTCACACGTAGATCAGAGATGCAGAGAAAAAGGGACCCTCATGTTAAGTCACAACGTCCCTTGCTTTCTAAACTCCTCATGGAGAATATGTGGAGCTGGATCCAATCTTAGTCTCAGACTAAGATTAATCTGTAATGGATTTATCTGTACAATATCTATAATAATATTAAGCAGCTATGTGGATTGGCAATGTTTCATTAGAGTTAACTCAGCGTGCTGTCAG
Source organism: Trochalopteron elliotii (assembly GCA_024734555.1). Taxonomy (NCBI): domain Eukaryota; kingdom Metazoa; phylum Chordata; class Aves; order Passeriformes; family Leiothrichidae; genus Trochalopteron; species Trochalopteron elliotii. Next base: position 1,255,002 of record JANPWX010000089.1, on the reverse strand, counting down.
TCTGCCTCCAGGAATCTGTCACATGTAAAGAATCTCTCTGCTTTGTGTTAGGAAGGATCTCTTGGTCAAGTAAGGGATCTTAAACCTTGAGATGCATCCCTGCTCAAGGGGGGAGTCACCTGGCAGTTAGCTGCTGTTCAAGGAGAGCTCCAGTTGGATCCATCCTGATAGCAATATTTATGCAGTGAAGTAGTTGGCTGCTTGGCAATAGTGTAAACCAGATAGGGGTGTCTTCATTTTAGCTGTTGTCTTGTTATGTACTTTGGTTCCTTGCATTTTTGGGTTTTGAAACCACCTTCCTGAGGCACCTTCACTGCCTTGTACCTGAGCCAGGAGCTTTCCAGCTCACAGGTTCACCACAGGGCATGAGACCTGTGGCTTCTTAGTCAGCCTGTACCAAATTATGGCCTGGGGTTAAGTGTATCCACACAGACCTACAGCTGAAAATACTGACAGTCCAGTGGTTTTTGTGTGGTGTTTGTAGTTGCAGAGGAATTGGGGTTTTTTTCCTGTTGTATGCATGACTCTGCAAAGTTTCCCCTCTATTCAAAGACTGACCTGGCTGTGTTATTCTGACTCTGACTCTCATTCCTGGATTGGCTGTACTGGGGTGTGTTGCTGTGTGCTGCTGCTGGGCAGTGATGGGGACAGAGCAGGGAAGGTGACAGAGCAGGAGCTCTGTGTGACATCAGATAGGGGAAGGCTAGTTCAGCTGAACTCGGTTTTTAAAGAGCAAGTCACTAATTCTTCCTTGAGGAGGGAGAGAGAGAATTTAATACTGATTTTACTTGTGCTTTTTAAGGGCTGCTTTTTTCACTTTGCCCAATTATGTGATGCAACACTTCACTGAGATTTTGGCGGAACAGTGGCTGTTTATTTTGCACCATTGCTGTGGACTGTGGTGTAAATATGTTTCAGCCTAAATCAAGTAGTTGGAGTTTGGAGATATAAGTTGGATTCATATCTTAAGTTTAACCTTCTTTTTCCCCCTTCATTTTAGTTAGCTGATCAGAAAGGAATTATATATATTAAGAAATACCAAATCTACTTAATGTATTTTCTTCAGTAAAGTAGTTTAGGAGTGGAATTGTTCACATAGAATAAAAGCAATGATAAGAGGATATCTGTGCTGATTTCCTTAGTCTTCATCCATGGAGATTACATAAAATGTAAATAAGATTAAATAAAGTTTTTGAAAGGGTTTTAGTTTCCAGGACAGTGTCATGTTCTTTAGAATTTCATATCAGTAACTTGAACAGACTTAAATATCTCTGAGATAGGTGACAAGTAGCAAAACTCCTCAGTTTTCTCTAACCTAATAATTAGCCTAATGTACGTATAATCTGGTGCAGAAGAGTCTTTTGCTCTGGATGGTGGTTGGAAGTCTAGCTTTTTTAGACTGCAGTGTCAAGTGATTCTTCAGATTTCTGTTTATTTAGTTTTAGGTAGATGTAATAAAAAGCTTTTAACACATCCCATTGCCAAACTGTTCCACTTGTCTTCTCCTTCATCCCTCCATTTCCTCTCTAGATTCTCTTGCTTGTTGGCAGCAGAGTGGTTGTAGTAAAACTGATGTTCTGTCTCAATAAATCATGACGTGACTGTTCTAATTAATTTTCAGCAACATGTTTCTCTTGAAAACTTGTAGGTTGATGACATCTTTTTATTAGGATGGTTTATGAATCCTATCTAAACTTTTATGTTTCATGTTCAAAAATAAAAAATGAGGGAATAGAGAAGTAATAGTGAAGATAGTTCAGTGATTTAGCTATTTAGTTCAATAATTACTGTATACAAAATAGTGCAGTTGTTAGAATTTTCAGTAGAGTTGCATGTCTTTCCTCTGACTTTGAGGTTTTTGCAGTGTGTCTTAAAACAACTTGGTTTCCAGTAAGCAGTAAAAATTAATTTGAAAGAACTCCAATGGCTGTTTTGCTTGCATTGACATTTACTCCTTTTTATTTATATGCAGGTCAACTCCCTGAAGATTCCTGACTTACCACTACAGGCTGTTATTGTTGAATATGGGACTATATTTACCTGTGAGGAACATTAGGGTTTACCTACATAGATAATTTCCCTGGTTTTTAAGTGGAGACACTGAGGCCAAGTAGTTTCGGCTGAGATAACAGACTCCTTTTGTCTCTGTAATTGGCTTAAGGTACGGCTTGAATGATACTCCTAATTTCTGTACTCTCATTGTTAAATTGAACAAAAAGCAGTACTTGAAAGTAGCTGAACTACTCTACAGCTACTCTAATTGAAGCTAGAGTAGTCTTGTAATTTGAGCTACTTCTATTTGCAGTCTTTGCTGTCAGTTTTGTGGTCTGATTACCTGACTAGTTTGCCTGATATTCATGCCTGGAGGTGTTAGGCTATCTCTTGCTTTGTCATCCAGTGCTTGTCTCCTTCTCTGCATCAGCGTTTGTGCTGTTATCCAGGGTCATTCCCTGTGCCTTTGTTGTTTGTTTCATTAATATTTCAGTCTCTGAAAGTATTTTATCTCCAGGTGAAATCCTAACTAACGTAAGGTCTGGCATAAAAACTCGGGGTCATACTGGTTTTCTCATAGCTGAGTGCTTTTCTGTAGATGGTCTGTAATTCTTGGCAGCAAAAGAGAGCTCCGAAAATCTACAGAGGTCTGAAGGTGCTTCTCCTAGATGGGACATAATATTCAATAACAGTAGTGCTGGGTTAATTCTTACCAGTGAGAAATGCCAGTTGTTGCACAAGAGAGGGGAAGAGTTGGGAGGTACAAGTCAGGGAAACATAAACCAACTTTACCTTTGCAAATAAGGGTTCAATTCATCACCAGTAGACGCTAAGAGGAAAGTGATAATGAAGCTTAGCACGCAGCCAGTGGAAGATACTGTGTATTAGACACAGGGTGAGGATTTACTGCCTCTTTCATACGTTTTATGACCTAGTAATGTAGTTCAGAGGGCAAGTTGTAGTTGCTGAGGTGAAGGAGAGAGTTGTGGGGATATTTCAACTGAATTTAAGTTTTTTGTTCAACAGGCTTTTTTCACGGGTGCTTTTGTTTGGGATTGCTAAAATTTAGTAGCTGCAAATTGCAGAGAATTTGGATTATAGATGTCAGTATTTTGAGGTAAAACTGTGATTTAGGCTTGGCTGACTCACACAAATTCAGTGGGTTGTGGTTTTCTTTAAACTCTGTTGCATGGTAATGCTGATACAAAACCAGCAATTCCAGGCTCTGAGACTGTGTGTTGTGGGGGTATTATGTTAGGTGACTGAATTTACTGCAAGTCTCTCATTATGTTTCATGAGAGCTAGGCTGTTGAATATATTTGATTTGTTTGTGGGTATTGTAATAGCAAATAGCAGAAAGACCAAGCAAAGGTGTCCTGGCTTAGGGCAAATTTGGGAGGAGAATTCCAAAGTGGTCCCTCTAGAAAGCAGATTCAAGCGGTCCCTCCCCAGATTGGTTCAGGAAAAGATTTTCTGGGAGAGAGGTGGAAAAAACCTGTTTATTTAACAAGCAAAGTATTCACAAACATAAAAAATGGATAGTATTAAACAATAGAACCTCTTGCTGTTCTGAAGAGATGGCAAATTTAGAAAGTCCTTGCTGTGGGGTGTAGCTCGGCTTGCTCAGTCTCTTATCAGTCCCTCTGGTGCTGGGAAATGCCGCATCCCAGGCCCCGGTGGGACACAGGTGTGAGCTCCTGATGTTCTTCTGGGTTTTCGGTCCAGACCAGGACTGTCAGTTCCAAGAAAAAGAAAAGACACAGTCAGGGGAACTTCTCTGCCTCAGCTAGCTAAAAACTAGCTAAAAGCAAAGGAGAACTCTCTCCTGCTGTCTGTCTGTAGGCAACACAGTCCGGGAGCAGGAGTGCAGAGGAGTGAGTGCAGTTTCTGCAAACAAACTCTGTGCTGCTTCTCCCCGCCTTCACTCTCAGAACCAGGTCTTAAAAGTGCAGAACTTAATATCCACCATAAACAGAGCAGATGACTGAGGGTACAAGCATCATAAAGTCACCCCAGGACAAAAGGTCGCATCTTCTCAAGTCAATCTGCAAAGTCTCCTGCAGGATGTGACAAGTAGCAGACAGAAATTTCCTTAAAATACTGCCCTTGGTCAAATCTCACTTCATTATTGATTTGTCTTCATATATTACCATCTTGGAAGCGTGTTTTGTGTGTGTACGTGTCCCTACTTAAAGGAGAGACTGTTGAAAGAATAATACATAGTAGTGTCAGTCACTGTTGGACTCATTAGTGTTTTGAGCAGCTGCCTTCCCAGTGGCTGCCTTTAGTGCTGCCTTCTTTCTGATTATTTCCGTTCAGATTTGGTATTTAGTTTGTTGGAGAGTTGTATTTTTTGGTATGTTAGGCCAACTTCTAAGCTGTTTATTTAATTCTGTATTTTTTGTAAGTATTTCGTGAAAGATGAAGGGCTGTTGGGCACCAGGCAATTTTTGGTGTGAAGTGTGCTTGTCAAACCTGTCAGATCTTTTGAAATGTATTACAGAAAGTGTCAAGCAAAAAAGTGACATGTTTTTTCAGAAGGTCGAATATTGCTGTATCGCTTGCAATTTTGATGGGGTTTTGTGTTACAGAAAAGAATAGGCAATAAGATTCCTGACATAACTGGTATAATTCTGGGAGGTTTTTCAAGCTTTGTGGTAGTGCAGCTATTTGCTAAGCACCAGTTTTGGTAACTGCTAATGTGAGTAGCGGGATTTACAAATATTAGTATGTAAAAGCTTCTTTCACAAGCTGGGTATAATTGATTGTCTCATTACAAATATATATTTTCTTTATTTTGGGGAAGAAACTCGGATTTTTTTTTTCCAGTTTCTAGTGTGTGTGTCCCCTTCCCCCCAACATTTAAGTTTGGGGGGGCTTTTTGTGTATTTTTGGTTTTGGATTTTCTTGGTAGGTGATTTGTTACAAAAACGAAAGTAAATTCGTTTGTGTCATTTACTTACTTACCCTCACCAAGTTTGGTAATAAGTTCTTCTAACAGTTGTTTCTCTGAGTATTCTTAAGGTACTTTGCAACTAGAATATTCCTTGACTAACTTCATGCATTCTACTTTTTTGCATCTGTCCTGGGTTGCAGTATAAGATATGCACAAAGTATTCTATCACCATCTTCATGAACTGTTGAGTCCAATTGCTGAAGCAGTGTTTTCCCAGGCCCTCTTCTGTTAATGTATCTTCTGTTAATGGCCCATCAAATACCTGCTGCATGACTCATAGGTAACTCCCTCCAGGAGTTATCTCTCTTTAATGGGCCGTCAAGGACCCCCTGTATGACTCATTATCCCATTGTGAGATGCTCCGCCCAGGGGGAGGAGCCAAGCGTTCTCACCTGGATATAATCTGGGATTTGGGACGGTACAGGCAGCCCTTACCCACTGGATTCCCAGAGGATCAGAGCTACCAGACCTTTCTGTGGGATCACTGCTTCAGGAAGACCCCCTCATCTGGACTGCTTCCATCACCCTGCTCAGGCTGCATTCTGACTCTGTCAGTGGTCTTTTGTATTATTGCATTTATTTTATTTTATTTTACTTTTTTTTTCTTCTTATTAAATTGTATTTCTGACTTGGAGCCTCTCACTCGTTTTTGCTTTCAAACCACTACAGCATCCTCTTGAGGATGGCTAGGTGGAAGCTAAACATGAATGTAAAGCCCAATTTAGCTAGATACAGGGATAACAGAAGAAAGTGAAGCGCTTGATTTCTGCTAGCTGCCTTGTTTATTGGTGGGATTTTTATTACTAGTTGAGACAGGACGATACTGCACATAGGCTTGGAGCAGAGAAGCAGTTGTCCATACAGGCTGCAAAGTAGGTGTCTGTAATTTTACTTTCTCAAAGGAGTAAAGCCTTGCTCCTGGATAAAGTGGAAAGGTGGGACTGGGAGAAGATGAACCAGACAGCTTCCTTCGTTTTGTGGACTTGACTTCAGTGAGAACCAATTTAGCTACTGAGCCTTGTGTCATGCACAGCACTGCCTTCCCCTTAGATGGGGAATGAAGTTGGTGTGTGTACAACTGATTTTCTTGTGTGTGTTTCCTTGATCTTGTTTTAGAATCTCACAGAATTGTGTCTTTCTAAACGTTAACATCCTTTCATTACATGCAGATTATTAGAAATGACATGTAAGTCCTCGGTTCTTGTTTTGTTTTAGGTCTTTGTTGTTTTTCTTATGAAGGAAAGCATATTTTCCTGCCTGGAAGCTCTGTTTTTAATCTGTGACCTGAATCAAGCTGGTTAATAACATTTCCAGAATTAAAATTACGGTTATCTCTCTCTTCTCTTGACCCATAGTACAAAAATTTGAGTCTGCTTAATTGTGAAGTAGTAGTGAATTCTAAACAAGGAAAAGGAAGGTGGCCAGGATTACTAAATGACACAAAGTAGCATTGGGTAGCCAGCCAGTGAGATGGGCTGTAGGTGCTGTTAATGGTATCAAACTCAACTGTGTACTTTTGTTTATGTTTGTCCCTAAGTTGCAATTGCCGCCTCTCAACATGGCCATGTTGTACTGAAGCACAGGTTAGTATGATGAATGTACTTGTCCACAATTCTCTGTGAATTCAAAGCCTGATGGGTACAAATGGAGGCATTATTTTTAGGCCTATTCTTCCTCCTTCTTTCCAAAAAAGGAACCCCGAAGCAATTTTTAATGTTTATCCTCACTGTAGACTCATTTTCTGTAAAATCTGGGCAGCATATCCATTTGTTACTACAGAGAAGTTCAGACAGTTGAAAATAATTGGTGCTGTAAGCAGAGGTTGGTGACCTGATGAGCTGGTCAATGAGCTGGTCAGTAGCAGTTGTTTCTTCACTGAAAAAGAAGTGACATTCTGGTTCATAGAGGGCTTGCTGGGACTTGACAAGACAAGAAAGGAGATTTCTCTTAATATTTTATTTGTGTGAGAATTCTGTGGATATTCAAGTCATGAGGGGTCTGATCAGCAAAACCAAGTTGTTCACCTGTTAGCTGTGGATAATACTTCCATTGTTTCTTAACTGCATTTTAGATGCAGAACACCTCTAAAAGTATTCAGCAAATTGTAGTTCATCTTGACTGAATTCAGTAATGCCAAGAAATTACTGTTCTAAAAATTCAGTTTTCATACAGGGATGCTCAAAGTCAGTAAAGCTTTTAATGAATACTGTAGTTCTCAATGCTTTCTTATGTTAGAAAATGATGAATTGAGGAACCTCAGTGCAGAAAGGATGGTAGTTACTGAAATGTGAGGATGTTCTCCTGATCATCAGTCTTTAAATGGCAACTTTGGAGATAATTTTTAATAATAAAGTCCTTGGCTGTCGAATGTGTGTGTGCTGTGCTTTATCTTGATTGGCTTGAATAATTCCATTAATTTTATGGTTTAAGGTAAAAGGGGGAAAAAAGAAGCAGTTGTATAAATGTGGTGTTCAGGATGTCCTAATAAGATACAGCTTCCTAAAAATGAAATATTTCTCTGTGACATCTCATTCAGTTACTGGAGCCATAAATTTTGCTTTTCTTTGACACAGTAATTTACTTTCTATCCTACAGTTCTTACCTATTTTAAAACTACTTCTAAAAAAAAGGTAGAAAATCACAGAATAGTTTGATGCTGCCTTCTTGAAAATCTTCCTTTAGAGGGTTATGGAATCAGTGAAGAATATGTGCTGGCAGTGATTGGGGGAGATTGGAATGGAGCAAAAGGAAAACGTGTTTGGAAACTCAGAAAGGTTGAGAACAGTGGTTGAAGGAAAAGGTAGCAAAATTCCTCCGTTGTGAGCTGCCTCTGTTCTTGAGTTAATTTGGTGCTGAAGTATGGAGTAAAGTATAGTATTTGTCACATTGTCTGAAATTATAAATTCAGCAGTCTGAGAAGGGAAAATACACGAATTGTTGCTATTCCAGTGTGGTAGGGAAGGTGATGCTGCCTATCAGGGTTTTAAATCTGTGTGAATATTGTCCTGTTTCAAATAAGTGTATTTGATTTAATCAATTTGCATTTTTATGGCTAAAGCAAAAGAAAAAGCAGATCATAAAGTATGTATTATGAGACTGACTTAGAAGAAGAGATGTCTGCGGAAGACCTAAAGTGGTGCTTTAGAAAGAAAAGTTCCTCTGTGCATCAATAAGTTAAGTAACTGGGCAAAAAAATCTCCAAAAATGTGAAACAGAGCTAGCCTGGTAGAAATAACCCAGCATCCCTCTACATCTGGAAGTACTTACTGTGTTAGGTCATAATGTAATGAAAACAATTTTATTGTTTGGAAATGATGGAAATTTGGAAGATGTTTGTCTTCAGTCAGAAGGATTTGTCTGTGCTAGTGTGCAGTATTCGGACATCCATACCAATTTTAAACATAAAGTCTGGGATTAGACAAAGTCCAACCATGAAGCATGGACTCCAGTGTAGGCTACCAACCCAAGGACATAATTAATACAATGCTGCTTATACGATTGCAGTTGCAGTGCTGCTTATACATTGCAATACAATGCAATGCTTCATAAGAGTTGAGGCTGTTCTAGAAGATGGAGTCAGAAATTGAAGATTTGACTGGGACTGTACTTGTCCAGCTGCAAATGTCTATAAAAAACTCTGTCACGTTATGGATTCAAACTGGAAGTAGTACAAAATCTGTTCCAGAAAACTGACTTAAGTGGGAAAGAAGGATGTGAGTAGTATTCAGATTGGTAGGAATGCATTACACAATGGAAAGATACAGCAATCCTACATTAAAAATTTCTTGGGATTACAGAGTAGTGAAAACATGGGTTCAGCTGGCTGGTTTCTGAGATGTGTTCAGACTAAGGGAAGAAAATGAGAAACTTGTTTTGAGGAGTTCTTAATGTTGGGAGCATAATTTTGCGTGCGTTGCAGGATTGCATCCAAGTGGCAGCTTCAAGGATCAGTGCACCATGCTATGATGTGTAATTGAATGATGAAATACATAGAAATGTGATTTAGTTTTTATTATTTACTTACGCAAGTATTTATTTCCACTAAAGAATATGGAAATGATTAATTTGACTGGAAATAGGAAAATTAAAATTCTTAAATCCAGTGAGGTGAGTAAATTAAGTGGGAAATGTTCATATCATATGCTTCTGATACTCATGTGTGGCTTTAAAAATCTTGTAAAAAAATTCTTTATTTCCTCAAATCTGTTACACTGGTGAAATGTCAGTTTTTCTCATGGAAGACATGTTAAGCTGCTGTTTCTTGTTGACAGGCTGTAGTGGTAGAGCACTTTCATCTCCTGTTATGTTACCAACATTTTATCACTCTTTAAAGCATAATCATTGCTTTTTCTTAAAGCCTTCTTGACTAGGGAACTAATAATAAATTATTGTAATACTATATAATTATATAAACATATTATAATTATTACTCTAATAAATACTCATATTAGTGGAAGCAAACTCAGTTGAAATACTTTATTACTACAGTGTTTGACCCTTCCTTTCTAAGAATTCAGAAGGAAACATGTTATACTTCCTAGCATATCATGTATGTTCTGCTTGACATTTAGATTTTTTTTTAAATGGCTATGAATGAATGAGTGGGTGGATGAAGGGCATGGTGAAACACAAGTGTTTAATTAATACAGTTGTAGAATTTATAAGACTTAGGATTTATGCAGAGAGGGCATTAATTTTGAAATATGGGAAGTAAAAGAGAAATTGTCATCAGACCATGTTGATAAACTCCTGGGTGACTTAAAATATAACAATTCTGGTAGTGTCAGACTTCAGCTTTGCAGAGTGTGGTGAATGTTTTCGCTTGTAATTGATGTCAGTTGGTAATGGCTCTGCATTTGGTTGGAGTGGCAGAAGGGGAGTATCCTAATGGATCTCAGGAGCTTCAGGGAAGCTGGGCCAGAGGATCAGGAAGCTTTGAGTCTCTGAATGGTTTTGAATCTGAAGTGAGAAATCCATTGGCTTATCTTTTGTGAAGTAGCCTGCATTTTCTTGCCTGTAATTTTGCATGTCTATTTTGAACTGTGCTTAAGCAGTTAAAACGGCTTAAATATGCTTAAAGTGGTGATTTTCTACCTCACCTCTAGATGGACTCTTTTAAAGACTATTAATTTAAAAAAAGAGTTATTCTGGATTTAGAATAACAAAAAAATTCAGTTGTCTTTTGGAAGTGCCTTTCAGTAACAATTGTTTCACAATTTTCTCTATAGCACTAATTCTTTGTATGAGAAGTATGACATAACTGGGCTCTGCTACCTTCTGTCTGGCTGTTTATTCTAAAGAGTATGTTTGTTTTCATCACTGGTATCTGAGATTTAATTACAGAAATATGGGTAAATGTGAGCAAGGCCAGTAGAGAAATAAGGATGAGGTGGCAAGATGAATCAGTTGTAGAGAGATTAGTGCTGTAATTTCCCTGTTAGGCAGAAAAAATGACTTTTAGAAGTTAAAAGAGATCTCTGTCCTTCTGATTCAGCTGTACAGCGCTTCTAAAATGGGACATGTAGCCTTCTCTTCTGTTCTGCTTTATATGTGTAATGCTTTTCCATCCTCAGTTAATGAAAGACTCTGGTCTCCATTTCTTCTGTGTTTTTGTGATGGTCTGAACTGGGTCATCATTTGGTCTGTGATGCGAGAAAATGTTTTTGTAAGCTGCTCCTGTTTTTCCTATCTCTTTGTGTTCCTCCCTCCTCCACCTCCTTTGTATGAAGCTTTGCGCTGCTTGATTTGACATTTAATTCCTTATTCCTTCTCCTGGCTTTTTCTATCCTTTTAGCAGTTTTCAAAGTGTGTTATCTCCCTGCTTCTTTGGTAAAGCTATAGTTACCTGTGCAGTTTATTCTTGTCTTGTTCTGTGATACCACTGTGTGAAAGGTGAAGAGGGGAGTTGTGCATCAAACCATAACCTTTGAAAAGGAAATGCTTGATTCTCTGTGATGTGAACAGTGTCATGGCCAAGATGCTTGTGAAAAGTTCCTGGTTCTTTTGGGATAAGAAAGAAGGCAGGATACTTGTGGGTGATGTGAGGGCTTGTGAGAACTAGTTACCTTTTTCTTTCTTAAAATTACTGCTTGATTTCTACTGGAAACATTGCTTGCTTTTACAGGCTTCTAAGACCTCATCACAAAAAACCTAAGGTACAATGCCAGTGATGATGTTCTGTTTTTCTGAGACTGTATACAATAGGTTGTGGTAGGCTAGAAGTCCAGTTAACATTGCTACTGTAGCAGTGATAACAAGGGTGTGGAAGGATGCTGTCTCTGTGTTTGGAAATTTGCAGAAGTTGCTGCTGTCTGATGTCATTATACTGGTAAAGGTATATTCTGTACTCAAATGGCTGGTTTGCTTCCCTGGGGTAGCTTTAAGCCAATGCAAAGCCCATTTTTGTGGAGCTTAGAGTCATTCTGGGAGTGCTTTGCTGGTCTAGCATGCAGAAGTTTCTGAGCTGAAGTGCTCGTAGTGTTTATGTAGCTTAATAGATTCTGTTCTAATAGACTCCAAGGAACTTTTTTCCCCAAATCCTTTGGTCTTAATAGGAGAAGAAGAGCCTTTTTCTTGGCTCTCTTTTTCTTTCCCTTTTTTTCTCCTCTAGCTGTTGTTCCTCCTTTTGTTAATTGTAGAGCTGTACTTTAGTAACCACAGTAGTGATTTCCAAAGTAGTAATCGATTAAAAAATGGCCAGATAACAAAGGTTGAAATAAATTATTTGTGCCTGAACAATAAAAGAACAATGAAATTATAATGAGGATGGCACAAGTGCGGAAGGAACATCACTGCATATGAAGTCTAGACTTGTTTGCTGAGCTTAGAGATGATGGGGAGAAGAATTAGCTCTAGGGTCAAGCTACTGAGTAGCTTTCTTGGGGTGTGGCATCCTTCTGTCCAGTGCTCTGCTTTTTGTCTTGAGTATGTAAGCAGATATTCCTGAAGTATCTGGAAAAATGAGTATGAACAAAATTAAAATTTACTATGAAATATGCAAGTCTGACTTAAAAAAAACCCAACGTTTTCTAGTTCTGATGTTTCCCCCTGCAGTTAAGTGCATCATTTTTTCCTACTAAGCAACCTGAAGAGAAAAAATGGTCTTTAAATGGAAGAGTAGTATTGTAAAATCATTTAAAAGTCAAACACAAGAGGAAGGTTACGAACTGGTACAAGTCAGTAAGGTAATCTGAAATTTTGGCAGTTTCCTTTTAGGGCATCCTTATTTTTAACACTACTATGGAAAATGTGGTTGTCATTCACCTTGCCATTCCTCTAGTCCTTCTTTGTGTTGAAGATAATCTGTAGAGGGAAGGTGAAGTGATGATGATTACAAAAGGGAGGCTGTAACAATTGGAAGAGAATTTGGTCTTTGCTTTGAAGTGAAGGCAGCAGCAGTAGAGAGTTAAGCATTACTGCGGCAAAGGAAGGGGTCCCAAGCAAAATGTGTGAAACTCGGTAAATCTTAGGCAATAACTGCTTGCATCATGTCTGGGTTTATTTAGCGAGAATAAAGAGAGAAGCGGACCACCACCAATAACTGCAGGCTGTGGAGACAATCCTGGAAATGTTGTGTGATGGGAAAGGTTAGGGATGTTCAGCATACAGGTAAATTGTGAAAGAGCTAAGACAAAATGTGGTAACTTGAGCAAATTTGGGATCTGCAAAGCTACAGAAGTCCGAATAGTCACAATAATTTCTGAAATATTGTACACAAATTCATATGACCTATGGTGATCTTATCTTAGAGGAACAGTCATACATAGTGTGTATTAAATGCCTATGTTAGTGGGATTAGCCAGATTGTTAGGGGTGGTTTTTTAGAAGCTGCTAAGGGGGATAACCTGTATATGTGTGATCTTTGCTCTAGTCTGTTGAGAGTTGTAGTAGACTGACTTTTATGTGAGCCATGAGATTGCTGTCTGTTCCTTCTTGGTCGAGGGTTAGTGTTAAATAATTGTTCTGTGTATAGCATAGAAGATTTCCAGAGGAAAATGGAATTTAGGATGTGTGCTGTTGTCAAGGATGGGTTTATTTGTGGAAAGAAAGAAATGTTTTCAACTCTCGAGGCTGACACACCAACTTTGAAATACCTTCACTTTCATTTACTGCACTTGGGCAACCCAGTTAGTTTATTTTTTGTTTGTATGATCTTTCAGTCCTAGGTGTTGGTTTATTGTGAAAAGGCTTATGTTACAAGTAAAGGAATAGATCGTCTACCCCTGAAAAACCAAGCCTAATAACAATACCTTATAAAATTGTAATTACAAAAATTACTGTAACCTCAGTTATATATTTATGATCTTGATTTCAGATCAATCTGTGCCCTTGGTTGGGTAAATTCATGAAAAACTTCTGCAGAAATACTATATGCTTGTAATTTCTTTCAACAGGTACTTTGTGCTGGACTTCGAGACGGGGATTCTGCAGTATTTCATGAATGAACAAACTAAAAACCAGAGCCCAAAGCCACGAGGAGCCTTGTCTTTAGCTGGAGCTATAATATCGCCCAGTGATGAAGTGCCACACATGTTGGTGGTCTACTCTGCTAATGGAGAGATGTACAAGTTAAGAGGTACAGTGCTGCTCACAGCAACAGCTGAATTGTTCTTTTCTTCCACTTCTGCATCTCTTCTCTCATGTCTCATTTCTCTTTTACTTCCCTGTGCTGTCAGAAAGTAGTGGCCGTACAGTTCTGTTATTACAGTGTATGTTTTAAAACATGGTGGAGGAGTAATCTGGAGTTAAGCACACGTGACTTTACAATGTATAGACATTCAGGGCTGGAAGGTACCTCAGGGTGGCTTCTGTAGTCTGCTACTGTGGCATTTTGAGTGAATGCTGTATCTTATTTGCTTCCAAAGGAGGAAAAGCTGCTTTCATTGCTGTCATAAAACAGCATAACATTTGTTTTCTAGTACTGTTCTTCCCTGCCACCATCCTGCAGATAATGTGCAGTAATGAATCTGGTGATGGGTCAGAGAAGGGAAAAATGCCAGTAAGAGGCTGCTGAGGTATTATGTTCTTATCAGTATTGGAGTAATTGAATGCACCTGTAATGTAAAATTTTCCTTTGCCTTGTTTCCAAGTGTAAGACAGACAATATAGGGTATATAGGAGTTACTTCGGAATATATACGAAAAAGGAAGGAAAAGAAAAAAGGCAGTGTTCTGATTTTAAGGAGTTTTCAGTATGGTTAATTGATCATGATGCTTCCAAATCAAACTAATTTATAAAAAATAAACTGTTATTAAAAAAAAAGGTACATAATGCAGTATGACAGAAGTATTCTTAGTTTTATTCTGACCACGGTTTATCAGTTGTCCAGCAGGACTGAGCATGCAGGAATCCTCTGTTGTACAGTGTGTTGCTCTTTCATACACAGACCTGAATTCAGAAACAACCAGGGAGAATTTCTGTTAAAATGCTTTGAAAATTGCACAGCTAGAAAGCTTGAACACTTGTTGTTTCATTATGCTTTTTCAATCACTTGAAATTATCAAATGCTTATAATATGCTGCTTTTAATTTAATGATGTCTCTGAATTTGATTAAAATCAGTAAACAATTTTTATGCTGAGTCAATAACCATTAAGATACTCAATAGCAGAGGAAGTAAGAGAAAATATTTACTGAAATTATCAACTCTGTATTGCCATTCTTAATGAGGATTCCTGTAGTAGTAAGGAAAAAAGTCTCTCTCCTAAACAGCTTTACTATATTACGCAGGAGCCATCTGAGAGCAGACAAACTCTTCAATAATTTTTAAAGCTGATTTTTAAAGGTGTGTGGGGGAAATCATGATTTTTATTCCTGTTTCTTTAAGTTGTGTGTCAATGACATGGGTTTAGAGAGAGATTTAGTTGAACTCCATTAAAAGAGAAGCGCTTAAGTGTCTGGGGAACTGGTAGCTTGTCTGGTAGCTGATTGACAACCTGATGTGTAGAGTTCTTAGGGATTTAAATGCTATGGTGTGGCCCTTGTCCTTCACAAAGACAGACAAATAAAACAAAAGTGGATGAAAAATTTTGAACACAAATGTCTTCTTGAGGTAGGTCATTCTGCTTTTGCTAACCTGTGGAGGAGATAACTATGAAGAAGACTCAGAAGCTTATTTCTTCCAACTGGCCTCTTAAGTACAGGTTTAGATGTGTTGCACTGAAAAAATTAAATGTACTTATGTAGCATAAATTAGGATTTATACTGCATCCTAATCAATAATTAATTTTTCCCCCTCTGCCCTGCTCTGTCACCTCCTGTGCAAAAAAGAGTATTGATTTGTGTGTGATAGCCTGCATTTTCTTGTTTCTGTTCTAGCTGCTGATGCTAAGGAGAAACAATACTGGATAACTCAGCTTCGATCCTGTGCCAAACATCACAAGGAAAGTGATTCTAAGGTAAATAATTAAGAGTGAGAAGTAACTATTGTGTTTTAAGTGGAGTAGGTGAAGAACAGCATAGCCTGGATGATTGACTGCTGTAATTAGTGGGTTGATGTTTAGAGGGTTTTGGGTAAAAGCAGCAAGTTGTCATTTGTCACTAACTGGAGTAGACTTAAGTCAGTTTGGGCCGTCTCAATAAATAAACATTTTCCTATTTATGACAAATTAGTAAAGTGCGTGGTTAATTGAGTGGCTGAATCAACTGTTTATTAATAAATATCATGAGATGTCCTGCTTAGTATTTAAAAGTATTAACTAATACAGTTTCATTTAATTTGATACAATTTAGTGACTTTTATTATAGGAAGCTCCAGATAGATGTTAGCAGCAGTCATTCTTTTCTAAATTGGAAAGAGCTCATCGTATGAAGATTTATGTGATTTACTTTTCTTTGGAATTAATTGTCTGCAATTTTTGTCCTCAACTAAATATTTTGCGCAGGTGAAAAGACTAACTGCAAAATGGTGGGTTGAGGCTGTCTCTGACCTCCAAGTAAAAATGGCATGAATTGTGGTACAAATAAACCCCTTTTTGAAGGAGAATTAAGTAGCTTGAGTATTTCAGTACTTTTAAAATCCTTACACATTGGAATTCCATATAGTGTGTATATGGATGTGGCCCAGTATTACTCAGAAGGGTGCAACTCTACTCAATCAGGGTGCTCTTAAAATTGCTGTTCATTTGCAGCTCCTGTGGCAGATCATGATGCCAACTTTTTGTACTCAATTTCCATCAAGGAGTTATTCTTCAGTATGTTTTCTGGTCACTTCTTAAATGCATTTAAATGTTTAGCATCTATAATTTAACTGTGATGAGGTGGTAAAACTGCTGTTCAGTATATGTAATACTGGAGACTTGTGCCATTTATACTGATTCTTATGCTTCTACACTATGTTCATTTTAATAATATTTCTTAATATTGGCTTTGGTTTTATTCTTTTCCTGCTTGTGATAAATTATTCTATTTTAATAGCAAAATCTCATTTAGAGTGGCAGTAATTTAGTTGAAGCTGATATTTGTGGAACTGAATTTGGGATTATATTTTCTCCTTAGGTTAAAACTGTTGCACTTAGTAATGATTTCTGTTCAGACTACCTTTCTGTGTTGAGCTCCTTCTACAGGAGTAGTATCTATGTATTTTGCTCTGAATTAATTAGTGTGTCAAGAGAAAAATCTTGGTGTTATAACAATAAAAATAAGCAGCAATTACTAGTGGTCCAAAGAAAGCAAACAAAATTTTAGAAATTGTCAGGAAAAAAAAGAGATAATACTTAGACTGCTCTAACTCTGTCAAATACTTGTAATGAATACTTTTATTAGTTCCCTTCCATTTCTGAAATGAAACATTGGAGTGGGGAAAATGAAGTAATTTTCCTTGTATTTGTTATTCTTCTGTACAGGATGAACTCTGTGTGATGAAATTTGACTTCATTGTAGTCTTTTTTTTTTTTCTGGTGATGAGAATGGAAAGGGAAAATCAGTATAGTAAGTGCTCTGCAGTGACTGAATAGGAAGAATTTGCTAGCTATTAATAATAGCTGTTAATAATAGTATTGGTATGGGGAGCCTCAAAGAAAGGAATTGAAAGCAGGCCAAACAAAAAAATGAAAAACAAAAGCCCCAAAAAGGACATGAATAGAAAGTGGAGAATATTTTGGGATGCTTTGGATGCCAGAAGTGTTTATAGATTTGAAAAGTGTTTGAAAAATAAATTTTATTAAAAAGTCTTGACTCAATGAGTGGGAGGCTAGTAAACACAAAGACAGTTTCTGTCACAGATTTAAAGCCCAACTGTTGGAAACAGTATGGTTTTAGAATGGGGAGCATCTCACTGGACTACCTATGTTCTTGCATAGTGACCAGCAATGCTGTGGTTTGCTCCTGGTTCCTATGCTCATTGAGCAAGAAAATAAAAGGATTTCCTTAACTAAGGGGTGGTGGACATATGTAGCAGAGGAATTAAATGAAAGAGTATTTCAGATAGTAGGAAGAGGGTTCTTGCATTTTTCTTAAAGACTGATGAGTTGCAGAAACTTGGCATAGGAAGTTGGAGTATAGGTAGGTGTATTTTGGAATAGATATGTTTTAATTAGTTTGAATCTGTTGAGTACAAAATAGAAATGCTGAAGAAAACTATTTTTTAGTTCTATGTTACAAATCAGGCTAGGTCACTTTTCACTTGAAATGTTTGTTAGTGAAGCACTTTTAATTCTCTGCTTTTGTAAGCTACTGAGCAAATAGAAAATATCTATCTTCTGTATTTTTATAGTTAACAATCCAGAAAATAAAATGTTGGGAATTTATGTGCTTCAGATGAGACCACTGATGACTACTCTTCTTACTCCAGAAGTGGAATGTACTTGAAGCAATTTTGTACTTACCTGCTCCTGGAAACCTTCCTTGTGAAAAGATTTATCTCTTGTTTTTAATATACTTCTTTCCTTTTTCCCCTCCTATTTTCTCACTATTAGAGTATTAACTGAGAAGAATATTTTACCTGGCTTTAACATTGCATATAGTGCTAACTCGAATTTCATCTACAAGTAAATTTTAAAATTCCTCTCTGCTTTTCTTTATAAAAGGAAGGGATCAAAAGCTTGAATGCTGCGATAATTAGACTTTGAAAATCAGGTATTGTTTATAAGGTATCAATCCTTCACAGAAATTTCAGAAACTAGAAAAAAAGCATTTCTATTATTTTTCTTTTCTTTCCTTTTTTTGTTTTTTTCTTTTCCTCAAAGTTTCTTACTTCATATCCACTGCCTGGTAGGAGGTAAGAGAAGCAAGAACTGCTTCATTTCTTTGTGTGTTTTTTTCTTTCTCTTGTAGATGATGGTACTTTATAATAAATGATTAATAGCATGGGAGTGGAAAATGCTCTTTAAAATATTTTAAATTTACATAAAATACCGTTCTGCTAATTTTAGCTACCTTAAGAAAAGAAGCCACAGCCTTCTTTTGTGTTTAGCTTAGGGCCTGGAATTGCATAAAAAGATCTGTAATGACACAGAGATGGGTATATATTTGACTTATTTTGCATAATTGAGGACTTCACAAAAATCTGTATTTTTGGGTTTTGTTTAAATAGCTCTACCATTGATAGGACTGTCATGATGGAATTTGTTATTCTGCTGGCAGCAGGGCTGGATCTCTGTATTCCTCCCTCTCTGTATACTTTAAGGGCTCTAGTAAGTGAAAACTGCAAGTTATCTGTCTCTCATCGTGCTGTTAGGAATAGGCAGATACTCATGTGTTCTCAATTTCTGGAGTTTGAACAGAATCCAAACTCTGTCTCTGCTGGAAACAGCATCTGAAAAGTTGGAATCTGAGTGTTTGCTCCCAGCTTCTTCTGCAGCTTAAATTCACATTTTTCACCAGAATATTGAGATGCAGAAATTTCCAGCTGTTCTTCAGGAGCCATACACTTGAATGGGGTAGAATGGGCAGTGAAAAATATGCAGCGAGAGATATATTTTGTGTTATGCAAGTGGAATATAGTTTAAATGTGGGGAAAAAAAATGGGATAAGCAGGCAAGCAGTGGGAAGGTTCCCAAGAATACCAGTGAAGTAACTCTGAGAGACAAATAGTTCATACTGGAGAGAGAGCACATTTTTAAAATCTTGAATAGGTATTATTGGAAGGGAATTCGTAGAAAAACATGATAATTTGGAGAATATTTTTCAAAGCTGAAGCCGTGTCACTGTTTTTCTGAAATACTCAGAGAAGAGCATTCCTTCTTGCTGCACTGGATCTAGATCAGCATTAGTTTCCTTTCTCTTTTGCAGCTATTGCCTGCTTCAAAATGCTGCTGAATGACTTGCCGTTGTGCCTGTTTTTAAAGCTTCAGCTGGGGATTTGAGTGGTGGAGGAAATTAAATAGAGAAGTGATTGAAAAAAGAAAAAGTTGTATACTAAATGCTAAATTTAGTTGCATCCTAATGAATGGTCCAAAGGTGAGCAGTACAGTTAATGAATGGATGTAACGCAAGCTAAGTCTCCGGCTTTGATTTAATTAAAGTTTACATGGTAATGATAAAAAAAGCAGTAAAACAGAAGTGTTCTCTGGCAAATAATTCCCATGCTGTCAGATAGTCTTAATGTTCTTGGTATTCCCATAAAAGTCTCATTTCACTTAATTACAGATTGCTCAACCTCCATAAGTGCCAAATCAACCGTATTGGAAGAAATCTTCTATGTCTGGATTAGGATTGCTGGTTCTTTCAGACTATGCTCAGTGAATATTTTGTACAAGCTTTAATTAAAGCATTAGTCAAATTCGAATTCAGTGATATAAAATGCTTTCAAGAAGGAGTAGGCATATGCATAATTTCTGTGGTAACTTCCAAGAATAATTTTGTGTCCAGAAATTATCGCAAGCTTTTTAGTTCTTCTGTTTCATACTCCTTTTTTCTTGACTGTTTAATGATGGTGGCTGTAAAAGCACTACTGAAAACAAACACAGGTTTTTAAACCAGCTTTTAATGCCAGTGTGTGGATTGGTTGCTGGGTTTGCTTATAACCCTTGTATATCTCAGTGTGTCTCTATGAGGAATGTGACAGGGAACAGAACCTTTATCTTTTCAAGTCACTTCTGTGCTCAGATGGTAAATTTCAGTTTAAGTCTATGTTAGAATAAGGAGACAGACCCTCCATTGTTTCAGCTTTTGGTTTGGAGCTGCACAGTGAGCTAGCTGCTTAAAATTGGATGGTGTGGATTCATCTTTAAGTTGAACTCATTTGCTGATTCCTTGCAACTGTAAATTGCAATCCAATTCCCTTCCTTCTGCTGCCTTCTGCTTTTGTGTGGGTTTTGTTGTGTTTCCAATTCTGTGTTAACTTGGGCATCAGAAGTAGAAAAAATGACATTCTACTAAAAAGAACTTCGCTCTCTGACCAGCTCTCTGAGGAATGTGTGTCTCTACCTCTGATTCTCTGCTTGCTTACCTCCCTGGAGTAATGGTGGGGAAAAAAAAATTGTCCAGACCCGCCCCTTTCAAGTGTCAACTGCAGTAGCAGTTTGGCTATAATGTGAAACAGCACCTGCAGTAATGCCTCAAACTTAAGACTTTAATCAAATTGTCCTGAGGCAGATGTGCAATTTTTCTCCACAGCTGGAAGAATGACTGTCATAGATCTTTGGTTTTATCAGGTTTCTTTTTAGCTTAATAATGAATGGCCTCAGAGGTACCTTTACATTTTTAAGTGGATCACTGGCTGGGTATTTTTAACATTTGCATGATAGCTTTTCATAGAGCCACATTAGTGAAAATTTCAAGTCCTTCTCAGTGTTGTTTTGGTTCTTCTGCGTATGTCAAATTGCTTTGCCTTTTGAACTTGGCTGTTCCTGTGTTGGTATGCTTGTCTGCTTCCTCTTCTCATCCCTGACCTATAGAAGTCAACTAAAGAATGGCACTTCTAATTAAAACATGCATTGAAATCCTTACAGTAGTGAGGCTGATGGGGAAACAGTGTTTGGCTGTTGATAGGTGTGTGTTTGACATCTTTTTTCCTCCCTTTGGAAGCTTCATGAAAATAAGAGTTGCTCACTGCTTCTAAAATCTTTCTACAGAAATGGAAGAAAATCAGTTTAGGATTGAACATGCTCAAATGGTTCTTGATGAAGAAAAGGTTTTATGATAGAATGATTATCACAGTCTCTTGCTTAAGAAAAGACATATATTGCTTTACTGAAGATGATGAAGCACTATGATATTCTATCAGGAAAGTTAGTACCATAGATGGTGCTTGACAGAAATGTGCATAACATCATAAGCTGGTCCCTTTGCAGTGCTGAAGTTTGGATGTTATGTAGATTCTGTCATTTGCATTTTAATATTTGTGAATGATTATAATGTAAATGAAGCAGAACTGTGTCTATGTTTATCTTTTATCAGTGTTTGTTTACTTAGGATGCATTGGAAAAGAAGTAAATGGGAATTAAAACACTGAGTGGTGGTGTCTCAAAATTGTAATTACTTTCTGATAGCATGTGACTTCCCATAGCTCTAAAGCTGCATGCAGAGATTGGTTTTCTGTGCTGTATATATGCAGAGGAGTAAAGGAGTGTCATTTTGGTAATTATTATTCTGAGAAAAACATCTGTGGCACAGTGCCTGTGAAAATGATGATTATCAACCATAAGCAGATATGACAATTCACTTCAGAAATTATTTTATTGATCTCTGGAACATTGCATTTACTTTCCAAAATAAACAAAATTGTTTGCTTCTGGTAAATGGTGAAAAATGCTTCAGCTTCTTTGTGAACATGAAGGGCAATCTCCTGGGAGAATGAGTCATGAAAACATTAGTATGGTTCAAACTTACTGTTCTGCAATTCCAATATTTTAATTGTTAGGATTTTTGATATCCAAATGGAAGCATTCATTATACTGCTTTTTATCTTGGGGATGGACAGGCTACTAAAATAAAAATCTTAACCCAAATCTGTTTTAGCTAAGCATACTTTATCTAGCTTTAGGTCATAAAACCCATATGAAAGCAAGTTACAAATTAATCTTTTATTAGCTTCTTTATTATTCTTTTATTGGTTTCATTTTATTAGCACGTGAAATGTTGGTGCAATGGTAAAGTGTAGCCTCAGGAAAGAAAATCTGGAGTCCTTTTGGGATACTTCAGCCTGTGGATTTCTTGACTCATTATTGGCACTATGCATTACTAATTGTTGAAGGGCTTATGTCTTCCTTTCATCAGGCTTTCTGCTATCTTCTTATTTATTTACTTGCGAGCCAGGAAAGCAGTGAGACCAGAGAAAATTATATAATGTAATAATTAGAGGGGCAGATCAGTCATGACCAGTGCTGGGGGAAGAGCAGGGGATTAGGCATAAAGGCCCATCAGTTACTGTCATTGCTTTGATTTCCTGTGAGAGTGACTTTAATGGCTGTTGTAGTATGATTTATAATTAGAGTGCTTTTAGCAGTGGAAAACTTCACATTTTAACAGAAATGGAAGATTCTGATTTTTGCACAGCTGTGTGTCATTGCAAAAGGGATGCTTGTCATTCCCAGTGTTTAATCTCAAGAAATTCTGCAAAAGAGGAGTCAAGTATTTGGCTGGGACATAGGTGTTGACAATGTGCTGTAAAATTCAAAAGTGCCTCAGGGGCTGAGTGTGCAGTTCCTGGTGAGTTCTCTTCTGGCAGTGACAGGAAGAAGCTGTCAGAAGGAATTGGATGCTTCCCCCATTTTCTTGGATGCAGCAGACACAGAGCTCTGCTGCTGTTCTCTATGGCGGTGGAGGAGGGGAGTCCAATTTAAAAAGGTTTTGAGTGTTTGTAAAAACTGCCTCCTCATGCATACTGGCTGTGACTGATTTTGCAAGTTTTAAGTTGCAGATTTTTGTTTCTCATGGGGCCTTGCCTAGAGATAGCTTTATGGGTAGCTAGAAGTCCTGGTGCTGAGCTCATTTAAAGTTTGGATGTTATGATGCCCTCTAAAGAATAATACCAAATTAGGTGCTGGAGTATTTTTGTTGTGGGCTGGTGGAATTCTCTGGCACATTGTTTGGAAGTATTGGGTCACTAGAGATGGATGAAGGGTATAAAGGGACAGAAAAGAAACAGGGGAGGAGAGCTTGCTTATAGACCTGTAGGAGCTGATCATGGACCAATGTATTTAGCTCTGATACTTGGCACAGACACTATGTATGTGCGAATTCCAGATGGCCAGTGTCCCTGACTGGATGAGCTACATAGGGTTGGTGACTCTTCTGTGCTAGAGGGGTCTAGGAGACTTGTTGGCAGTGGTGATCTCTCCCTGGAGGTCACAAAGCTCCATGCCTTGCCCTACAACAGAGCTGAATGTCAGGCACACCAGGCAGTGGATCATGAGCAGCCCTTACCAGCCTGTGTACTTGTGTGTGTAGAGATTGGAGTTACCCAGTGTCCCTATAGCAGGACAGCCTTCTTGAGCACCACCCACTACTGAAACTAGAGATGGGCTGTTCTGATTTTTCTCTCCTGCTCCCCTGATCCCCAAACTCCATGCCCTAAATGACTGTCCACCAGAAGTTGCTGTGAGCTGCCACATACCGTGGCAAAACTTAGGAAGAGCCATCTTAAATGCACTGTGGTCCCACAGTCTGAACCAGTGCGTGGATTTTTCCATGTATGTTTTGTCTTAACTTTTGTTATGTGCAGGTCTATAGCTCTCCCTCAAGAAAATCAAAACATACTAAAACTTTACCTCTCACAGAATATTGTTTTCCTTTAAGTGCATCTAATGGGAAAACTCACCGTTTTGCATCACTGCTGGATCTTAGGATCTGTTTAGCTGTTTTAAAGTAGCAGCTGTGTATTTTTATTATTGTGATAGTATGATACTGAAATGTCAGTGAATGTCAAAAGATTTAATTCTAAAACAAAAATAACTTTTATTAACCTACAAGAGAAGCTGATCTTTCAATTAAAAAAATAAAATTCTTGTTTTTCCTCTATACCCTAAATTTAGTTCAGAAATATTCTGATGCTAGTCAGTTCGAAAAACAAACATTAGTGAAGTATATTCCACTCTTATGTACTAGGAATACTTTTTTTTCTGTGGAATATATGTTTGAAAAAGGAAATTCAGTTTCTGTCATCCCCTTCTTTCTCCCAAATACCTTTTCCTCTGGCTCTTATTTTAATTGTAGCTGTGTTTAAGCCATGCTCTTTCAAATGGAAGAAGAATTATAAACCTAGCAACCTTCTGTGCCCTTCTGACAAATTACACCTTGTGCTGCTTTTTTGCCTTAGAGTCAAATCCAGTTTTAATGCAATTGTGATTTATCAACCAGGGTGGATAATTTTTGAATAGATGCTTATTATTGTAATCTTGTTGGCCATGGTAACAAAGAATATATTAATTTCAAAAACAGTCAGACCATCATTCTTGGAAGCATTTGTAAATGTTAAGTCTAGACGAATGGAATAATAATTATGTCTCTATGAGATTAGTAGCTCTTTGCACACTGGCAATGTGATAAGCCATTTTTTAAACCTTCAAAAAGTCTGAGGTCTAGTTTTGTGTGGCGGTGATGTAGGGATTGTGTTACTTGTTTCACTCCTCCTGGGCAGTGCCAAATAATCTGCCTTGTCCTTTACAGTCACTGTGGTGGTAACATGAGGCCTGATTTTAATTGCAGTTCTAGTTGGAACCTGTTCACCTTGGTTTGAAGATTACCACAGAATTGAAAAAAGTGACTTGTAAGGTATAAGAAGAGAGATTATATCCGAGGAATACTTTTGTGTACTCACCAGCAGGCTAGAAGAAGTAACTCGTGTTGGTGGTGGCTGTCTTACTAATGTTGTAGGTTGCCATTGTTATTTGTGCAGGGTTTGAAGGAGATGTGGAAAGGTGTTTTACTCATGGGGCTGTGTATTTTCTTCACTGTCTTAAAGTGCTACTTAATGTTACTCTCTGAATTGGTTTGTGTTTCATGAGGTAAAAGTTACTCTGTTTCCGTTTTAACCTTACAGATGCAATCAACAGTTCAAATAGAAGGGAGAAACTTTTTTATACTGCACTTTTGTATATGTTGTCCCATGGTGCTCTGGTGCCCATCTGAGCTTGATTGAGACTTTGTGTCCTATTGACCTTCAGGATAACTTGTGTTTGCGGGCTGTGGAGAGCAAACTGAGATAGCAACACTGACAGATGGTTAGATAAAAACCCGACCAATTTTATAGGTTGGCTGTCCTGACCAATTTTATAGGTTGTATATTAAAAGTAGTCATACTGCAGATACCATTGCAGATTTATTTCTGGCCTTTTTTGTGTATTGGGTTTATCCCAAGCTTACTGCAAAACGTGTTGATTTCTTTAAGCCGTGTTTTGTTTCAAATGTTAATGTTTAAAATTGGTGTGTGGATTGGCCTTGCAAAATTGCACCTCCTCTGATGTTGAAAATGATACTACACTGTTTCAGAAGTCCCATCAAATGAAAGCGTTAAGATTTTTTTCTTCCTTGCTGTTCACACTAGTTTGGTGAATTGTAGGTCAGTGGTTTCATAAAAAGTATTTGTGTCGGCATTGTTGTTAACTCCATCTGCAAAATCTCTCCTAAGCTTTCCTAAAAAGTAGGATTGGCATAGCCTGAGTTGTAAATTTTTACTTGTGTAAAGGTTGCTAATACCACAATCCTATTGCTTGTTCTAGAACATCTCATCCTCACGAAGTAGAAGCTCATCTCTGCTGCCGCCTGGGACAGTTAGCTCTCCATCTCCGAGTGGCCAGAAACACATGAATCAAAGTGGGCCAACTGTTGTAACCATCACACATCACAAATCACCTGCAGCTGCTCGAAGAGCAAAGAGCCAGCGATCTGGTCAGCTCCATGAAGTCAGAGAGGTAAGAGAGGAACATCTGCTGTTTTGCTATAACTTGGAAGTGCTTATTTTGCTTTAGAATAAGCAATTGAGTCTGACAAGTTAATGATTCTCTTTGTTTCCTACTTTACAACTGCTTTGTTTTGGTCCCCTTGCTGAGCAAGAGATGGGCTTTGGTTGTGGTTCAGCTTCAGGTCAGGTGTATACAGTTTTTTTCATGCTGATGTTAAATTTGGTGTGTGCACATGATTAAAAGTGAAGTAGATTGCCAGGAGCTTCCTGACTTTGCAGTGGTGTTGCAGTACTGGAGGAAAATCTCTTTGAAGCTGTGTGCATCCATACCTTTCAGATTGGAAAGCGGGCCCTAAAGCATTTAAATATAGCTGGAAGAAACTACTTGAATAAATCTGATGAATGTGTGAATGAAGGCATAGCTCCCCATACTCAGCAATTTGTTGCTGTACTGCTCTGGTCTTCACTTTGTGTAAAGTTTATACTGCTGTCTTTGCAAAAGAAAAATGGTTCGTTTGTATCAAATGCACAAAAACCAAAGAAGAAAGCTTGTTTCTTTTAAAGCCTGTTTGTATCAGTGTTTAAGAAATTTGCCTCATACCAGTTTAAGTCTGTTTTCCAGACAGCAAAAACAGTACAGAGTTTTAAGCTTAAATAGTATGGCAGATTTTCACAGAACACACTTCCATCTTTCATCCCTTACTGTTTTTTTGTTTGTCTTTCATGTTAAGAATTTGAATAAATTCTTGGGATGTGCCCTCAATGAAGGCTTAAATTGCTCGTCCTGAGGAGGAATGCTTATTTTTCTTCTAGTTACCGTTAGAAATGAAGAACTCGCTGTCTGAATGTCACCCACATTTTCTTTACATTATAGAAAACACACATCTGTTTATTTTTTATAAAAATATCCTGTCTTTGTCTACCAATCATCTCCCCCAGCATTTCTAGCACACTAAATGTATTTGCTCTCATAGGTTGAATTCAGAGTGCACCTTAAATGTATTAATAAAATCAACAGTGGGTGCTGTTACAATTTTGTCGAATGAAGCTGAGTAAGACTGAAAGCAATTTAAAAGAGAGCATTAGTGTGTGTGCTGATCATAATAAGTTGGGAAGGAAAAAAGCCATCAGTTGTAAAGAATTGGAAGAAATAAATACTAACCAATAGCAAAACAATGAATAAGAGGTCAGGTATCATCCCTGCAGAAAAGGCCAGTGAATTGCTGACTCACTTGTTTGCAGTGTATTGCAATGTGATGTCATTCCAGAAAAGGTACTATTACAGGACTTCAGTCTGTAATGATGGAACATAATTATTTTGTTTTGGTTGATGTGTATGGTACCTCAACTGCAGCGACAGTTCCTTTTAGAGGGCTGCAATAATAATGAAAAAAACCCCCTCAGACACTGATGATACAGTAATGGCTTAAAGAAATGAGTGTTTTTCAGGGAGAGAAAATGATACTAAGATGAATGATGCATAAACAGATTTCATAAGATGATGTGTGAAGTTTACGTTTTTATATATTGGATATTTTGCGTGTGTGTGCTGCTTCCTAAAGAAAAGCATAACAGTGGAGAAATCTGACCTTCTGCCCTCTTTCCCAATCTTGTGTAAAAAATGGCCTCTTAACTGATCTTGTTTCTATCTTGTGAAAGGATAAGTCTGTTTTTTCCAGATGAAGGAAGCAGATTTTATTTCCGCAACATGCTCTGTGCAGTTCTTTCTCCCCCATTTTCCAGAATGAATGCAATAGATTTGGGTATATGATACCTGTGTTTTCAAGGAATATCTTTGTTCTCTGTATGAGTCAATTGATGACTGTTAGATCTACCCTCCCTTGTTACATTTATCAGTAAAGAGGTATGTCCAGAGCTCCTCACAAAAGTGCACTTAAATCTGTTCAAGTCCTGTTTTTTAATCTGAAACAATGAAAAACAGGAGCTAAAAGTACAGTGAGAGCGAGAGAGTGTTAATCCTTTTCTCAATGCCCAGATCTTTGCTTTTTATTTGAAATATGTTTGGTATGATCTGGATGAAGGGAAGAGACTGCAAAAGGATTATAGATCAATGTTAGTGTTCCCTTGATTGAACAATGCCATTGAAGCTTTGACATGCAAATAAGTGGTTTTTTGTAATTGTTCTATAAACAGGACTGCATTACCTAATTTTGCACCTTATAAATACAGTAGTTGAGTCAATGGAAAAAGTTGATCTGCTTCTGGAAAATGAGAGGAAGCATGTGTATTTTAAATTTCACAACAGTGTTATGATATGCTAGTGCAACCATGTTGTGTATGAGATCTTTGAAAAACAGCAATGCTGCAGAAAGGGGCATCCTTCACTTGGCACATGTGGTGTTTGCTAGCTTGGACAATGTTCCTGAGAAAGTGTTGAAATTGCTACTCAATTCTGAACTTTCTTGATCTGGCCATATTATTTGGAAAAAAGTGAGGTGTATCTCTATGTTGCAAATAGGGCAGAATATACTCCTATATTTTAGATAATTCAAGATGTTTGGTAATACTTGATTGTTCTTTTCCCCCTCTTTTCACTTCATAATAAGAATAAACAACACAGTAAGAATAAACAACAATGTTTCCTTCTGTGGTTTGTTCTGGTTGATTTAGTTTTATCTTTAACAGGCTAGAGGATTTTATCATAAAGCTAATTGTAGCAAAGAGGTCTATTTAGCACCAAACTGACATGGAAAATCTTATAAATGTAGTAAATACAACTGTCTAGATCTGCAAAATGACACATGTAATAAGAGTTTCTGTTGTGAAATTGGAATTTCACTTTTTTTCCAAATTTTGCTAAGTTAAAATTGAGCATAAGTATGGAGCTTTCGACTGCTGTAAAAATTTGTTTTAATACTTGACCTGCTTTTGTGTAGTGCTGGAGAAAAAGGAGTTCAGGAGCATTACTTTTCATTATAATGTAATTTTTTATGCTGTTTAATATTGTTCTCTTATATCGGATTTTTGCTTACATTAACTTGGTGTTAATAGTGCAGTCCACACTGATTTATGGAATGTTACATCAAAACTAAAATTAACCGTACATTTACTTGTGAGAAATGATCTGCATCGTGTTGCACTTCATGCAGAATTATTAGAGATCCTACCTCTTTATTTGGACCATAACTTAGCATTAAAGTGGTACTTTGAGCTAATTTTTAGTAAGTGATTTTATGGAAACCTAAGTCTATGTGGTCTTGAAATTTAATTCTGTTTTTAAAACTCTGCATATTATTATCCCATTAGAAATTTATGGTAAGAGTTATTCTTTTGGATTTCTTTACTGTAGGTGGTTAAAATCAACTGGAAGGTTAAGCCAAGTGGCCACATCACACTTCATACTATGTTTTAGCTGCCACTGAACTGAATAACAGTGACAGAGTGGTCAGAATGGTGTTTGTTTTGGCTGAGAATTTCTGACTCTTGTACAGGCTCTGTCAGTGTTACCGTTGTTGCTAAAGAAGCAAGAAAGAACTAAGTGTGTGAATGTTTTGTAGTAATTTATATTAATTGTTTACAGACATTTAGGGAAATTAAACTAAAAAAAGTCCAGAGCAATATTTCTTTCCACAGTTTAAAAAAGCCAATGAAGAATTTTCTTATTACTTTGAAGTGTGTTTGTTACAACTTTTGATACCTTGACTAGTCATCAGCATGGGTTTCTGAACATTTGGGACCGGGATTTCATGGAGCCTCTGCCAGTGTAACATCTCTTTTATGTGCCAGTGGGCAGTCCTAGAACTTGGAAAGGACTGCTTTTTGGTAAGATGACAGTCCTACTGCTTCTTGCATGTTGTTTTCCATATATAAACAGTTACTATTTGATTCCTGCAGGAATTATGCAGCTAAGTGGTAGTTGTTTGTTTCCTTCATTACAGTATGGGGAAATTAGGACTTGCACCTAGGGCTTCATGGAGTGAGGTTTAACAGCAATTTTGTGAGGCTACAATTGTCCAATTTTGTGTGGTTGCTGGGAAAAGGAGAGGATTCTAAAAGACTTTTGAGGATTTTTCAAGTGAGAAGCAGATGTCTTCAGGTCACTGTAGTATTTGGATAGCAGAGTTAGGAACTGTGACTCGCTACTGTTAGCAAAAAAAGATGCTGTTGTCTGTGGAGAAGTGTTTGTTGTGTTACAGAATTATAGCACTGCACAGGCAGCATTGTAGGTGGCAAAGGAGATGCAGTACTTAAACCACTTGGGGAAACATTTAGACTTGCAGGACTTTCAAAGAGTGAACTTTATGTGAAGCCATACACTAAGCTGTGTGTTGATGTTAAAGCTTTGTAGGAAATGTTTAAGCTGGTAGTAGTGGGGGAAATTTTGATGGTTTTTGACCTATGCCAAATTTTACTTTGCTGCTTTGAAAAAGTCAAGTTTTGTTTTTTATTTCAATTTTTTTTGTCCTCCTTTTGTTTCTCTGAAAGTATGTACATGGAAAGGTCAATGGATAAGGTCTAATGTGAGTCCTAGCAAAAAGAATGCTGTAGCTCTAGATATTTGGCATAGTGCTGAGGTTCTGTGGGGTTGTGCAATAAGGGCACGTGAAAAAAAATGGATTCAGCTCCTTGAACAGGACATCATGCTTAGACAGTGTAAAGTATGTACAAAGAACATTTAAAAACCCTGTTAACAATTTAAGTGTTTTTGGAAGTATGTGTCTAATTTTGTGTAAAATTACTTTGTGTAAGTGGGGAGAAATTTTGTGTATTAGATCATTGCTTTCACTGGCAGTTCTCACCTTGATTTTGGAGTGCAGGAAGATGAGAGCTCGCTTTGTAACAAAGATGACCTTTAAGCCTGTGTGAGTAATAAATCAAATATTTGCTTTTAGGAGATGAAAATGATCTCATATTCACCTAAGATATGGAGGTAGGATGGGCTGCTAAACTGTGCTAACTTCAGTCTTTCTGGCCTAGTAATGCAGGTACTTTATCAGGGGAGAGCTGATAACTGTGGATTGGAGCTACAATAGCACTGCTCAAGTCTGTGTTGCTGTGCTTTTGCTAGTCAGGTATAAAACTATAGATACCTAAAATCATGTACATTTTTTTTTCTTGATATGCTTTAGTATGAAAAGTTACTTTGTGATGTTTTCTGTGTGGCAGTTTGTGGTTGATTCTTCTAACTAGTCTTCCTGCATTTCAAAACTAACATATTAAATACAGTCTAGAGAGATTTCTCAGTTGGACTGACCAGGGCATTTCATCTCTCATAGATACTGCAGAAAGTGTTTATACTGTTTCAGTTCTGAAATCCAAGTGTCCTGTATTCTGTTCATTTGAGGAAATAATACGGTGGTACAGTGAGTGGCAATTTTGGAAGAGGAAGAGAGAGAACACAGAGGATTAGCCTTTGTTAGTTACATCTCTCCAGTTTTTGCTGGACTTGTAAATAAAAATATCTTCCTCCACCCCCCCACATACATACAAAATCAATAAAGGCTCATCCTATTGATCATCTTCTATCAGGTACATCATAATATATACAAGATATATAGTCTTTAACTATAGGTGGATGCTAATCAGAAAATTAGATATGTTACTGAAGAGGTTGCATCCTCATAACACTGCATCTATACTTCATATGGATTGTATGTATTACACTTCCATTTGCCTGCAAACTCACTGTCAGAAAATGTTCACTTTAATTATCTGGGTGTGAAAAACAGAAGAATGTCTCCACTCTAAAACAGGTAATGTAAAAGTGCTTGGAAAAAAATCAAACCAAACCCAGCTGTTTCTCAGAAAGCAATGGATACTTCTTGGCTTGAAGAAAAGTGAAGCAGAAGAAAAGACAGCAGAAAACCATTGTGTCAGTTTTGTGTCCCTTGAAGTCAATACAAAGTCAATGAGGCCTTAAGCCTTAATTCAGTAATGATACTTATTTGGCACAGAACATGGTAGTGTAAGTTACACTATAGCTACCACTATTTAGCTGTGCTTAGATGCACTTTTTGAATTGAGAAGTGTCATAATACAAATTTGTGTTACAGGTACATTTAACAGCTCAGTTGCAGCTGAGCTGGTTGATACCACAAAGGTTGCTCCCAGCTGGGTTTTAACAGAAACCATTATGATTTGTTTAGAGGCATTGAATCTGTAACAATATAAACCAGTTTCAAACCTAACATGAGGTCTAAAAGGGGCAGCTGCAGGTGTTACCTCTGCACTTTCTTCTGAATTGGTGTTGGCCCCTGTTCTAGAAACCTGTGATCCTTGAACAGTGTGAAAATACCAGTGTGAGCATGCAGAAATGTTCTTCTGTCTGTATAGCAATGTTTGTGTGATTGCCTGCCTTTCATCTCCTTAGAAAGAAAAACAGAATTGAGAGCATGCAGAACAGATGCAATTATTTGGTGCCTTCTGTGGCAGTTTGTTTGGAAGCTGTTTGTCTTGTCTGTGACGTCTCTTCTCCTGTATCTGCTTATTCCATCTCAAGTTAGTCCTGCTAAAAGCAATGGAAACGTCTCCTAGGGGAGTAAATGGGATGGTTAAATCTCTGACATTGTCAGTGTAGTACCTCCCAGAGTAGTAAATGGACATGTGCTTATAAAAATTACTCAGTAAGTAGCATTAACTGTCTCACTTTGGGGATGAGGAGGTGGAAATTATTCTAATACTATAAACCGGTTGTTATCATTACATAAACATGAGCTGAATACTCCTCTGACCTCTGAACCTTTACCTTGTGTTTGCAATATGGTTGAGGTCACTAAGAGTGCATGTAAGTAGCATCTTCCTAAATTACACTTTGTTCTGTGCATTTGATTTTGTATTCATGTGAAGGTTGAGTCATCCTGGGTTCCAGATACCCAGGCAGGGAGAATTAAGGTTGCTATGGGAATCGTATAGCAAATGTTCTACCAAAATTACACTGCTTGTCCATACAGGTTATGTCAAGAATGAACCTGGCTCATTATTTCTGATATTTCTTTCTACTGGCCCCCTTCAAACCTGAAAAATATGAGTTATACAAACATGGCTTCTTTTAATGTTTTTTTTCAGCCTGTAGTTTAACAATAATTGAGCATGTGCAAAGGTGATAATTTTCCATCATTTAATAAATGGCAATTTATAAATTAGGGATAATACAGTACGTATGATAACTACATTCAGAGATTGCTGCAGCATTCATTTTCTTAAGCAATTGCAGAGAAGCCAAGATTATTCTTTACAGTTATTAAAACATTTAATTACAGTTCAAGTAAATGGTGGGTTCCCTGGGGATCCTGAGAGAAGTTAGATTTGAAGGGAATTGAGTCTCCAGTTTCTGTGTGCCTTCAAAACTGCCACTTATTCTGCCTTATGTACAAAATTCAACCGTTTTGCTTTATGTGCACGTATAAAACAGCATAGCACGTCATCATACACCTTCTTGCATATTTTGAAAACTACAGGGTTGTTTTCTTTCACAATTGTAGCACAAGTACTGCGGTAGTTTAAAATCAGTCTCATTTTGAAAATGAAGCTTTAAAGAAAACATACTTCAGTAAATCTTTTCTTGAATGAGGGTATCGCATCTCATGGTCTTGTTTTCAGTGCAGGTTTCTGGGTGGCTGGTGCAGCAGTGATTTTCACAGCAAACCCTGAACAAGGGTGACAAGGGGCACCTTCTGCAACTCTGCAATGCAAATTACTGCTTCCAAGATACATGGGCCATTTTGTTAACCCACACTTATGTGCTATTTTCATTAAGTAGAAGGTATTTTTGAATGTTTTCAGTGGTGATGTATGACAGTGTAATACTAGGTGGCTAGCCAAGTTTCAAATACTAAGTACAGAAACTACTTATATAAATGCCCTCAAGAAGAAAGTAACCGTAGAAATGACTCATATATTTTAAGCAAAGTATTAAGTTTACATTATTATACACATTTATTGAGGGTTTACTATAATCTTTGGCTCCTTGTGTAACACCTAAAGTACTGAATGCTACTCTAAGAAACACGGGAAACATTTTGAGTTTACAACAAATGTGAATAGTAAGCACTGTAGCTCTTAGTCATTTAACAAAGACCTGATCTCTTGACAGCTTTTGCTGTGTGTTCTTGCTGTAATGCTTGTCTAGCAGGTGTTGAATGCTTTGGAAACTGTGCTACGTAGGTGCTCTTCAGCAGCTGCTTACCTGCTTCTTGGTTGCAATTCTGATTTCTGATAGTATGCTTTTAAAAAATGGCCAGTAAGACGATGGCTAGCAACATCTCATCCAACAAACAAACCTGAACTGCATCTGCCCAAATCTGACATATGCTTTAAAGTAGCATTGTATTATAGGTACTAGATGTATACTTGTCGTTGATTAATTATTTTTAATTTTTATTACGGTTTTTGTCACGCATTTGTCTCTTCCCTGTGCCACTTTCTAGGAAGCATAGTCATATGTTCTTGCACATACTTAGCATATTTTTCTGGTGATATCTCCTGTGTTCTGGGATTACTGCTTACAGTTTTTCTCCAAGAACCCCAGTTATCCAAATGCAGTTTTATTGATAGGTCTAGGCAGACAGACACAAAACAGATGGATTTGTGGAAAAGTTGCTATATAAAGGTGCTTTAGCCGTATTCCAGCGTGCCACAGCATGGCTGCTCAAAATTATGGTAGTGTATGTTGGATCACTTCAGTGTGGTAAAGTTAATTATGTCAACTTAAACCAGCTGACAGCTTTTGTACATGGGGAGAAGTCAAAGGGCTGGACTTGGAATGCTTTGTCACAAGCTATAGAGATAGCTTTATGGAATACTCAGGAATGGTAAGATTAGATAGCCTTGGTACTGACAGCTCACTGACTTCTCAGAAAACGTGAAATTCACTGCAAGATGGGGAAGTAATATCTATGCCCACCTGAGAAGTTTTTAAATGACAGAAACAAAATTCAGTTTTATGCTTGGACACTACAAATTAGGTGGCTAATTCGGAGGAGGGGTGAAAGGATCTATAAGCAGTCTTGGGAAAGGGAAGAAGCACTGGGACTTTCCATCTGAAGTTTGCATACTGTATGGGATATTGGACTTCTCCAAGTGGCAGTGTGTATATTTGTATATTCCCAGGTGGAATGGAATAATAATAATAATTTTTAAAATATTCCAGAGTTACTTTTTACAGCATCAGATATTCTGATGGAAACCTCTGCATCCTTGGAGGTACTCATGTTGAAAAGTGTAATTTAAGTTCAGCATGGCCTTTTCTCTTCTGAAGACTAATTTCACTCAAACTCCAAATCCCGCTTTTTATCAATTGTGTCCTTTGTTGCAGTAAACTGATAGAATTTTCCTGTGATTGCTGATGTTGACCTAATGGCTAGCAGCAACATTTTAGGAGCTCTTTGGAATGTTTGAAATTCACAAATGAGCCTAAATTCCTGATAATCAAAATATGCTTTCCAGATCAGGGCTATGGCTGTTAACTTCAGCATAATGATCCTTCTGAAGTGTAAGAAAAACTGCTACTCAGAAGAGCCCACAGAATGACATCTGCTTATGAGTAATGTTAAGTGACTAAAAAAAAAGACTTTGAGAGTTAATTTTTATAGTAAAATTGCATAAGAATAGTTTCCCACAAAGTTCTTTTTATAAACTGCTCTCGATGCTGTATTCTGTGGTTTAAAATAGAACAGTGTGCTTCCTGCTTGGTTAGATGGTAGCCAGCTGCCATCCAGGATTTACTTGAATTTGTGGACTCCTTCCTTTTGCTTCTCTAATTTTTTTGTTCTGGATCACTGAAAGCAACTTCAGGTGGGGGAAGCAACCTTGGGAGGTGCTTTTTCCCTTCCCCAAGATTCCAACTCTCTGCTCCCGTTGAGTTGTGTTTGACAGTAAATACGAAGTCTCAATAGGTGGCTATTAGTAGGATATGGTTAATAGAAAATACTCAAGAAAAGCATTCACAGCAAGGGAATCCAGCACTTACTAGTTTATTTTTGCACAAAATGTCATGTGTTACCCAGACACATGAGGTATTCACAGGGAGCTCTAACACAACAGGCAAAAAAGGAAAACTGTCACGTCGCATGCAACAGGCCCTGATTCCCTGACACCTCCCTCCAGTGGCAAAGTGACCAGTGCTAGGTTGTTACTGATCATTTCACAGAAAAATGGCTTACTTACTCTGATTTGTGGGAAAATGCAGTGCTTTTTGATACAATTTTTCTAAATCACATACTTTCACTTGTGCATGTCTTATGGCAAAGCAGCTCTTCTTAAAAAGATTTCACTTCTCACCTAAAGACTTGTGGAGTGCCTCCATGGAACAGTCTTAGACAGCTGACACTATGAGAGGAATTTTTCTCTAGTGCTTTCATACTTTGGTTTGTTTGTAAATGTTCCTCTTCCACAGGGAAAACAACATGAAGTTGATGTTGTTTTGTGAGGGAGAAGTGTTTTCCTTCAGATTTAGGCAGCAAGAAGGTATTCTCGGAATAATTAAAAGATTTTGGGAGAATGACAGGAAAAGCTTCCCTCCCCTCTGGTATAATATGAAGCCACTCACGGAAAGCTGAATATATATCAGAATATTGATTAAGACTAAAAACATCCTCTAGTTTAGAAAATCCAAGGTTGTCTGTCTACTTAAATATTCTCTGGCAAAATCTGAACTTTCTGTCCTAGTCTGTCCACATGGACTCAAGGTCTTTTCCTCACCTCTGCCCCCAGTTTCCTTTCTATCATTCAGTAGCACATTTCTCAGGTGATGAGGACAGATTGAATACAAAAAGCATGCTTTTAACCTTATGTCTGGACTTGTTATGTGTGGTATGGTGGTAGCAAAGGGAAGCATTTGATTTGTTTTGGCCTGATGTAGGTGGGCTGTTTTGCTGAGGTTTCTGGAGGCATTCTCAGGGATCCTGCCAGAACTGCTTCGATCCTCTTTACCAATCCATTTGTATTGCAAAGGCTCTGAAGCTCTCTCTGGTGTCTCCCGGCTCCTCAGATATAAGAAGCAGACTTCTTTAGAAACTCAGAACACTCAGATTGTCCTTGGGAGTGTTTTGCATCCAAATAAAGTGTCTTCATGAAGTCCCAGAGAACACTGACAATTACAAATATCATACACTTTTTGGTGTTTGGAGATAGCTCTGTTAAATACATCCTTTTGTTCTTCTGAACAGAACGATGCTTTTGTAAAACAGGTAGTTATGTCAGCTCCCTTTCTTGCTGAGCTTCTGCCTATTTTAAAGGGAGGAAGGGAGAAGCTTGCTCCACATACCTCAGCTGCAACTGACTGAGAATTTCTTGGGAGGGTAGATTAATTTTCCTTCTCTGCCACTGCATGGAATATTTCAGGCTTTCAGACCATTCAGCAAAAAAGACCTGTGTCCCCCTTTTCCTCTCTCCCCCAGATCTGGTAATTTTATGGACTAAATACCTACAAAATATGAAGTCTTACTATTGTAGCTGTACAACTAATGACAAGGGAGCTTGCAGGTATGATTAATAAGCTACTGGATAGTAGGCCAATGAGAAGACGTCTGTAGTTCATCAAATGATTGATGAATGCTGTCTGTACAAAATAGAATTATATTATATTGTAAGGATATGCAGTAAGTGTCCAAGTTGCAGAATTTGGAGATACAAAATAGGAATTGAATGTGTAAAAAAAGGAGCATAGTTTCATGTTTAGTATATGAAAAAATTAACTAACCAATTCAAAATTTTCATGACAGAAGTAGGTAAATAAGAGCTGCTCCCAAGAGAGTAAACCCTGTGCTGAGGTCAGTGGAGAGCTCATAGCCCCAGGTGGTGCTGATGGTGACCAGTGGGACAGCAGCAGATTGGTAAGAGTAGCTGAGAACAGGAAGCAATTGAGCCAGCCTGTCTTCTCCACTCCCTGTTTTTCTGATTGTCTTAGACTTTTAGACTCAGTCCTGATGACATTTGATGTTTGCTCTGGAAGGTTTTCCTCACAAGGAACTGCCCTGTGGAGCACGTGGTGAGAAGGTTGAGCAAAAAAAGCCAAAACAAAACCCCAAAGGAAATACTGTTTTGTTAGTTGAGACAATGAAGATATGTAGCCGACTTTTCAGTATTTCCCGTAACAGAGATTGTGGGTTTCTGGTTAAGGAAAAGACAACAAAATAACAGATGGGGGTGGAGAGAGCTTGTTTTCATTCTCCTTTGAGGGGAAAAAATTGAATTGTGAAAGAAAAGGCAAGGACTGAAGAGAAGAAATGTGCCCTGGTGATTAGCTTCCATCCTGATTGTCAGAAGTATAGTTCTGTTTGTTCCGTCACTTTTTGTGTCTCTGCAAATTACATGCCAAATGATAATTAACTTGCTCCTTTGAAGCTTTGTTGATAGGATGTATGTGTCTGAGCCTTAATAACTATTATATAACAAGTCATTCCAATTTTAATGTTCATTGTTTGCTTTGTTAAAATAATTGAGGTCAAGCTGGCTGCTGCCCTGAGGTGATGATAATGGAGAATTTCGTGCTTATTCCTGGTAATGGGAGGGAAGCAGTAATCAGGAAAGGACAACTGATTTGGATGTCATTATCTGGTTCCATCTTTCCAAGACACTTTCAAAGTATCTCACTTGATGTTCTAGGATTCTTCCTTAAAGCATTTTTTCTCATTAGCATAGTAATGTTCACAGAGGCTACTGTGGGTCTTATTCCAGATGGAAGCTTTGTGGGTAGAATTCTTTCCTGTTTACAGTTTAAGGAGGTTCTTTTTGGTCTGAAGGTCAGGTTTTATTACAGACAAAGTGTACAGATATGTTACTGGCGGTCATCTGGTCATGTACATGTTTCTACCCTTGACGCTTTAAAAGCTGAAGTGGAAAATCATCTTGATAAAAGAGATTTCTGTTAGCTATTGGAGTACTTCTAGCAGCAACCTCTATTCTTAGTTATTTCACCTTAGTTATATATTAAGCTGTAATTTTGTCTTCCTAGCTTGCATGCTGTAGATGGAATCCCATGGAAAGATCTGTTTTGTGACTTTGCTGAAGAAAAGAGTGAAGTCTGTAAATCCTTGTCAGAAAATGTCTTTTGTCAAGTAGTAAGATGAACATAGCAAGTAACCTTGAGTAGTCTGAGAATGCCTTTCAGTAGTTAAGACAAAAGTTCAGTTGCTCTGCAGTGTTTATGCTTAACTCAAATCGACAGCGCAATAAATTTGAAAAAAAAAAATCACTTTTACTGCATTTGTACGAGTTACCTTCATTTGCCAGACATCTCAGCTGGTGAGATACACTTTCTGAGCTGATGTTTAACAGTATTTATGGTAGTCTTCTTGTGTGTATGTTGATGCTCTTTCCTTTTTCAGAATAAATAGTGGAAAGTGGGCAAGTTTAATGGGAATAGTGTTGGATTTGTGAATATGAGGTGAATTGGTAGCTAGTGTGTCCAGTTAGTGACTGGTGTGATTGCTTTAGTGACATTCGAGTTCCAGGTATCAGTATCTCACATTTTGATATATTCATGATAGATATATGTGTACGTATATATACACATGTATTCTACTTACACTGGCTGTTTTAGCTTTAGATTTTTACAATATGACAGTTTCTGGTGTTGATGAAATACAGGTCAAGATTGCAAGAGGATTCCTTGCTCAAGGTCAGAATTGATGTATTAGGTTCATGTGGCAACACAATATATCACATTTACAATGACTTAGAAGGTTTTTATTTCTTGTGTATGGACTCTTCTGTTCTTCATTTGCTTTTGCTTTTAAGAAAAAAGTTGTTTTCTATGAAATAAAAGAAAAAAATCCAAACCCCTGTGAAATACAGATGTTTAACCATGTCCTGACTCATATTGCACTTGTGACTTACTCTAGAATTGTTTGAAAAGCTGGTCTCACCTACTTTCCCATTTTTTTTTTTTGAGAAGTTATTTTCCCAGTTTTTTTTTTTAAAGTTATTTTTCTGGTACTATCCTCTAAAAAGCAAAAAATTAGTATTTCCAGAAAGTGTGTGTGTATGTCAGAGACTGTGTTTTTATATTAGAAAAACCCACCCCAAATGATGTACCAACCAATCAAATCCTGACAAAAAAGAGCACAGCAGCAAACTGGCTATTTCCCAGTCTTTAAAAGCAGTAAACTTCTCACAAGGACAGCTTGATTCAGAGTTTTAAGGAAGTGATGCATGTTGCATTTCTATTACTATTTAAGTGTCTAAAGATTTTTCCACACAATTGTTTATTTTTACAGATGCTCTATTTTTTTGTATAAGCACTTTTTACTGCGTTGTTTATTTTCTCATGTTTTTAATAACTGTTTTCAACTTGAATGGAGTTAGTAATGGAAAGGATTTAAAAATAAAAATCACTGCATTAAATCTTTCAGAGGAATTGCCTGCAGATAAGTCATCAGACCACGTGCTGCAGGCAATGGTGTGCAGAGATTACTATAGTAGAGAAAAGGAGTTATTAACTGATTGAGCAGAATGTCTCTTTCATGAATGATTTCTAGCATGTCACAGAGGAGCTTGATGATACAGAATTTCTGTGGGTTTTCAGTGCTAAGAAAAAAGAACCTTTTCTTTTTTCTCTGGAGTGTTTTGGATTTTTCCTCATGCATGGGTAGGCATATCTTAATACTGACAATAAAAGGATTCAATTATGTTATCAACACTATTTAAACTACATTTTAGCAACATTTAAACTAAATTTAAACTAAATTTAAACTAAAATTGAAGTTGCTCATATGTGTACCACATTGTGGCTTGCACGGTCTGAAGAATCTCTCTCATGTGTTATATTCTAGAAGGAGGGTAGGATGATCTGAAGTATTTAAATCATTATGTAGAAAGACAGGATTGGTGATGCTACTTGTTTTTTTGGCCAGCTCCACATGGCCCCTCTGATGAAGAGAGAGTGTCTGCTTGCCCTCTGAGGTAATATGGCTGATGTCATTCTTCCTTTGCTTTGAGGAACCTGAAGTCACTGTCTTGGGACTTGTAGCAGCTGTGGAGTGAGAAGTTTTACAGATGGCTTAAAGCTGGTGTTTGCTTTAGGTTGTTGCAATGCTCTGTTAATTGAGCAAAATCCTGTAGGATCAATAATTGTAGAAAGAAAGATGTTCTGATAATACACATCTGTCCTAGACAAACAGACTTATGCCTATTAGTCTTGGAGTCTGGATAACAAAAGCATTTAAAATAAAATCATGTCAAAAGCAATTATATGCTCTTACATTCAGGTGTGGCTATTCAGTTTTCTTTGAAGTTTCTATTTTTGTTGTTGGATGGGAGGAAAAATCTTGAATAGAGGTTATTTATTATTGTACTTAATAATTTGGAATCTCTCTCTTTCTAGTTTCAGAAACAAATTGAAACCTTAAATCAAAAATGGCATTCAGATTTTGTAAGATGATTTCTCTGCATGGGGAAGATTATCACCTAGTATTTTAACAAAATGTTGAATTCCTGTATTTTTTAGCATGGAAAATAGCACTTTGATTTTTCATTTTTACTTCCTAAATTAACTTTTAATAACTAATTTTAGCTTATTTACCACATGAAAGAATGTTCTTTCATCTTATTATGTCTGAAATAAGTTTCCTTGCAAACCTAGGGTATCTCATGGCTTTTTCTGCTTATCTTCCACACACTGTGGAAGTAACCCTGAGAATTAGTCATTTCTGCTTACCATTTGTTTAGATTCTTGTCATGTAAGTCTTGCATCATGGTTGGGTATGTGCTCACAACAGAAGGTGCAGTTCCAGCTGTGAAGGGGTAGGTAGCAGTTGCTGTGGCTGAGGTAAGTGGGGAAAGCAATCACACAGGATGTTAAGATCAGCCCTGCAGAGGAGGAAGCAACAAAATCTGTGGATTGTCTGTTTTGGAGCAAGTGGTAGGGAGGGGATGACCTAGAGAGGAAAACATCACAGATGTTTCCTGTTGCATTCTGACATTCATGAGATGGTCATTGGATGCCAGGTTTCTTTGAGTGTAGTGTTACTCAGGAGAATTGTGTTGGCTTTGCATGGCAAGGCTTTGGCATGAGAAGGGCCACAGGCATGGTTTCTGTGAGAAGCTGCCAGAAGCTTCCCCATGTCCCAAGAGCCAAGGCCAGCTGGCTCCAAGATGGACCTGCAGTTGGCAAAGACCATTTGCCACAGTGGTAGAGCTTCTGGGATAACAGATTTAAGAAGGGGAAAAAACTGCTGCTCAACACCAGCCAGAGAAGACAGGAGTGAGAGTATGTGAAAGAAGCAACTGTAGACACCAAGGCCAGTGACGAAGGAAGGTAGGTGGTGCACCATGTCCTAGAGCAGGGGTTTCCCTGCAGCCTGTGGTGCAGCCCATGGCGAAGCAGGATGCCCATGGAGGTCCATGGTAAGCAGAGATCCACCTGCAGCCTGTGGAGGACCCTGCCAGAACAGATGGGTGCCTGAAAGAGGCTGTGACCCTGTGGGAAGCTCAGGCTGAAGCATTTGCTGACAGAACTTGTGACCCTGCAAAAGACCTGCTGCGCTGGAGCAGTTTGTGCAGCACTGTTTCCCATGCTGGATCAGGTGAAGAGAGCCAGGAGGATGGAGTGGCAGAGACAATGTGTCATGAGCAGGCTGTAATTCCCCCTAACTGTCCCTCTGTGCTGCTCTGGGGAAGGAGGTAGTCGAACTGGGAATGAAGTTAAGCCTGGGAAAGAAGGGAGGGGTAGGGGAAAAGTAAGATTTGGTTTTATTTTCTTGTTACCTTACTCTGATTAGTACTAATTACGTTGATTTCCCTGAGTTGAATCTGTTCTACCGGTGATGGTAATTGAGTAGTGACCTCCCTGTTCTTACCTTGACCCCCCCCAAACTTTTTGTTGTTCAGCCAAGGAGAGGAAGTGGGTGGGCATTGGGTAACCAGCCAAAGTCAGTCCACTACAAGAACACAGGCAATACCTAAGAGTTTCTGGCAGGCTAAAAGTTCTGAATCTCCTTCACGCTTCAGGAGCAGCTGTTAATGGGGAAAACATGTAATCTGTTCATTCTCCTGCATCAGGCAGAAGATAGAGAAAGAAGTAAACCATGCATTTGAGCTGGTGTCTTCCTAAGATGAGGCTTCCTCTTACTGAACATTTTGCAATTAAATAAATGCAGGCCTAATAATGCTAGATATTTGCACACATATAATTCATTTTAATACATGCAGTCTTGATGGTTCTTTCAATTTTTTTTTATTGTACATCTACCATAAAGTTGTATCTTTGAAGTTACAGTGCATTTCTGAGAATGGGCAGTTGTTTTGTGATATTATTAGAAGAATATATAGGTGAAGAGGAAGTGTCAAATCTGAAACAAGAGTGGAAAGAGAAATGGCTTAATGTTTGGTGTGGAGACAGGGGCAAATAGCCTTTATTGTTACAAGTAGAGAGCTACTGCTTTGAGGTGTCTGTATTTGCAAATGGGAAGGATGGAGAATTGTAAGATGCTAAAATAACCCCATGTAAGAGCAAAGTCATTCAAAATTAGGCAAGTTATTTCGCTTTGGAAGAGGAAAGTTAAAAATGTCCTTTTCTCAAAATCAAAGCTTTTCTTTCTGGTTTTGAAAGGAGCTTAGAGTGCTAGTAAGTCAAACATTTTGGCTCTCCTCTACTAGGAGAAAGCAAAAACCAGACCCACCAGTAAGACAGAGGATGATGCTAT
Source organism: Trochalopteron elliotii (assembly GCA_024734555.1). Taxonomy (NCBI): domain Eukaryota; kingdom Metazoa; phylum Chordata; class Aves; order Passeriformes; family Leiothrichidae; genus Trochalopteron; species Trochalopteron elliotii. The sequence goes on along the minus strand of JANPWX010000089.1, from coordinate 1,211,670 downwards.
AACTGCATGACTTAATGGCTGTCCTGTTAAGGGTTAGTGTGTTAAACAGGTTTCATCAGGTATGGTTTGGTGTTTTTGTGTTAGCTCCTCCTTCATTTACTCTCTGTAGAATAACTATACTTCAGCTCTTCTGAAATCTTTTGTCAAGGTCCTTAAAAAAATTGGCAAACATGTAAAAAAGTTCAGTTATTTCAATAACGTATGTAAGTAATTTCCTTATCCTTTTTGCCATACAGTTGATCTGTTGCTTTAGAATAGGGGAGGTTCTTCATCTTTGTTCTGGGCATTCAGCACCTTAAACAGTGTGGTTTTGATCAATGTTTGAGCAGTAAATGTTCAGCAAGTTCTAATACCTTGAGTCCTACACAGAAGTTGCAGTTCCAGATGTCTTCTGCTGTGTCAGATCTGTAGACCAGCTGTTGGTATCACAACTATAACATGAAACTAGGTAGCCAAAAAAAGACAAATCAAAAGGCTGCTTTAAAGCTATCTTAGGTCAGAAGGAAAACTAGAAAAAAGTAAGACTTGGACCAACACCTTGTTTTGGATAAAGGTAGAATAAATAATTGATTTTATTGAAATTTTTCCTAATCTAGGAAGAATACAGCTGACAAAAGCCTTTAGAGTTTTGGGCTGGGCGATAGCTGCAAGCATTATTAATTTTCCAAATGTTTTCTAAACTCCCTGATCAATTTATCTTATGCTGCTGTCTTATCTGCAAAAGCATATTTATTAAGGGGGAGAGGAAAATTGAAATGTTTAGAGTTTTTGAAGGTTTGCTTTTGGTTTTATTTTTGATTTTATTTTTTATGGAAGCAAATATTGGATTTGTAAGCTGTTTCTCCCCGCTCAAAAAAAAAAAAAGAAAGAAAAAAAAAGTAGGAGAACTAGTCACTTGGAAATGAAAACAGAACATTTCTGTCACTGTGAAATATGAGGAAGTCAGCTTTTCAATTTCACACTCTTATGCAGGATGGGAAAAGGAGAGAGGCAGTTTTCCATACAATTTTATTGTTTAGTCTTCCAGGGAGATGGTCATCTTTTTTTTCCTGGTTGTTCCTTCTGTTTGCCTCCTTGTGCTCTTTCCATGAAGGAGGAATACTTGCCTAAGTGTGTGTCTGTGGTATTTTTGTTTTTGTTTTATCTTTGAAGCAGTTGCCTTGTCCATGCTGTGGAGCTCAGGTTCATGCTGTGTGACTTCTGAAAGCAGAGTATTGCCTGGGATTGATTCTGTGGTTCCCTGAAGCTGCATATTGGAGGGGTCTGTGTCACCTTCTGACAGGTTGTTTTCTGCCAAAGGGAATTAAAATTGTGGCTTTTACTGAAGTTTTGGCCTCTTAGATGTTGATTGTTAAAATGTCATGTTAACCTTCAGCAAGGCATTTGACTAAATTTACGAACTGCAACAGCTTCTTGTGTAATTCTAGTCTTTTTTTGCAAGAGTGGTTATTTGCATCTCTCAGTTCAGTTTCCTTTCTAGCTTTTCAGTGCACTCAATGTATGTTTTTGATCAATTTACAGTAGTGTAAGAAGGCTGCAGGAAGCACATGATGCTTGAAAATATAATAATGATAATAAAAATGTCACAAAGTTCGTAATGCATTTTTACAGTACAGCAGGGTGGACAACTGGAGCTTGAATCTTTGTTTATGATGACATGTTCAGATATATTTTTCTGAAAGTTTTGGATACCTTAAGTGTAGACAAATTTTTGCAGTAAGTTTTTTGCAAGGTAAGTGTAAGAAGCCTGTCATGTGCATATATGATTTCCTACAGACTTTAAAAATGGAGAGAGAAATTTTGAACATTTCCCTTTTCTTTTGGCTTTAGGATTTTGAAAGCTTGTCAAATTGCTTAAAGAGCACCCTGCACAAATACTGTTTTTACCTGCTATACAGGCATCCCTTTTGTCTTCATCTGGATGGTCCAAATCTAGAAAGAGGCTAACTTTCTGCCTGACAGCTGGTATTCATATTGGATATGAAATAAGTACTCTAAGTCGCTTCCTATGCGAATGTCTGTGAACTTAAAAATTGCTGCATTTTGTAAAAACAGGTACTTAGTGATGTTTGAGAAATGGATAATGCCTGTTCTTAAACTTGATGAGATATTTTATGTAGGAAAGGAGGAAGGACAGTGTAACTTTCTTGGGCATCTCAGATCACATACAAAGGCAAGAAAATCTAAGCCCAAATTAATAATGGAGAAAGAAATAGAATTTTCCTACTTGTCCTTACAAAGACTTTCAGAAAATATGAGTCACTATTAAACCTACTGTGAACCTACTATTTTAAGAGACTATTTTCTCTAACATAGTCTTGACATTTTTACAGGCCTTTGGTAGTCTCAAGCCCTTCGTTTTTGTAGGTGAGTATATGGTATATTTGGATCAGAACATTAACATCCATTTGTGGTAGTTCTTCACATTTAGTCACTATTTCAACCATAAAAATTTAATAACTACATAGTGATATTTCCTGTGACAGCAGATGTTTTTCGACCTTTACAGATCATGAGCCAAGCTGAAGGACAACAGAAGAATCTTGTACAAGCCATTGAATCTCTCCCAAATTCTGGGCCTCTTACTGCCTTGGATCAGGACTTGCTACTTTTAAAAGCTACCTCTGCTGCCACCCTGAGCTGCCTTGGAGAATGCCTGAGTCTACTACAGCAAAGCATACATCAAGTGGGCCAACAGCATAGCAGGACACTGTCATCAGGTGAGCACAAGCTCCCTTGGGTATTGTTTCATGTTCCTCAGGGTGTTTTATTATGATACGAAGCAGGCAAAATTAACCATTCTCAGGGAGGCAGGCAAGTTGGGAGGAGCAGCTTATGAGCTTCTGCAGCCTCAAGCACTGTAATTCTTTGCCTAAAAAAAGGGTGCAAAATGTGTTGCAATCAGAAGAGAGGAGGAGAAGAGATGATCCTGAGTCTTCTTAGAGAAATTCAGTCCTGAAGACGGCAACACAAAAAAAATGGGGCATGGAGAAGAGGTATATTAAACTTGCATTTCTGATGTTAATGGCAATGCAGAACCAGCTTTGTTGCTATGGTTTGCTCCCCCTCCTTTTTTTTTTTTTAATAGGTTTCAATCTCAATATAGATTTGTTTGATAAAAATAATACTTTGCACTGCTACAGTGAAAATAATTTTTCTAGTTTTCTGCATGGAAGGATGCTGCTGAGGTGGATTTATTTCAGTCTGTGGTTTTCTTTGAATCTGGAAAGAGTTCTCCATGCTTTAAAAAAAAAAATCTGTGGCAAGTTTTTATGAGCCTAAAATGTCAGTGTCATACTCCACAGAGGTCTGCAGGCATGAACCTCTCAGTCCCCATGTACCTCAGTTTTTCCAGTTCACCTGGTTGTGGGTCTGTCCATAATATTGGAAATTGGACCTTGAGCATTCTGGATGGGCAGTTAGCATTTTCCCATGCATAAATTGCACTGCCAAGTCTTAAGAACAAGAGCAAGTGTTGATGTAAGAGAAGCAGCAACTGCAGCAGAACTCTGGATATGGGGTGGCTTTTTGTGTTTTCTTCAGGTGCTTCCACAGCAATCCCCCCGCAACCTGTCCTTACTTGCAGTAGGTTCTCTACAAAGCAGGATATGCCCTCAAGGCTGCTTAGAGATGGCACAATGGGGCAGCCTCTAAAGCATTCCTATAGTGAGAAGAACAGAAATGTGAGAGGGTTACTTGAGAAGCAGGAAAATGATGTGAAAATAGTTCTTGGAAAAAACAGTATTAAACCTTTTGACACCTGTCCTGTGGTACATGCTGACTTCCCCATATCCGGATTCTGATTGGTTTCATAAAGGAACATGATTTTTAAAAAATTGCCATTTTCTTGTAGAAAATGCAAACCTCCCTTTACTTATTTAAGTAGTAATGATAAAGTGCATTGAATTAAATTATTTGATAGAACGTTATTTCAGAAAAGAATGTTTGAAACAGAGATGAAAAGCTTCCTTTGAAGAAAAGTTACTTTCTAGCTTCAAGGTCCCCGAAGGTTGTTTTTCATCTCCATGTGATCTAAGTGAACTGCCAAGAGATAGATGACTTGAGGTGTACTTGTCCTTGAATCTGTGTCCACATAATCTTCTGTTAAATCAGTGGCTTCGTTTTGACTTGATAATGGTTTTTGAGGATCTGTGGACAAGAACAGAAAAAAGCAAGCAAAACATTAGTAATTGCTTAAAGGGAATCATTCCCCCCCCTTTTTTTTTAAAGGAAAGGCATGACTATGAAATACTGAATTATGAAATCTAATAAGTGTTTTTGTTTGTTCTTCCTAAGATTGTAAACTTGCATGTGAATCCTTTCAGGAATCAAAATTCTATAGCACTGGTTCACACCAGCATCTTTGGTGTAACTGTGAGAACTTGAATGCAAGCAGTTAATTCTTCAGTGTGTGCGTGGGCTTATTCTTAGGTATGGAAGTAAAAAAAAAAAAGAACTAAGAAGGGAGCTAAAAGCTGCTGAAATATTTAGTCTCTTCTCCCTGACTGAAATGATTTTTTTTCCCTAGGCCTTATTATGCAACACAGTTGCCTGAAAGAACCTGGCCTACAAGTCTTGATTACTGATTTTCCTACACACTTAATCTTTTCCAGGCATGCTTTGATAGACTTAACGTTTCTGCTGAGTCGGTAGAGTTACACAGTCATCAAAGCTGCATAAGCTCATACCTATTCAAACTAAAGCCTTTAAGTAATCCCCTAGCAAACTCTTAATTCTGAGAGATGATCTAGTTCATTCTGATTGTGTCCTCCAGGTGAATGCTTTTAATTTTATACCCAGCAGGTACAACAGAAGATGACCTTTACTGTCACTGTCAGGTGAAAATGACTCTTGTTGATTTAAAAACCATGTGCTCCTGTGATAGGAATTCTCAAACACCTTTCTTGTGAGCTGTCATGGCCCTGTACAATTTATTGCTGAAGGCTTCCATCCCAGTGCTGTCTCACTACCTCTTGAGTGATGTACAGATGCCAGTGGGCATTGTGGGGCAGAATGCATACATAAACACAAGATAGGAATTTGATAATTTATTTTCTTGCTTCTAGCCTACAGTTCGTGAAAGCAATCCAGCCCAGCCAGGCAACAAAGTCTTCCTTGTGTAGAGTGTGAGCAATACTCAATTGCTTAGCTTGGGTAGCTTGAACCTATCCTTGAGCTGCGTTCTTCAGCATCCAAAGCTCTCACAGTCATGCCATAAAGAGAGACAACTGCCTTAAAAGTAGATACATATGTACTTAACGTGCTTTCTTTGTACATTTGCTTGTGTTTTTGGAGTCTTTGTATCTGATTGTGTAAGTTTTGCTGACTTCCCTGTTCACTGGAGGCCTTGCAGTCTTACTGCCTCTAAAGCAAGGACATAAAAGTGGCTGCGAGTTTCTGATCTAGTGCTTATGGAAAGCTCTCATGAAGATTATAATTAAATAGTAACTATTTTAAACAGATTTACTGACATTTATTGTTTTAAACAAGAAAAAAATGTGTCTTCTTTTCATGTAAATATTTTTGTTGCTTTATTTTCAATAAGAGTAGAAAGAAAGCAGCTTGGCACTCACTTTAGTGGAATCTTGTCCAGAATCTACAATTATGTAGGTCATGACTTAAAATATTTTTATGGCATCCTTTCTAATGGAATAGTTTAAGGATGACATGATCTTTCCATTTCATGTTTCTCACAAATTGTCAGTCTTAGACCTCAAGCCTACAAGCAGACATGAAGATTAAACTGAAGTCTTCAATCTTGTCTTGAAGGCTAGTCAATAATTTTTTTATTTCCACTCTGAAGCTTCATGGAACGGTTTTTGTGATTGTCTTTTTTGGAAGTAAATCAACAAGAACAGTCAGTGAAGCAAAATCCTGTCTGTGTTTCTACTTCTGAGTCAAAATAATGTCAAAAATAATTTCTAGCTGTCATTATTAAAAGGTATGTGTATTGATCACTGGCTAAATTTTTGTAATTTCTTTCCTTTCATTGAAAATATGCTGGAGAAGGGTATTATTAGCTAAAAGTGTTGGTTATGTGTAGTGCGAGTACAGGATGAGGGATTGCATCTCTACAAACTTCTTTGGGTTTGGGAATTCTAGGTTTTTTATGTAGAGCAGAGGAAAATGTCAAGGCTTTTCTTTTTGGCCAGGAATGTCATCACTTAGGTATATCTAAAGTGCCTTCTGACAAGCTTATTTGGCATGCAGACAAAGAGCACGCGCACCTTTGAAAATAAAAATGTGGAGAAGAAACTTTTGTCTTAATTTCTAACTTTAGAAGTTCTAGTGGTTTTTTTTTTCAGCTCTGTATACAGCCTTTGGCAGAGGAGTATCTCCAGAGCCTGTTGACTGCAATTGTTAACACTCTTCCCTCCCAGACTGCTAACAGAGCAAACTTGAATGTTTGTTTTAATGTAGCTCTGCGTATGTTGTGTTTTAGGTCTGTTTTTTGTTTTTTTTTTGTTATAGTGTTTTGGCAGACAGACAGAATCCTCTCTTGTAGTAGCAGCCTGCACAGATCAATCCGTTCTTTTAATCTGCCTTTCACGTTAGCCATTCATTTACTGAATAAAGCATCTTCCTGATAGGAATTCCCTTCTATATTCTTCTGTCTCTGCCTTGCCCACTTTTCCAAACTGTAAAACGTTTCATTTTTCTTAAGATTTTTTTAAAAACAAAAACCAAACTCATCCTTGCTACGGAGTTTTTGAAGTTCACTTTAATGTGCAAGTGCTGCTGATTTTGTTTCCCATGTAAACAAATGGATCAGAGATGATTCTGGAGTTGGGGACAGGATATACTTGAGCTTTTTATTCTCTATTGCCTCCTTTTTGGAGAAAATTAATGGACAGGAGAGACAAAATCTAGATGCTTTAAATTTGTTGACAAATGACAGCTAGGAATTCTCTTGCAGCAGAGATGATGAGAGAAAAATGAGCAGATAAGTAACTCCTCGTTTGTGCTTAAATGCATGAGGGCAGGGAGGAGTGAGGAAAGAAGACAGGGGAGTACATATTCTTTGTTACTGGTGTACTTTACTAAAGTTGGCTTGGTCAGTTAGTTCTACCTTAATTGCACCATCACCAGTCTTGCTTCTGTCAAGAATAACCAGAACAATTTGCTATTCTATATAAAGGCTGATACGTTATTCCTTATGTGTTCTTCTTTCACTGGAAGATAACATTATTTTCTAGTGCCCACACAACATTAGCAAATACAATCTCATGTGAAAAGCAGAGATGCAGCTGCCATTTGCTGTTGTTGGTTCAGTGTGCTGTAGGGATTCAGCAGAGAGACCAAACTGTCTTGTCCATCCCTGGCAGGGGAAGGAATCCAGATCTAATATTTGTCTCTCCTCAAGGCCTGCCACTGCACCGTTAGGGGATATTTGTTAGAGTATATTGAAAGTATGCCACAAAAGTGTTATCAATAGATGTGAGTTTACAATTGTGCCAGGGAAAAAACACAGGGTTTGTTTTTGTTTTTTTTTTTTTTTTTTAGTCTCCCAGGCAAGACCAGAGGGCTTAAAATTGGAACGGTTTTTGTTACAGAATTGAGATAGGTGTGGAGCATATTTCATGCATCAATTATCATGCAAAAGTGAGTTTGAAGGTACATCAGGTACCCAGAAAATCAAAACCAACAAAAGAAAATTATCAACATTGCCTAACTGAAAAATCTCCTGTGAACCTTCTTTTTGGAGAGAACTCCCCCCACTCCTGCAGTGTGCACCTGTAGAAGGGAAAGATGTTTCTCCTGAGGGCATTTGTGTGAGATACAACCTATTGTGCCCTTTAAAATAGATGTTTGTGAACGGTAGCATTGCTATAGGGAAAGAATAAATAGGTTGTGTCTGGATGGTGTACTTTGGTTAGGTACAAGTGTTCTCTCATGTGCCTTGGTTTACTTGTCTGCTGTGTGTTCATCACAGTGGAAGTTGGTGTTGAGGGGAAGAGGGAAAGAAGCTAATTTTTGGGTATGGTCTATAAGAGCTCTTGTTTTGTATATACGTATGCTCCGAACTTTCAGAGGAACCAGACTTGGGTTTTCACTCCTGGAACTACAGAACCAACACCGTGCAGGTAGAGATCTGGCTGATTTTAGTAGTTGTGTATTTGGTACATCCTTTCTGATTTTTGCTTCACGTACTGCAGAAACATGTTTTGTTTTAATTAGTATAGTGCTTTGTGTAGTCTTAAAGCAAGTAGTAAAGTAATTATGTAGCTGTCAATACTTTTATATAATTTGTGACTGCCTTTCTGGAGAATTTTTTTAGAGCTCTTAAATGTATCAAAATGGATTAGAATTTACCTTTTTGTCAGTTGTCTTTGGTTATGACTGAGAAGAGAGAAAAAATCTAGCTTAAAAAAACCCCAAATCAATAACAGCAGTCTTCTTCCTGTTCTTATCCAACTCAGAAGATAATTTTTCTCATATTATGTTTATATATATATATATATATATATGTATATGTCTATAAGAACAGGGATTGAACTAGTGATAGGAATTTTTGAGTCCCATAAAGTGTCAAAGATGGCAGCTCCATTAGAGGGGATCAAATATTTTACAGATGGCAACTTAGTCTGTGGAGAATAAATTCCAGTAAAACAACTGGATTAGATATGGCACAGACAGCAGCTATACCTGTACTATTTTGTGATTAGAGTAATTTGTACTAGTGCAGATGAGAACATTTTGGGTATATTGAAAAACTGAAAAAAACGCCTGAAAAACTGTTGTGAGAAGTTTTGGAAAACTGATGAGTGAAGTAGGAGCCCCATATTGTTGTGGCCTTTCACTTTCCACGTGGAGATTGTATTCTAGTCTTAGTTGATTTTAGCATAATTTCTGATGAGTTCTTTCATCACAGACTGCTTTTGTCTGAAACATGAGCTGCTGTATTAGATATATGGCAAGTCCCTTGGGATGACAAGAGAATGCTGACATCTCAGAGTAAGATTTGTGGATTAAAGATCATCACAGGCTCCCTGATGGCACTTTCAACCTAGGTGGGAATTTTTTTCAACTTGTTCAGAGAGATACTCTTTATTTCTTTAGATTTCCGTGCTGTGTGACTAAATATCTTTCCCTGCATATTCTCTTCCACAAAGTAGTCAAATTCCAGATGCACAGTTTAACAAAGCAATTTTTTCTCATATGCCGAAGTGTTGAGGAAATGAATGTGCTTTAGTATCATTTGGACCTTAACTCTTGGCATCCTGTTGGTGTTGGCTAGGTCATAATGTGTTTTTAAGATCTGTTTAAAATTTGATTAGGCTGACAAGATTTGTTGTTTTGTGGGGGTAGCATTGCCCTTGGTACAGGAGAGAAAACATGCTTGCCAAGTTCTAACAGTTTCTGTTTCTCTTAGAGACTCTAAAATGTGCAGGGAAATACAAAGGTCTTTTTACAATGTGTTTGCACTGAAGAGGAAGACTAGTATAGTGTTTTTAAAAATATGTTTGTGATGGTGATGTAAATGTTCACACTTAAAAATTTCCCCTGAAGTGAGGTACTTCTTCATGTGGGAGCTTTTTATTGTGCTTATTTACGTAAACTAGATTTAAAAAAAACCCAAAAAATAACTGTTTACAGTGAAGGCAGAAAGAAAATGGATAGCCTATGGAAATGATGGGATAACATATTTTTAAAGATTGGCATAAAGAGAAGTCAGTTTAGTTCTTTTTAGTGTCTCTGTAATAGGAAAATAGCAGCAGTAATCCATTATTCAGCTTTTTTGACAGAGAGAAACAGAAAAATAGATTGAGATTTGTTATTGCAAAATACTGAAGAGTGAGAAACATAATTTGACAGCAGAGCCACAGGAATGTTCTTCCTTTGGCAAGGGGAATTTTCTGTAATTCTATGAAATACACATATTAAAAAAAGAAAAAAAGCTGGATTTTTTTTTTCCCCTGTTGGTTACTCTTTGAAAATTATTTTACTCTTAACTATTTGCTCATGCTTTCGTCAACAAAAGATGGCGCCACAAAAGCACCCTAAGCAAAGTAGATCTGAACTTCTGCCAGGTCTTCATAACTTAGTGCCATTTTAGATGAGAGGAATGTTCTGTAGCTGTTTTGTCTCCAGCATTTGGTAAGAGTTCAGTCAGCTGTGGGATTTGTGGCCCATTTTTTAATCATGGAAGTGTAAATGTAACACTGTGCAGCATAGCCTCTCCAGATCTAACCATTTACTTCAGTTAAGAGGCACTCTATGGTGATCTGGAGAGGAGAAATTGCACATTCTTTAATGTACATTGTGTTGCTCTGTGTCATCTTAAAAATTTGTCTGTGATGAGAGGAGATCCTCCCCGTGGCACTAATTGTATATTCATATATAAATTATGATAATGATTGAAAAGTTGTGAATTTCTTATCCATATTTCTACATTTTATAGCAGCGTGTAATTAATAGCTGAAATTTTAAGTCGTTTGCTGAGGGCTACTGATTTGACTGTTGAGGTTATGTTTTTGAGCAGTTAGGGAGGAACAACTGTGCACTTACCTCAGCTGATCATACTTTCTGTCACGGCATCCTTAAATACAGACCCATCCAAGAAATCAAGTGCCCCCAGAAATAAGGGTTGTTCTCATGTGAAGTTCTGTTTGATTCCTATTTAATGTGTATCTTTCTAATGAGACCTCTTTTAAACCGTGGTCTTGATACCAGTAAAGTATTTTAGTACTTAATCTAAAAAAAACTTTTAATAGTACAGACAGAAATAAAATACAGCTGCTAGGCTTAAAGCTTTGATTTCAGGCAGAAGAAATGGAAGATTTACTTGGATAACTTCATAACTATGAAAATAGTGGGTAGAGAATTCTTGCTTAATTTCCAAGATATGCCAGATAGAATTATACATAAGGATTATAGTCTGGTGGTAGGACTAACATTCCTTGACTTAAAAAAATCACAGATAAGTTGGCCTGTAAGATACTTACTTTGGTTATTTAGGCTGTTTCTTGCTTCCAAAGGCAGGGATATAATTTGACATACTGCATAAGCCAGTTCAGAAAGCACAAGATCAGGTTTTGCTAAAGCGAAGCTGTACGTGGAAGCGGAGAAGAGATACAGCTCATTTAGATCAGTAGAATGGTAGGATGAATGGAGGAAATCTGTCATCTCTCTCTTGTAAGCTGATGCCTGTTGTTTTCTGCTTCAGATGGTGTTCTGGGATGGCCTGGGCCCAAGTCACACTCCACAGAGCAACTGAAAAATGGTGCCCTCAGCTCCTTATCATCTGCTAGTGCCAACATTACGTGGGCAATAGTACCATCTGCAGCCCAGGATGCTCCGGCACTGCAGCCAAACGCTGAGGTAAGCGTGCTCGGTCTTTGTAGGGCCTTGGTTAGACACAGACCGTGTGTGATGGTGGATACTTTCACTGATAAATTATTGTGTTTCGTCTTTATATTGTACTCTTTGTTTGAAATTACTTGTGAAAATAAGTTTGATGCAAAAGTACACTCCAAAAACTTGAAAAATATGTTGATGATATTGTTCTGTGCTTTTACTTCTCTGAGGTACTTGGGTCAGCAAACTTTGGCAAGTGTACAGTTTCTTTCCTAATCTTAAAAGCAATCAACAGATTGTCAGTGCACCTTTCTATCCTCTAATGCAAATAAAGTCTACTTGTTTGTTTTTCATTCTGGTTTAAGATAGACAGGAGACACTACTTGCTTGCTACTTGTTCTTCCATGTTCGTGTTTTGCTCTTGGGCATCTCCTGAGTATAGCTGACTATTCTTTGAGTTGAAAAATGATGTTATTTCCTGATCCCTTTTCCTGTTAAGTGATTATGGGCAGAACTTGTCCACATCATCCTCCATCAACCAGCTGATTTGTGCTTTTGTGGCATTTACTTGGTAAAGGGCAGTTCTGAAGCATCCACATTTTGAGGAGACTCACAGCTGAGTATCAGACATCTCATGCGCTGAAAATCTCTCATCATGACAAACTTCTCCAGCTTCTGCAGTCTGCTTCTGTAACCAGTCCTGCCCACAAGGAAAACACTTCACTCTGAGAGCCTAGAGATTATAGGGCACCTGGAGCACGTGAGACCTGGAGAACTGGAACAAAGTTTTCAAAAGAGCTGAAGAAACTAGTGAATGCTCTGGGCAATTGGAATGGCTTAAATTAAATTACATCACCTTTGACAAAATATGTAATGGCTGGAGACATCAATAAAGCTGTTTTCCCCAGTTCTTTTGTAGTATGTTGAATTAAATATAATTCAAAAAAATCACAGATAAACCAGGATTTTCCTCTGGTTCCTTTGTTCCTCTGGTCCTCTGTTCTTAGAAAAGAGTTTTGAATTCTCTTACTCCTAGTGTCCATTTACCAAAATGTTTAAATTACATGTAATTAGTTTTTATTAGGAAGTTGTGTAATTTCTTATTTTATATGAGCCAAGTCTACTTTTTACGGTGTGTTTTTAAGACAAGAGGCTATTTGGGAGTTGCTGCTTATTGAACCACTGAAATCTATTTCATTAGGATTTTTTTTGTTTTTGTTGGTATTTTTTTTATTCTTGATCATCCACTAAAGCCGAATGGGATGTGGAAGCATGAACTTTGCAGCAAGAACATGAAGATCAGCAGCTGATTTTACTCACATTAAGGTATCATTTTATAGTTGAGTTGAGCCATTTATGACGTGTTTTAAATGACAGTATTTTTTTATGAGTCAAATCCCTTCCTGTTCATTTGCTGATGAGAGACACTGAGTTGTGTGTGTAGCTTGATGTACTGCTTAGCTCGTGGAACTCATGATTTATTAACAAGGGAGTACCCTTGAAGGGGTGAATAGAAACAAGGAAGTGTAGCACTGTTTCTAGTACAGAATCCTCAGTGCTCTGTGGTCAGTCTTCCTGAAGTCAGCAGCCTGAGTTTGGAGGCCCTGAGGCATTAGCCATTAAAAAATAAGAAAAAGAGGCAGAAAGAGAGTAAGATTTTTAAGTTACAAAAAGGTCAGCTCAAGATGATGTTTTTGGAAGAAACAGTAAGTAGAAGTTTGTGGAAGAAGCAGCTGGAATCAGGCATGCAATTTTTGTTATGTAGTAGTGCAGTTTAATGAGCAGAAATTTGGTTTTGTTGCAAGGAAGTGGCTTAAACCAGGATTCATTCCTGGAAGTTCTCTACAAACCTGCATCTTCCCTTAGGCAGAGTGTGTGTGTGTGATGTTGACATTGATACTGTTGGCTCTGCTGATACACTTTTCAGTTTTGATCATTTTGATGAATTTTTTTCCTGAGAAACTTAACGGTTACCCTGGCAAGAATGCCATCTGAGCCAGATAGTCACTCAGGAGATGATGTCTGACACACCCAAAGTTATCAAAGATGTTTGATTTGACACAATTTAACAGTACTATGTGCAGGATGTAATAATATTTTTAAATATATTGTGGCCTTGTGTGTCCAAGGCAAGAGCCTAGATCTGGCACTGAGTAGGCACTTTATTTTCAAAGGTATAAAAGCACTGACTGTGCTAATTACTTAGCATATATAATAATATATAAAAGCAAATGCAAATCATCACTTGTTTGTAGTGCAGATACTTTATTAGTAACAGTGGTGACATTAGCAGAGACTGAGAAAGTGCTTCTAGATGTCATTAATTGACATTTTGTTGACACTGAATGCCCTGATTTCTTTTTTTTACTATCTTTTCTGATAGTTTCTTTTAGAAGAAAAGAGCAATCCACAAGTGTCATTCAAATGGAGCTTATTTCTCTTAATGATTTTCTTTTTAAGAAAACCCAGCTAGGCACTAGATAATCTTGGTTTCTTGAGGAAGCTGCTGGGATATTAATGGAGCTCAACTTTCCAAATATACCTGCCAGAAGAAATAAGCCTTGATTTTACAGATGTTACGAGATGAGAGTGCTAGTTCCTGTATCAGTGCTATCAAAATTAATTCCAATCTCCTCTTTGACTGGTCTATATTTTTATTAAAAAAAAAAATCTGTAATTTTATGGTTTAACCTCTGTCTCTCAGTCAGAAGCTATACACCAAAGGAATGGGAGAGAGCTTTTTTGCTCTCAGTGTAATATAGTAGGTGTACCAACCAAACAAATTATGAATTGACCTCTAGTCTGAAATAGAAAATGCCATTAAATGGCTAACCTTGAGGAGCAGCAGACTCAGCTGCTTATATTATTGAGTGTCATTTATACGGAAAAGATAATTTTGGGAATGTGGATCAGCAGTGATTTTAAGAAGAAAACCGAGATGTGATGTTGGGGCAGAGGGGGTTGTGGATGACTGCTGAGGAATCTTCCCCTGTGCAGCTGCCTGCCAGTGGCAGCAGTTTCCTGGCAGCATGACCGAGTGGCTGAGTGTGTTTAGTGATAACTGTGCTAAATCTCAGCACAACATTCAGAATTCAACATTCAACATCAAGCAGCATCATTAACAAACCAGTGACAAGTTTTTCTATGTTTATGAAGAAGTGTGTGGATTTTTACAGTTCTCTGGAATAACAAGGTTCATCTAGTGCAATTTTCTTTGACTACTTAAGCATTCCTGAGGGATATAGAAAGTTCTGGAGCTGTGTTTTGATGCCATAGGTAACTAATGTAAAACTTTTGGTTTTGGTCTGTCTTACTGTCAGGGTTTCAGGAATGCAGAGTTTCTTCTTTGATGAAATAAGGTAGAAGCTAAAGATTATCCTCTTTAAATAATATGTTGGTGTTTACTTGCTTTGGTTTATTTAGGACGTTTCCTGCTTCCAAATGCAGGGGTATCATTTGGGATACTGCTTAAACTAGTTCAGAAAATGAAAAATTTTGTGACAGATTATTTTCTGTTGTGTTCCTTGCCTATTATTCTTTTTGAGTTGTGATATAGGACAGCATGAACTTAAAGCCTATTATCTTTACTGAAAGAAATAACCTCTGAGAGTAAATTGCCAGATCAAGCAATTTTGTCTCTTACTTTCCATACTTTTTTAATGTTTTATAAGTCTCTAAATTTTTGTTAGATTTTTTTTGTCTGTCCAAAGATGAAACATCAGATGGAAGGGAACATCAGACGGAAAGGATAAGGGCTGAGCTGCACAGAACTATTCTCAATTTAATGATAGTTGATGTAAAATGCTCCTGTGCATCCCCTAGTGAACCACTTTGGACTTTTTGGCATCAGTTGTGTTATAATTTTTAGGGTTTTTCCTTAAAGCAGAACAGAACAAATCTGGTGTGAAATGTGTCAGAGGTACATTTTTCAGACCTGTGATGTGAACTTGGTCTCTGTCCAGTCTGCCATAAATGGGACCCTGCTTTCTTCATTTAAGGTTTAATAATTTTGAAATTCTTTTCAAGAAATACTGAAATTAATTAGTTTGAATCTCATAGTAAATTCAGTTGTAATAAACTCGGTGCCAAAGGAAAATAAAGGTGTGAATCACTTTCATGGGTGAGCTACTATTCCAGTTAAACTTATTGTCATTTTGGGTGTCAGAATTACCCCTCTGAGCTGACAAAGAGTGACTGCAGGCCAAATGCTTCCCCTGACAGCCAAATACAAATAGGTAACAGGCTGTTTTTATATGGACTCTGAAAGGGAAGGAATAATTTTCTTTGGATCTAATAATTTAGTTAAGAATTATTTTGAAAATTGTTTTGTAGTTAGATCTGCAGTATAGCCCACTTCATGTGATTTTTATGCCATAAAATGGTGTGCCAGCTGATTATTTCCATCCTGTGAATCTGGTATCTGTGCTGTCTCTCTGCTTTCCTGTCCCTAACTTTCTCTTGCCTGTGAGCGTGAGCAGCTGTACGCATGCTCCAAACGGAAGTGTCTTTTTAATAGGATTGAAGTTTGAGCTCTGTAGGATTGAGCCTTTAGCTCTGATTATCTAACTGCTAAACCAGGTTTTAATTGTGATAGTGATTGCAAGGGCAGTCAAGTCCAGGTTACTAAAGATATTTTGGTCCCCTGGACGATTTGAACGTTGATGTTTTCAACTGTAACACATAACTGTTTAATTTTGTAAGTTTATGTATCTTTTTTCCATTTCCTCAAGTGATAGTTTCTTTCAAGCTGTAATTTGGTTTTGATCTGTATGTAAGTATATATCCTAATATGACTTTAGACTTTAGAGCTATTACAGAATGTATTAGAGATGCTAAGAAATAATTTAAAAAATGCTCATGCAATTTTAGACACTCAGCTGGATAAAAGAAATGGTTTCTAATTCAATATTACCTTTATTTATCTGTGTCTCAGCAGACATGCCCAGGTCTGTGGATTGTTTCCTAGTATAATTTGTTTCTAGTGCTTCTTAATTCCTTTCTGTACTTGACAGAAATGTGTGTAATTGAAGTTGGGAGATGAGCTTAGCCATGAGCATACAGTGATGGACAAGAGCAGTAATGGAAGAACAACAGATCAGGATGGGAAAGTAATGTTTGCAGTATTACAGACAGTCCCTTTTCACTGTTTAGTACAGACATTACAGGGTTTCTCATAGTGCTCTGCTTTTTGTCCTCTGCATGATTAAGTACTTTTCAGGCTGAAGAGCACAGTGAATGGCCTGTAATGATTTAGCTAAATTAATCTCTAGGTAAAGATGGTACCAGTTAATCCATTCACTATGCAGGCCATCTAAAAAATGAAATCTGAGGCAATCAGTTGAAGGTATATTTAAAGATTAAATGTACAATTAGACTAAAAGTAGAATTAAATGACCCTAAGCCTGCTACAGCAGCACTGACAATGACTAAGATAATCTAGCTAATTTTGATTTTTCTTGGTAACTTTCTGGAATAGCTACTGTGTCAGCAGACAGTCCTCTAGTAAAACTGTTTATGCAAATAATTAATAAAAATTTATCACCAGCCAAACCCACTGCATATTACTGAATCACTTCCACCTCCAAAATGCATGTGTTCCAGCTGCTGTCTATGTAATTGAGAGTAATATTCTGTGTAAAAAAAACCAAACCCTTTATTCCAAATCTGCTTCTAATTTGAATAAACATGAGATTCTGATTGATGTGACATTCCATAATTACTAGTGAAAAGTCAGGGAAATCTAATCATTGGAGTATAAAGAACTTGGGTTCCCTTGCAGTAAGGCTTAAAAATTAACTTTAAGTGGATCAATTGCATACTCTATTCAGTATAAAACTTGTGCTCCTTGCTAAAGGAACTCTGAAATCAATGTTAATTTTATTTCAGGATTGTGTGCCGATTTTTTTATGTGCCAGTTAATTTGCTTTGTGCTATCAGTTTTATTTCTTAATATGTGTATATATGTGGGCTTGGTGAATACTACCCATTAGAAATCTTACCCATCTCATTAAGACTGTCAGTTAGTTAACTAGACTTTACGTTGGGCTCAACTCTCTTACAGAGAGAATTTGTCTCAGGTTGGCATTGCTTTATCTTGCTTAGTGAATCATCCAAACTGGCTTCAGCTGTTCTGTCTGGTCTTGCTAGAAAAAAACCTGGGGTTTTTGGCTTGTGGTGATGAACTCTAGTGGTTCTTTATTTGAAAAGCCCAGAATGTGGAAATAAATCCCAGCTGTGATAACAGAATTTAATTCTAAAATTTGTCCCAGAGGAGGACTTCGAAGGAGCAGGTGAAAAAGGCAAAACTCTTCTACATTAATAGAGAGTTTTCAGTTTGAGATGGACCAAGTGATTGATTCACCAGACTGAGAACAATTCTTAGAAGCTTTTCAAGCAGAGTTTCACTGGCCTCAAGGAGTTAGACATATAGAATGAGACAATATTCTAGGCCTGATTTGTTTCACATACACATTGAATGTTCTTCTGCTATGATTTATAATGATTCAGTTTTCTTTTGAAAGACTTAAAGATTTTTGTTTTGGTTTTTTAAGTTTTTGTGTGTTTATCATCAATGTGAATGTGTACAGTGGATGAGCAATGAAATTGCAGGAAGAGTCAGGGTGGTTTAATAAATGTGTTGTCTTGGGGCAAGACTGTTAATGCTGCTTGGATTAACATGTCTTTACCATTTCTGTCCTCTTACAAATATGCTGACATGTGATACTGCATACAAGAAATAGCACTGTGAGAACTGGATTTACATATAGATTGGTATTGCAAGACCAGATGATTGTAAAGGTTAAATTTGTAGTTGTCCATCTTTTTGTGCCCTCTTTGCATATGTGAGTGGTGTATTATTGACTAATGTGCCGGTATTTTTCCGCCGTAAATTTGCTTAGCTAGCATACAAAGAGGCATAAAAGAGAATTACAGCTGGCTAGATGACTTCAGCTCTGTTACTTACTAACTTTTCAGTGACTGGGCATTGCAGGCAGAATCATAATGGAATCACAGAGTACTCTGGCTTGAAAGGGAGCTTCAGAGGTCCTGCAGCTCACCACTGTGAGAGCAGTGCTAATCAGGTCAGGTTGTCCAGTCCTGGACACCTCCTGCAATGGAGGTCCCACAGCCTTGGCACAAAATCTTGCAGTTTCTCCAGGGATTTTGTCAACGGGAGCAAAGGGATAAGGATAAGGCATTGTTTGATAAGGAAAGGCATCATACTCAGTGTGCTGTACTGTCTGATGAGCAGCTAAAAGGGACCTACCTTCTGGGACCCTTACCGGAAGGTGTTTGTCCTCCTCTTATTCGTGGGAATATGAGGCCTGAAGAACCTACTACTTGAAGTTTTTCCCAAGGATCTCATTCTAGAGAGGATGCCTTGTAATATAGGGAAGTGTCTCAAGTGTAGCTTTCTGCCAGCCTTTCCCTCCATGCTACTCCCCTGCACCAACCTGCACCTCTTTAGCTCCCCACAAGTTATAACCATGTGACTTTCAGACCCCTTGTGGTGTCTGAAGTGTTGCATGGCAGTGACTGATATGTGTCCTGCTGCACTCTGTGGTTTGTAAGCTTGTACACTTACTTTGGATAGTGTCAGATACTCTGTTACCATTTGATACTCTGTGTTGCTTCTAAAAAAATTAATTCACAAAATAAAACTGAATGAGTTTCAGAAAATTGTTCTTCACTAGCATCTGTATAGCATTAAGTATAGGTTTTGTTAAAATTGTTTATGATGTGATACCCTCTGTCTTATGGTTGTGATTTCTGCTAGCCTTCAAGGTTTTTTTTTGCTTTAATTTAGGACAAGTCCGTGGGGCTTTTCTCTTCATGCGTTTTGTTTTATAGTCTCATGTTACTATTTCTTTCTGATGATACCAGGGATGAAATATATTTATTCCCTGTTCTTACTGAATTTATGCAATACTGCAAAGTCCTCTTGTATTTTAGGATTCTGATTAAACAGTTCTGTACTTCAGTAGCCATCATTTTATGAAAGGTGCTCACAAGCATGTGTGGACTGGTACTGATGCTTAACCTTTCCCTGTGGAGTCTGTGCTTGGGAATTTGCTGCTTTTCAGCCTATTTTTAGAACTGATTACCTTAGGTTTATGAAAATCGATTTTTGCAAGAGGAATTGTCTTATGAAGAAAATATGAACGTGTGGGGAAAAAGTTGTCCAGCAATCATTATTTGGTGCATAACAGGATTACAGTGTTGTAGGTAACCCAAATTAGGAACTCTGTTTAACAGGATGTTTAGTCACTGATAGATTCTTTATTTTTAAACATAATTGCTTTCGGAGTTATCTTTGAGTATTTTTTCTGAGTGCTTGCACAGGCTATACTGCAATGTAAACACAGACGTCCTTTGTTTCATGTTACATGCATTTGTTCCTATTCTTTGAACAAGAAACCGGTCCTTTTTCTTCTGAAATCTCTTATTATCTGGTCCTCATCACTGCTACATTGTTATGTTCAGCCCTAAATATAGTCAGAGGACAGAGTAAAACACATCTGCAGTGTAGGAAAAGGAAGCTTTCTGAGCTTGTTCTTTAATGATGAAAAGACTTCTGTTCCCAGAGATACTCCTGCAAAACATTAACAAAAAGGCATTGGTACAGCTCTCTAAATGGTCAGTATCTGGATAATGTGCTTGTCTCCAGATGCCTGGCAGATTGTTTTTGTTGAGAAGGAAAAATATTGCAGGCCAATTTGTCATCTAAGGTAGAGGTTTTGTGATCGCCTTCTTTGCTTGCATTGTCTGTGTGTCAGCCTGTCTCTGCAGTGTTAGTGTCAAGATTCATTTCTGCTTTGCTCGCTTGTTTTGCAAGTGATGGGATATCTCCTGAAGAAGGATAGGTATTTCTTGGTTCAGTAGATGTCTCAGCTATTACATGTTGTATCCAATTAATCTTGTGTGATAGACAGATTTCCACACTTTGATCCTTGCACTTGTCCCTAGTTGAGAGATTTTCTGAACATCAAGTGTGTTTAGCATATTCAATGAAAAACAACCCCAAGCAACAAACCGCAAAATATATACAAATTATCTATACACACAAAAAAGAGATGTTTTTATCATTGATGATCCTAGTTTGAAGAATTTTATTTTCTCTGGAGACCTGAATTACCAAACACAAATAACAAATTTGGCAAGAGATTAATTAAGTGGGCACTCTGTAGACATTCTTTCCTGATGTAAGCTTTTTCTACCAAATAATACCTGGTTTGACCTGTTAGTGCTGAATGATGTATCCACAGTTACATAAACGCTTTGACCCCACGCTGTCAGAACACAAACTGTGATACAGCAGTTACTTACCTTTTCAGATGGGTATGCCTGGATTATTTTTCTTGGCATGCATAGCTTAAGATAAGTAGAATATCTGCCTATTATACAATTTTTCCTTTGCTATATGAAGGAGAAAGTAACTGTCTTGCTGATTGGTTCTGTATGTAGATGACAAAAAGAAAGTTATATTTTTGCTTGCCAAGGTGGTGTATGTAAGTTATGGTGTATTCACTTTTTCATTGTAAAATCCTTCTCATTTGATTCTCGTCCTCTATTACTTGCTTTGATATTTTAAAAGTTAACTTTAGTTTTGGTTCATCATTGTTAGATCTAAGCTCTAATGACAGAATGCTAAAAGCGTGACTGTGAGTGTGTGTTCTGGGGTTTGAGGCGTGTGGGTTCCTCCTTGAGGTGGTAGACTTTCTGCATTAGAGGAAACAGCTTCTATGAAATACTGAGAGTAAATTTAAAAATAGCAGCTGAGCTGAGCCTGCATATTTTGATACCTTTAAGAAACCTTTTTCAGGATGAAATGAAGGTGTACACAGGTAATAAGTTTCACTCTCTAAATTCTCCATTTAAGATCTGCTTTTTTTCTGGGCTCGTTACGTGGCTTTAAAAACATTAAACCTTGAACACTGGGACAGCCTTAAGTCTCTTTGAAAGTCACTGTAACTTTGGTATTCAGGTGCCAACATTACAGTAAGCATATGGGATGTCGGTGTGTTTGAGGCTTTGTCTTTGATCTACTCATTCTTTGCAGTGATCAATCACAGATGCCACCAGAAACAAAGCGTAAATAAGACTACAGTAAGATGGAGGGAGGCCAGAGCTCAAGCAATGACCTGACTTCACCACCACTTTTCCAACCTCATTTTTCACCTTCCTCTGCTTACATGGTGTGGTGGTAAATGTTGAGAACAGTATTTTCTAATTTTTTTTTTTTATTTGAACTGTTCTTGAGGAGTAGAAAATCTTATATAAAGAGATGCTGGAGTTTGTTGGATATTAAAAAGTTATTGCCTTATAGTTTAATATTAGGCTTGATAATCTGTAAATGACAATGCATTTGGAAGTTAGGAAAAAAGTGAGTGGATGAGGAAGATTTTAGGAATCAGTCTTCACAGTGGGTAGTAAATGTGTTTCAGACTTCATTTTGTTTCAAGATTTAAGTTGAAGTAAACAAAGTTTCTATTTAGTTTCTATTAATTTTAGTTTTCTGTATGGGAATGATTCCTCCTTTCAAGGCCTATAGTGTGTCTGTGTGGCAAGATTTTAGTAGTGGGGGGGCTACAGGGGTGGTTTCTGTGAGAAACTGCTGTAAGCTTCCTCCATGTTTGACAGAGCCAATGCCTGCCAGCTCCAGGATGGACCTGCTGCTGGCTTAGGATGAGCCCATCAGTGATGGTCATAGTGCCTCTGGGATAACAGACTCATGAAGGGAGAAAAAAAGGGAACCCTGCAGGGCAGCAGCAGAGAGAGGAGTGAGAATGTGAGAGAAGCAGCTGCAGACACCAAGGTCAGTGAAGAAGGAGGGGAAGGACATGAAATGGTCCAGCTGCCAGAGCAAACATTATTCTGCAGCCCGTGGTTCAGAACCATGGTGAGTCAGGCTCTCCCTGTGCGGCCCATGGTGAGGCAGATACCTACCCACAGCCCCTGGAGGACCCTGTGCTGGAGAAGGGACCCTGTGGAAGCTTATGCTGGAATAGGTTCCTTGTGGGATCTGGATCTATGGATCTGAGCAGAGAGAAGCCTGTGCTGGAGCAGGTTTTCTGGTAGGATTTGTGACCCTGTGGGGGACCCATGCTGGAGCAGGCTGTGCCTGAAGGACTGTACCCTGTGGAAGGGACCCACGGAAGTGCAGTTTGTGGAGAACTGCACCCCATGGGAAGGACTCATGTTGGTGAAGTTTGTTGGAGAAGGATGAGATGGAGGTTGAAGTTGGAGATGGATTTAAAACTGTGCCTGTTGGGAGGGGGTCTGTGCTGGAGCAAGGGAGGAGTCTGGATCACAGTTCCCCTCAGGCAAGGTGTGAAGTACTGACTGCAACTCCCATTCCCTATCCCCTTGTATGAGTGTGGGGAAGCTGGTGGGAAGTAGTAAAGCTAAGCCTAGGAAGAAGTGGTGGGAGGATGGTGTTCAAGATTAGTTTCTATTTTCTCGTTACCCTACTCTTATTTGATTGGTAATAAATTGAACTAATTTCCCCAAGTCAAGTCTGTGTTAGCCGTGAGGTAATGGGTGAGTGATTTCTCCCTGTCCTTAACTCAGCCCATGATCCTTCGACAGTATTTCTCTCTCCTGCACAGCTGAGAAAGGGAGTGAAAGAGTTCTTTTGGTGGGCACCTGGCTCCTAGCCAAGGACAGCCCACCACAACCAGTAGCATGACAATATGCTAGTCTGTATATAAAACAATAAGTACAACTTACTGCACAAGCTATATTTGATCACTGCTAATGAGGGATGGGTACAGTAAGCTTGCATGCTTTTCTGTCAGGTGCTGCATGCTAGAGTAAGTGCAATTAAATGTGTGGTGCCCAGTGGAAGAAGAGAAGTGGCACCTGCAAGTTTAGTGCAGTTTCGTCATTTCTGATCCAGTGACAAGCCCTGCAAGAAGCTAACAGCTGATTATATGCTACTACTTTGGGGTGTTCTTACTGTATGTGCATTACAAAAAGAATTCTAACTTTAGTATTGAAACTGGTGAAAATCTTACGGGGCCAGTTTCTCACATTAGTGTAAATGTGCTAAAGCTCCCTGACCTTACGGAGTTATATTTAATCTTACACCCACGGAAAACCTGCTTGCAAGCTCTTGAGTTACACAAATGCAAGTATAAATGATGCTTGGAAACCTATGCTGTTGTTGAAGGGAAACTGAAAATCAAAATGAGGTCTTTCTTTTATATGCACTAGTAGGGACCAAAGATAATTAGAGGACTCTGCAGAAAATATGGCAATCCTTGTCTAGTCTGAAAATGCCAAGTCTGTTTAGTATTGCTTCTTATTCTGTCTTTCTCTTGATGCAGACATGTTTTGTAAATGGGTTTTTTTTACAATCTTTTGCATTTTTTTGAACATAGGACCTAAAGAATACTTCCCTTGAAATATTAAAAAATGGTGTATTTTTATCTGGATGTTTTAAGTTCCAAAGATTCGTCCTCTTGCTCCTGACTACAGTCCTTTTTATAGTACATGAAAATGTTTTCATGGCTAAATGAAGATTCTTAGAGTATAATATTGTAATTATGTTAAGAATATGAGGTCCTCAGTGTGTCCTGGATATACATGGATATATGTCCCTGATATCCCAGGATATACATGGTCTCTGCTTACTACCATGGTGGAGAAAAGGCTGAGTTACTCTGTGCCTTCTTTACCTTGGCCTTTACAGACTTTGAGATCAGAGGGAAAGTCTGGAGGTAGACTGATTCTTGGTGGAGGGGGAACAGGTTAGGCAGCACTTAAGCTGCACATGTACAGCTCCAGGGTCTCTAACAGGTAATGGAATTTGGGAGAGGTTTGTGTAGACTAGAGGAAAGTGAATGTCATTCATTTTTTAAAAGAGGGCAAGAAGGAACTCTCTGGGTGTTCTGGTAGCATCTGGGGAGCTGCAGGTTTGTCAGCCTGTCCTCAGTACCTGGGAAGGTGGTGGAGCAACTTACCCTGGAAGGTACCTCCAAACACATAAAGGACAAGAAGGCAATTAGAAGTAGTCATAATGGACTTACAAAGCGAGAACCATGCTTAACCAACATGATACCCCTCTACAATGGAAGTGACTAAATTGGTGCTTATGGGGAGAGCAGTGGATGTTGTTAGCTTTAATGTTGGTAAGGTTTTGGACCCTGTCTTTCCTAATATCCTCACAGACAAGCTGACAGGGTATTGATTAGGTAAGTGGGTTTTGAGATGGATTTAAAACTGAACAACCCAGCCCAGACGGTTGTGATCAGTGGTACAAGGTCCAGTTGGAGGCCAGTCACTAGTGATGTACCCCAGGGGTCCACAGTGGGGCTGACACTGTTCCACATCTTCATTAATGACCTGGATGATGACGCCGAGTGCACTCCTGGAAAGTTTGTAGGTGATGAAAAACCTGGGAGGTAGGTGGTTGATGAGCCAGGGGGTTGTGTACTGCCATAGAGAGAGATCTTGGCAGTCTGGACAGAGATGAGTCTCTTAAAGATATCTTTAAGATAACATCAGAGAAGTGCCAAGTCCTGTATCTGGAGATATTTGAGGGTAAACGCTTGCACCTGTACAGGCTGGAGGCCATCTCTTTGGAAAGCAGTTCTGCAGAGATCTGTACTATGATGGGAGACAACAAGCTGACCATGAATCAACAAAATGTTTTTGTGGCCAGGAGCTTTCTGGGCTGCTAGAAAGAGTGTTGGCAGCAGGTTGAAATCATTCCTCTCTGCTTGGCAGAGGTGAGGTCACATCTGCAATGTTGTGTGCAGTTCTGGGCTCCCCAGTTCAAGAGGGGCATGGACTTACTAGGGTAAGTCCAGCATAGGCCCACAAAGATGATGAAGGTTCTGGAGCATCCTTCCCATGAGGAGGGTCTGAGACTGTCCAGCCTGGAGAAGGGAAGGCTCAAGGGTATCTTATCAATGTCTATAAATACCTCATGGAAGTAAAGAACAGGGAGACATATTTTTCTCAATAGTGCCCAGTGACAAGAGAAGACGCAGTGGGTACTTGGAAGTGAATCTGAACACCAGAAAAATGCGTGTCTGCTGTGGAGAGCTTTGGACATTGGCATGGGTTGCCCAGAGAAGTTGTGGAGTCTCCATCCTTGGAGATAATCAAAATTTGGCTGGACACAGTCCTTGGGCGATTGGATCTATATGCAGCTGCTGGAGCAGGGTATGGGACAAGAAGATACCAAGAAGTCTGTTCCAGCCTAAATGAGACTCTGATTTGGTGTGTTCCTTTCTTCCCCTCAAAAAACTAACCAAGATGAGACCCAGGTCATTCTTGACAGTATTGTTGCATTATATGGTTTGTGAAATATGTTGGAAAATTAAGCTCTCAGTATATCTGTATGAATTAGCTAACAGTTAATTTCTAGCACAGCAGTTAATTTGAAAAATTACCTGGCTGTAGAAGGACAGAGGCACATTTGCCCTTTCACAAATTATAGCTTTTGACTCTGTGATTCTATCCTGGGCTCGTCAAAGTGTCTTTTTTCTAAAAGCATTTTTTTAAATGCAGAAATGTTTCCTTCAGAAAGAATTTCTTACCCTTACAGGTTTCATCTGTTAAAAAAGAATCAGCATGTTTTCTCATGGAGACTGCTGACTAGAACATCCGTTTTGTATCCCAGCAGATGACCTCTCTAAATTAATCGATTCCAGTTCTAATGAGGTGACCTGTTTAAAATAGCTCTCTGCTGGTGTGTATTTTCATGTCTTTGGAATTTAAACTTTGAAGTGCATCTCTTCCTGGGATTTTTAGAAATTATCTGTCATTTTCTCTTCAGATTTTTCTGAAAAATGCTGGTGCTTCAGCCCAGTACTGGAAACTGTTTTTGATTAAAGTGATTTTAAATAGAAGCCCCTTTTTTTTGTGGTTAGTTGTAACTGGTTCAGAATTGGATTTCTCAGGGTCAGCACCTAAGCCAGGCTCTGCTCTTTGTTCCCAGGCTGGACAGTGCACAGCTCAATAGCTTTTACATTATGCTCTGACCACACAGGGGTGGGGCAGATCATTGCTTTCCTAGGTCTGTGTTGCAGTTACGTTTTACAGGACGAGGTAAAAAAAAGTCCGTGTCTGGTAATTCAGAAAAGCTGCAGTTAAAGGATAATCACTCCACATAATCCTTTGCATTCTGCTGAATGCTTACGCACTGGATACTACTAAACTGCAATTTTCATAGAAAGAAAAAGAATTAAAGAATTGGTTGGACTTTTATGACACTTTAAAGATATACTAGCTTTGTATTTTGTGACTGTGTGTCTACTCACACAGTGTGGTGCTTACATGTTGGTTTAAGAAAATGTGTTAGTTAAAGAAATATCTGTTAGTTAAAGTTAGTTTATGTGCTCCTAAAAATCTATTTAATAGTTATGTAGAACAGCTGATGAGAAGAGAGGAAAATAAAGAAAAGATACTGCTTTCTGAAGATGACTGCTCTTCAGTTCCTGTAGCATAAATTGTAAACTGCTTCCTTAAATTCTTTTCCTTGGAAAGTGAGAAAAGAGCAGTTGTCTGCATGTCATTCACTGAAGGTCACTAGTGTGTTGATGACTGTAATATCAGAGTTGTGGTTTTTTTGGTGACCTTGCACAAGTCCTTAGAATAGGGATAGTTAAGGTAATTAAAATTTGTCTTTACAGTGTGCTCATTAAACATGATTGATCCTAACATAACATAGTACTCATCCTCCCTGGTGAGCAGAAAGGCTTTCATTTACAACAATGCAAGTGCTACTTTCCTGAGCACCCCAAGTATCCGTAGGGTGGCTTGCTCTGACTGGGGATGTTTTGCAGGGTAGCAGAGAGAGGTGATTTCACAGAATATTCTGATTTGGTTGCTATTTTATTAGTAACAATTAAGAGCCAAGGAAAACCTAACACCTTTTCATCAAGAAAGAAGGAAAGGTTTTCTGGCCTGGGTGAATGTGCAATCTTTGGGAGAAAATTTTGAGTATATAATTTAGTCTGCAGACTGGTAATGGGTAATTTGTTTGTTTTCTGATGCTCTTAACTACTTAAGGTTATGCAGCTGTTATATGTTCATGTAAAAGGATGTCGCCTGCTAGCATATTCTCTTTTTGTCCTCTTTCTGTCTCACACCTGGGCACACTCACACAAATTTGTGCCCCTTCCCCCCCTCCTGGAGAGCTGCCGATCAGGATATCCTCTGGGAACAGCAGCACCATTTCCCAGTTGGAGCTGCGTGCATTTAAGCTCACTGATCTCAATGCCATGTGACTGGAAATGCAAGGAGCAGATTGCCATCCGGTGCACACTCTCCAACCCCTCAGATAGCAAAAAAACAAAAAGAAAGGAAAAAAAGAAAGAAAAAAAAAAAGAAAGAGGGGGTGGGAGTGAGGAGGGGAGGTTCCCTTGCTTTTTTTGTAGCGCTGTTAATTCCTGCTGGAGCTTGTTTGCCGCAAGCTCAGTTCATGGCAGTAACAGAAGCAGCAGAGCCTATTCGGTAGCTCAGTGCTCTCAATGAGGTCAAGCTGGATCAAAGGGAAGCCTCCTGTGGAAGCATCTACTGTAAGTTCTGATACTGCTTTTTCCATGCTACCTCCAAATGAATTGTAACCTGTCTGACTGAGCCAGTCTTCAGTGCTTTATCCTCCCCGACTGATAATTTTGTGTGAGGTTGTCAAGTTTTATGTTAATTGAAGTTGTCAGTGAGGCATCAGTTGGGTAATAATGCCGTGCGTTTTGGGAGAAAAGGGCTTATTGTTCTCTCCTTTTATTTTCTGAGAGAGTGGGAAGAAGAAAGTGTGGTTTTGTCCTTTTGAAAAGCTCCAAGCTGTTGAGGTTACAGCTCACCAGATTCTGTTTTATGTAATCTACATATTCTACTTTCTAAATAAAGCAACTGTAAAGTGTCTTGCAAAGATGCAAGAATGCAAAGATGTCCTTGGGTTTCACCAAATAGCTGTTCTTTTAGGAATAGCTACCTAAACATTTAAGTAATTAAAAAAAATAAAAAAGAGAAAGTACTTTATTCAAATCTTGGAAACCTCCATAGTAACTAAATTTCAAAGAAACTCCCTTTACACAAGCTGCAGTTCACCTGAGGGGTCTCTAATGTGATCATTCAGAAATATTCCTTTGAAATCTAATTCTGGATATCAGCTGGTTTTAGTGAAACTTTCCAGTTGCGTAGGCTTCCACAGTGAGATGAAAAATTTCTTGTTTTACGTAATGAACTAGCTGTTCCTGCAGAAATGCAATTTAGCATGAAAGAATGCTAACTTTTGCAGGGAGTGTTGTCTCATTTACAGCACAGAATCTTTGGGCAATAATGACATGCTGGGCTGTAATTTTTCATCTACATAACCCAATTTTTTTTTCCCTTGAAGTACAAAAAGCTTACTTGAATACATATCTGGA
This sequence comes from Trochalopteron elliotii, assembly GCA_024734555.1. NCBI lineage: Eukaryota > Metazoa > Chordata > Aves > Passeriformes > Leiothrichidae > Trochalopteron > Trochalopteron elliotii. The sequence goes on along the minus strand of JANPWX010000089.1, from coordinate 1,182,988 downwards.
AGTCTTGCAGAGTGGTTTCAATGGATTGAACAAAGTAACTACCACCTGTTTGGATCATTGTTAGTTATACATTGTAAACCCTGAGGAAAAATAAAATATCACAAGTCATTATCCCTTTTGCTGTAAAGTTCCTCTTGAAGGGGCTGGCATGGTGCCTGTCTATTGATACTCAGCCTGTATTTTTGGAAATTCAGCAGCACTGGCATTGTGCTGTGAGATGATGAAGTGTTGCAATAGTTATAAAGAGTTATGGCACTATTCTACTTCCCAAAATCTAATGTTTTTGATTTTTTTTTCAGAGGTGTGTTCTTTAATTATACTTACCTTTTTATCTTTTTTAGTTAATATCTTGACTTTCTTAAATATCTAACTTTGAAATTGGATAGAGAAAGGGGAAAAAAAAACCCCTGTAAAATCGGGTCATTCAGCATCTATGTATGACATGAATATTTGCTGGGGGGATTTATGAAATAAACTTGAAGACTCATTTTCAGCTGTGTACTTCTGCTTAATGAAAAGATGACTTGTTACCTAAATACGCTCTGAGTTTTATCTGACGTGACTGTAGTATAAATATGAGAAGAGAATGCGTAAATTAACATCTCATACTTCGTACTCTCATTCTGAGGAAAATATCAAAATGCTTTATGAACCCATCCCTGAGTTCTTTTTTTATTTTGACTTTGTATCTTTTCTTGGTTTTAACAGAGGCTGTCTTCAGTTCCATCGAGACAGCTCCATTTTTAAACATATATAGAGTGGGGGGAAAATACCCATTCTCTATCTTTTTGTCCAGATGGTGACGTTTCTTTTCATTTCAGCATTCTGCTTCTGAGTTGATCCTAGTTGAAGATGAAATGACAGATACTGAAGATAATGAAGAGGAGGATTTAGGAGTTATGGATGATCAACGTAGTGTAATTCTCCATCTCATCTCTCAGCTCAAACTTGGCATGGACCTTACCAGGGTATGAACGCTGTATCTCTTTTGTATTTGTTCACTGTTGTTTTTCTTCTCATCCTTCTGTGTGTTTGTGTGCACGGCCAGTTCTTGTGAGTGTGTTTTGCCCTTGTGGACAGTGAAGTTTTCCTCTTTATAATAAAGTGTGGTCCCAGAGTGCTATGGAGTGCTAAAGTGCTGACTCTTCCTAGGCAGACTTTCACATGAAGTGACCACATCAGATATTTTAGAGATGGAGGGGGAGGGAAAGAAGAAGAAAAATCCTCCAAAACTCTTGCCTTTTTTTCTTTTCTTTTTTTTTTTTTTTTTTTTTTGCAAGTCTCAGAATTACCATATGTTGTGTATGTAACCCACAAGTATGTCAGGGTGCACTGGGGGTTTGAGGAACGATAATGGCAATTGTATGGATGAAGGATATACATGTTCACATAACTGCTTTGTGGATTGGATTTCATTTAATTGCAAGTCAGCTTCAAAAAAACCCATGATGGTAAAGAGATTAGTCTTCAGTGTATCAGTTCTTGTCTGTGTTGAGCAGCTCACCAGTTTAACCTTCTGTGCATTCCTCTGGTCCTAGAACCAGTGTTGTCACAAGCTTATCCATACACTGATACGAGGAAAGAAATTACAGTGTTGGGGAAATTTTCCCTTAAGTCTGTAGAGTTTTGGAAATGAGGTAGATGTTAAGGAAGCAAGGAATGCTTCCTTTTGAATAGTCTTGTATTCCAGTGAAGCCTTCTCATGGGGCTTAATAAATAATCAAGCAGATTTTTGTAAATATATGGAATATCCTTTCCTTGCACAAGGGTTTTCTACTTAAAAATCCCCCAAATGAAACTCCTGTAGTCCACTTTTCACAAATAAGAGCTCATTCTGACGGTCTCCACAAATAATACAAAGATTGGAAGGACCAGAGAATTTCTCTGGCACATAAAGTAGTTCTGCAGGAAGTTGTTCTGATGGGCATTTTGATATTCTGCAGAGTTAATTTACTTTTCTTTTTTTTACTTATTAATCAAAAACTATAACTTTCTTTGAAAACAAGGTTTTCTCAGTATAGTTTTTTCTGCTTCCTCTGGAACAATTGTCAGTGTTTTAAAATAATTACGTTTTTAAGACTGAGCAATGCTGAGTTCTGTTGCTGAGTAGCTGCACAGAAATGAACGTTTTATTCTAAATAAAACGAAAGTTTCATCCTTTCATTTTGAATAATTTATACCTGTCACTTTTTAGTATGTCTGGGGTTATATACAGTTCATTTTTGGTTTTGTTTTTCTTACATTCTCGCTTTTTCTTAACTCTTCCTCTTTTCTGTGTTGGTTTTTTAAGGCTGTCTGAATCTATAATGTTCAAACTAGGCTAAGATTTCTTATCCATGGTTCTTGTGTCTTCAAAACATTTTGTCTTTGGCAACAAACAACATTTTTCTTTCCTGATTTTCACTGTCATCTTTTTTGTCATGGCACAGTAGGCAAAACCCAAAGACACACAGTTAAAGTAAATAAGAGAAATTCCTGTAAGTAAGAGAAGTGTAGACACTTAAAAGAAAACTATGAAGTACATATATGATACCCTGTTTCTTACATAGCGTTGTTAAAACACAGCTTTTAAAGATAATGATAAATGTTGAAATGAGAAGAGAAATAGGCATATGGCAGAGTTAGATCTGTCTGTAGATCTGTGTTATGCATGAATACATATATGATAAGTATTAATGAGACATGCCACATGTGCACATCACTTTTCTGCCCATTTTGAGGATTAAAAAAAAATACTGGACAGCTGGCTGCTTTTTTTATCAACTTTGCTTACTGACATGAGGCCCTTAGGGCCGCTGACATGTGATGGTAAAGCTGGGTTTGTTGGCTGCACTTCTTCCCATTTTTCATTATTCCTCTGAAACTCGGATTTCAGAGCACCTTGATGCTCATCACCTTCTGCTGGAAGTGGTTGTGGCACAGTAGTTGCTAATATCAGAGGATGTTTTTACATGTTTCCATTTTCCTGTGCCTTCTTCCCTAGGGCTTTCTTTGGTTCATTCTGAGAGCTGTGGATTGCTGCATGATACTCACGTGAACAAACAGCTTTTTCTGAGCCCTTGGTGGTTTTGGGCTCTGGATGCATGAGCATTACCTTCACATTTCATATCACAGGAAACAGCATCTTTTCCTTATGTTAGCCATGGCCTTGCCTGTGCTGACAGCAGTTTCCCACATTGAAGATAGCCACATTAAATGTTGTGAAGGTGCTTCACTTCTGGAATGTGTCATACTGCTGTGCCTTTTAGAGAGGAGTTAAAGAGTAAAAAATTACTGTGAAGGAGAACACCTGCAGTGAAGTATCAAATCTGTGTGGGGATTTGGTAGAACAGGTTAGACTCTGTGGTGACCAAATAGACTTCAACAGCTGCTGGAGAGGGTTGGGTGAGGAGCAGTTCACAGCAGCAGAATGTGGTACACAGCTGATGCTTTGGACTGGGAGAGCCCTTTCAACCTCAGTTAAAACTAGAATTGCTGGGGAAAAAAACAAGATTCTAAATTGTTTGTCCTTCAGACTTTTAAAAAAGGAAAAATAGTGCCAAACCCCACTGACAGCCTTTGTTGGCAAATGGCATCTAATGGATTGCAGTTAATCCTAACAGTGTACAGATGGGTGATCACTCCCCTGCATTCCCTCACCTTCCTTACACAGTTACTATGTGCTGAAAATAAAGGGTTGCCATTCTGTTTAAAAGGGCTGCCAGTAATTCTGCAGAATGTCAACGTGTTGTAAATTAACATAGTGGTGTGTTCATAATGTCATAAGTTTTTATTTTGTTTGCCAATATTCTTTTACCTTGCAATTTTAAAATGTAAGTGGCATGAAAATAGCTTGTTTTATTCCCACAGTGATAGAGATGACAGTGAAAAGAAAGCTTTTGCACCTCTAAGAGAGGGGTATCTCAGCATGAGGTACCTTGTCTGGATTTGTGAAAAAATAAGGGAATGGTGCTGACACCCATGTTCTTCCTCACAGTAAATAATGGTGGAGATAAGTATCTGTGTTCATAAGACTTTGTGCTCATTTTTTCTCAGTTGCATTCAGATCTAATTAAGCAAATTCAAACCCAGGAGGTTATAATCAAGTTTTGAACCAGTATTGTGTTTTTAACCTCAATGAAAATGGAAGAAAGCCTCTTAAACTGCTTTCTTTTCACCTGAAGCTTGAGAACGATTAAGAATGGATTATTCTAACATTTTAGAATGCAGTGAGGTGATTGTTTGCTTCAGACTTCAGCAACTTGGTATTTATTCTAGAGAGTTTCTTTTGTCCAATTGGTTGTCATGCTGGCATTTTTTCAGAGGAAAAAATTAGTCAGTTTTGACTTCTTATGCAATTAAAAAAAATCATAGTCCTTTCCAAAACCAGTATAAAGAACAAAGGTCCTAAGTGTATTTTTCTGGACACTTCATTCTGTCTGGCTGCAGAAGAGTTGAAAACCTCATTCCTTTAAAAGCTAAGAGTGCTAGCACAAGTGCACAATAGCCCAGTGGTAGCAGGAACAATGCTGTACTCTTGCAAATTTGTTTATTTCTATTTTTCTTATTTCTGCAGAAATCAAGATAGGGCCGATTGAAAAAAATGATTGGCATGATTGTTTTTTTGGCTATATTAGTGTGTGGTGATGTTGCATATTGAAACTTAGAGGCTATAAGATTATTTAGTAAAAGGCAGTGTTTTGTAGGCATATTTTGTGATACTGCAGTTGTGTAAGCTTTAAAACTCAAGTATTTTTATTTCATAGCTCTGCCTCCTTGTGCGGAAACAATTCAGTTTTTCAGTGGATCCTTTCCCACCATAATTAAGGATGTAATTTCCAGCTTAGTTGGGCTTTTAAAGCAAGTTAATCTGAGCTGGAGTTCAGGCCTTTTTCAGATTTTAAATTGATTCTTGAAACTCAATACTAGGAGTCCAGTGATCTATCACATCTCATTTAGTGGCATTGCTGGTGTAGCTGTGTTAAGCAAAGCACACAGGTAGGACTTAAGGGAGGAGACACCAAGACCATGTCAGTGGGATGAAACCACAGCAGTCTTGGTGTTGTACCATAAAATCTACATCATCTGTACAATGGTCTGCAGTTTTCTTCTCCTCTTTTTGTGCTAATAAAGGTCACTGTCTTTAGAGAGAGGTTCTTGGACATAGTGAGATGCAGAGTGCTGTTTATTCAAATGAGTTTGCCCTTTCAAGTCTCTGCAGTGAACTCACAAAGGCACAACTAGTATTTCTAGACAAGTTATGGGAGGTTTGTTATATGTTTTGCTGTCACATTCCAGTCTGGTAACCTGATCTTTTAGTGTACAATTTATATTAAAATGAGATCCTGAACTGAGGATCTCAACTGCTGAATTGCATTTTTTTAAAGATTGTATTGGATAATGAATATTTGGTCAGAATGAGAATGCTGCAAGTAAGAGGGAATTGTTTAAAGAGCTAAGTATAAGAAGACTTCACTGGCTTTCTACTTTTCCTTCAAAGTTTTGGATTTCACTTTTGACAGCCAGGCTCCTCAGCCTGTCACTGTCACATCACCAGGACTTTAGGCTGTCTTTAGCACCCAATCTGCCACACATAGCGTAAAATTAAGGTCCTCCATCATTCAGGGCCTCAATAGGTTGGCAGCAGAAATCATGTGGAGTCCTTAAGGCTTAGAGTCAGAGGAATATTACAGATGGAACTTTGCTTGATTTATATCTAAACTTGTAAAACTTATTAGCCTATAAAGGACTGTATGTGTGTAAATACAAAATACAGAAGAAGAGAGCCAACAAGCAGAGAAGTTACCAGACACAGCAGTTCTCTCTTGCAGGGAGGTACTGTGATTTGCTGTGTAGCTGTAAGGTCTCTGTTCGAGCCTCTGTGACTGGAATTCTTGTTCCTGTTTACAAGTTCTCTTTGAGAAGGGCTGAATGAATAATAAAAGTTTGACAGCTTCTGTTTCATTATCCATGGGATCCAAAAGGGCTGATCTGTGCTTTGGTCCCACTTAGAATAGCAAGCTGGACCAGCAGGGGGAAAGCAAATGTGTTTGTGTCAGTGGCTCCCTGCCTGCTGTAAATAACCCTTGCTTTTGGGGAAGGGAAAAAATAAATGCAGTGAAGAATTAAAGAGGAAGGCAGGAGAATTGCTGTAATAAAGGACAGCTGTTGATTTTCATCTGGCATCACTGAGCCGCTTGGATTCACATAAGATAAATTTGTTTGTGCCAGAAGTTCCTTTTGGTCATGCAAGAGCAACCCTTGAGCTCCCCTGTGACAGACCTGCACAATGGGAGAGCATGGGGGAGAAAGAAGGGAGAGAAATAAATTATGTCCCTTAGCCCTTGTTTGCCTTGCAGTGCCCTCCAGGACGTTTCACTGGAAACTTCTAACAAAGTGTTATTGTGCAGTGAGTGACTTTGGCAACATCTGCATTGCTAGAGAAGGCCCTTGAGACTGTATCCAAATCACTTGGGGCTGGGTCCCTCCAGGGCAGACTGCCTTAGTGCTCAGTCCCAGGTTTTTTCCTTTGAGCCTCTCTATTCCCGTGATAATGGTTTGTGCATTTTTTTGTTTCAACTCATCTGAAATGAAGCGAAGCCGTGCAGGGGCCCACCACAGAGACATGGTACTGAAACTGAGGGGGTGTACCATGGGCTTGGGGGAGACAGGAGATCTTAGGGATGGCACGGGATTTGACTATTTGACTTGGGAGTTGTGGGGGGACGTGACATGCAACAGCACTCTAGGGCAAATGGGGAGTGCTTTCTTGCCTGTAACCTCTTGGGAAGGCTCCTTGGAATAGTTTTATACTTGGAAATAGAGTTGAGATTTGGTTATGATTTGGTTGTGGTTGGATCTCCTTGGGCTGGTTTGCTGGAGGCTGGAGGGGACCTAATCCATGTAGAGTGGGCAGTCAGCAGCCCAGGAGTGAAGTATGGAACACAGATGTTTGACAGAAGGGATGGACAGATGTACCCCTTACATTCTCCACCATTTAGAGCCTGGTGATCTGTATGTTCATATAAAATACTCATCTTCTGGTGGTTTGGGAGGGTGTGCCCCTCCCATTTTGGAGGCTTATGTTTAGTTTGATTTGTTGATGTTTGATGTAAATTGGTTTATATCAAAGTATGTTTTTGTGTCCTGTAAACAAGGAAAACAATGGCAGGTTTGTTAACTGAGGGAAGAGGAAAAGGTGGATTTCCATGTGCGTGGAGCAGCCCATCCCTGTTGTGTGAGCTGCTCTTTAAAGTCACAACGAAATAGGAAGCAGCCTGCATGGGTATCAAGGCCGCTGCTTTTTCCTTTACTCATTATTCACACTGCAAAGAAAATTAAATTGTTGTGGCATAGGAGGGAAATATACTATCCCAGAATTTGGTAGGGTCAGAATTACAGCTGTCCTAACTGTTGTCTCTTCCCCTTTCCCCTGGGTAGTGTGATCACAGGGAAATCATATATGCCTTTGTCTGCTTTGCATACAGGTAGTGCTTCCAACATTTATTTTGGAGAAAAGATCCCTGCTGGAGATGTATGCAAATTTCATGGCCCATCCAGACCTGTTTTTGTCAATTGCAGCTGGAGCCACTCCCGAGGAAAGAATTATCTGCTTTGTGGAGTATTATCTAACAGCTTTTCACGAAGGCCGAAAGGGAGCAGTTGCCAAGAAGCCCTATAACCCTATAATTGGTGAAACGTTTCATTGCTCGTGGGATGTGCCTAAAGATAAAGTGAAAGCATTCAGAACTAACGGTGCCTCCACGGTTTCTAAGGACTCAGCCAAGGAGCTTGGCCAGGACCAGTCCACGTGCTACAAGCTGAGGTTTGTCGCTGAGCAAGTGTCTCATCATCCACCAGTATCTTGCTTTTACTGTGAGTGCAAAGAGAAGAAAATGTGTGTGAACGCTCACGTGTGGACCAAAAGCAAGTTCATGGGCATGTCAATAGGTGTTTCTATGGTAGGTGAAGGTAAGAAATGTGCTTTTATTCTACTTTTTTTGAGCTAATATTTCTGGGCGTCAGCAGAAATCCAAATGTTTTCCTGCTTGCTCTCCCTCTGACCTTTCATTTGAACCTTATGACTGTTTGCTTTTTTGAAGTTTGGAATTAAAACTGTAGGATTCATATAACTTTTTGCTGTCCAGATGGAATGTGTAATGCACATTACATGTATAAATGTGTGCTTATATTGATGAGACTCTGTTAATATATATGGCCAGACTACAGAAGTAATTAAGTTACAATAGCAAATGACAAATTATAGCATATTCTGTAAAAATATTTTTGTCTTGTTCACTTTTAAAGTAATATGGGATTTGGTGTTCACAATTGGAGCAAACCAATGAGAAAAAAAATGTTTTTGCATAAGCCTAACATTTGTTTTTCATAATTTCTGCAAAGAATCATGATTTCTGTAGTGTTTGCAAAGTTAGTGTATTTTTATAAGCTTTCTAGAAAGTCACACAGTAGAGGTGTGAATCCTGATTTTCTATATCATGCATATGCAGTCTGCATTGAGACAAGTCATTGCTCAGCTTGAGTTCAGAAATACAGGGAGTCGTAACAAATCCTTAATGGATGATCTGAACTGATACACACACTTGTTACCAGTGTTGTCACTGACTGTTAATGCATTGAGATAAGTGTGTTTCTAAGCAATTAAATCCCTTTGGCCATTTGAGGCTAAGTATGGATGTCAGTGTTTTGCCTTAACTAGTTTTTAGACTGTAGTCTCAGAAATATGAGGACAACTTGCTTCTTTTTGTCATCATTATGTTAAATACTATAGTATTAAAGGCAGTAAAAAGGTGGAGTGGGAACTGTAGTGGTTTGGTTTTGCTTATTAATAGCAACAAAGTAATTATGGTGAAAAAATATGTGTATCTTCTGCCATTTCCACTATCTAAAGCTAAGGACCAGTGTAAAGGACTACAGTAGCTCCTTCCCTAATGGCAATATATTCCTCTTTTTAATAGAAGAGACATGAAGCCTCCTTTCTACTGGTTTTGATATCCTTGTGATAAAGTCTGTTAGCATGTGTGTTTCCTTCTTCCTATAATTTGGGTATTTTGCTTTGAGTATGGAGTTAAGGAAGTTGGGAAGGGAGTGTCAGAAGGGAAATTGGTCTGTCTGTCTCCTGTCTGTACTACTGCCAGCCTGAGTCATTGGCTTAACATTCTGCATTTTTCTGGTACGTGTTCATTTCTAGTACTCTTTTGCTCAGTGAAGGGAACTATTTAATGGAAATAAAATTAAACACAAAGTCACTTATGATTATGTAGGAGTAGGGAAATTCCTTTCTCTTGCTGCTAGCGCACACAGTTCCCTGGGATTGGGGGTGTCTACTGTGGGGATTATTTAAGACTTCAAAGTCCTGATGTGTCCCAGTTTTGAGAGAGAAAGGGTCTAAGAATTAACTGCTTACTCACCCCAAGGATTGTTTAATGTGTGCTTGTGAGAATAAGTTCTTCCCTATACTCTTCCTTTTTTTCATGATCCTGGAGATATCCCAGGAGTGAGGGCGGGCTTTGGGGAACATCTGCTGGGGCAAAGTCTTTTATTCCAAGGTTTGCTGCTGTCTTTGTGATGTTCCATCTGGGAGGAGGTCTGGGTTCACCAGTTCATAGTTACTATTCATCTTTTTGTTCATGTAAGCAGTGCAAGAGCAGGGACCTTCAGAGTGACGGCATTTCTGGGAAGTGATGGAGACACTTCAGTGCAGCCCAAGCATTTCTGTTGCATGTTGAGGACTGGCAATGGGCAGCAAGAAGTTGTACCACTGAAGCTTTTCTACTGTCTGAAAACAGCAAGCCTAAGCCTGATAGCCTCAGTTTAAAATGCCAGCTTTGCAGTGCAGTTCCTTCACTTGAAACTGCACTTCCTTTAATTTTTTTGTTTGTTTATTTTAGGTCCAGGGAAGTCTTCCTGATTAAGTTGGTGTGTGGTTTGTCAAGCTGTGCAAAAATTAGAATCTACTGCAGATGCTTCTTATGTGCTGCATAAGTATAAATTGTGTAGTAGATTGAGGTCAGCGTGAGTAGCAGGGAATAGATTGCTGAACCAACAAAAAGGAGCTGCTGGACTAAAAGTGTGGAAAAACTTAAGCCTGTATTTGTGTGCCTAGTAATCCAGGGCCTAGCAATTTTTTTAATGTGAAATATAATTTGGAGATTTTTTGCTTGTGTTTAGGGACATGTTAGAGTTGCAACATTTCATAAGGGGTGAATTAGTCTAGCCAAGTTAGTGAGTTGGGCTGTGGAAAGGTGCTCTTAGTTGGAAGGTGTATGAAGCTACTTCAAGCTAGCTCCTTGGAGAAACTTCGGCACATCAGGGTTGGCTGGTAAGGTTGTAGAATCTTATTTTAAACTGTTAAAAACAGTGTGAGTTTCTGGGGAATGAAGTATCACTGAACCTGCTTTTGACGAGAGACAAAGTAACATCTCATGGATCATCAAAACCTCTGGGTTTTAATTGTTGTGGGGTTTTTTTGAGACTGTGCATTGGATGACTAAACTAATCATGTGCTATTATTGGGATTTTGTCTTGTCCCTTTGTCCTTTTTTTAAAATTTCTCCTCATTATGAGCATTCAGCCCTTTTATTGCCTGTCACTGGAGTTAAATTACGTACATGTGGGGGCCTTTGACTTTTTGTAAGATCAGTAAGGATTTTAGATGTGGCATCATGTTAATTGAAAGCCAGTTTCCTTGATACCTCTAATATACCTGTGTCCATTTTTAGACTTGGGTTAAATAATTCTGCCGTTGGTTCAATATTAGTTTCATTATACTGCAGATTGGCAGTACTAATTGATATATGAAAGGGGAAAAAAATATTTCCAGAATGTCAGAGAGCTGAAAATAATGTTTTGGATAATTTAGTGGTAGTGAGTGACCATCTTGTTCTAGTCAGATAGAACAGTTCTGTTTGACCAGGATGCCCAGGGAAGTTGGGGATGCCCCATCCTTGGAGGTTTCCAAGGCCAGGTTGGATGGGGCTGTGAGCAGCCTGGTCTAGTGGAAGATGTCCCTGCCCACAAGGTTTGGAACAAGATGATTTTTAAGCTCCCTTCCAACACAGGCCATTCTATGATGATTCTGTGAGATGACCAGAAACTTCATTGTAGCCTAATGTTGAATACAAGCAGCTGTGGCGTGTTTTAAAACTTTGCTCTGTACTGAACAATGCTGTGTGTGTCCCTCCAACAGTTCAATGAAGCTTTTTCTATTGCAGTTGGCTATTTGCAGAAATAAAGTAGTACTGAATTTTTGGACCTATAGTGTGTAAGGAATATGGTAATGTGTCTGTGGAGTCTTTGAATCGTATTTTTATAGAAAGTTCTTAGATATATAGAGCACATTGCTTTTTATGCTTTTTATTAGAAACTGACCTAGAATGTCATGGAAATACAAAGGTTTATATGGGAATTTTAAGAATTAGGGGATTTAAGGATGGCATGGTCTTGGCACAGAAAGGGTACAGCTCAGTGTCTCAGTGGTGTGATTTTTTTTTTTTGTGTATGTCGCACCTCAAAGTGACTAAGATTTTTTTTTTTTTTTCTGTCTGTGGTTTTTATTTGTTAATTCAAAGTAAGTATCACTTGCAGAGATGCAGAACAAGTGGGAGAGCACTGCTGGAAATCCATGTGGGGAGCTGTTTTATATGCTAGCCTTTCTTCATCTCTGGTTATGAGTGGTTTAAATCTTGCTTGCTAATGAAATGTTGCAACTTCTCTTTGCTGTATGACAAAACCCCCATTCTTCAGAGTAGTCAGCACTGAGTTTCATCCTGAGAAAGCCACCCTGAATAGAAAAGAGGGCATTTTGCATAAAAGAATTTTGGTTGCATGTGCAGTCCCCAGTTCTGGTTAATGTTAATTATGTACTAATGAAAGAGTGAGGGAGGAGATGAGGCTGTAATGAACAGGCTCACATTAAGATTTAAATTAGCAAAGGATGAAAAAGTCAATATAAATATTTAATGGTTTTTACATGGTCCATAGAATCTTTAAATGGATCCTGGTTGTAGGATAAGGATGCTGTGGTGAGCACACCTCAGTGTCAGCTGTGCCTGTTCCTTTTCTGCTCTTGGATTTTGGTCCAGAGCAGCAAAATCCAACAAAAAGTGTCATCTTTGATTTATGGGTTAATTTTGCAGAGAGCACAAAGTACATTTAAATGGAGTGCTCTGTATTGTCATGGGGCTAGTTATGTCTGGTGTTTTCACTTCTGCTATTTTAAATGTTTTAAAAAGTAGTGAGGTATAGGCTTCCAAAAATTATTTTTCTAAATTGAAAATCACCTTGAAAAGATCTGATAGGTGGAAAAAAGGTTCAGTGCTCTTTCCAGGGTAAATCTAAAAGAAAGCAATGAATGTTTTTTCCTCTTTTTTTTAATTCTTCTGTTCAAATATATGTATGTGTATGTAATAATAGAAGTACAAGTCTATAATTTCTAGTACTGAGAAATGAGTCACTTTTTAATTTACCAGTCCCAAAGCTTGATTGCTTCATGCAATTAGAGCTACCTAAATATTTCCCTAAGTACTCATTTTTGTATTAATGTTTTTTTAGCCCAGTGTTTTTAGAGCCATTTTCATATAGCATGGCACTCATTACTTAATTTAGCAAATGGTTCCAGTCTTTGAAAAATGAGCAGTGCTCAACACAGCTGCCTGGAAGGTTTGAGACAATAAAAGCCCAGTTCTGGCATCTCTTGCTTTTCTGTGGGGACCTGGGCAGTTGGTGATGCACAACACCTGTGTGGGGCTCATCCCACACGTAACTTGATCCTCTCTGTGTGTTATGAGAAACACAGACAGGGTGAAGAGCTTCTTAAACAAGGAAACTGCCCCAGGCCCCTTGTGTGCCACGTGCCATTTGTTGTTCAGATTGATCTCCATGCAGGCAGTGGAAAGCATTAGACCCCACATGTCTCTTCTGCAGGTTATTGATCCAGAGCCTCCTCTGGGGTTTTTTGTCAATATGTGTTACTGGCAAATCAATTCACAAAGCTGCAGCATCAGTGAGGGACATGTAAGAGTCAAACTGGGAAAATGATATGCCAGGTCCATCACTTCCTTTGATGCAGACTGAGGAGTCATGGGTAAGGGTGTGACTCTGAATACATTGCTGTAGTCAAAAGGTGGAGTAAATGGTGTTGAGGACATTTCAAGGGGGAATTTCAATATTCTGCAATGGTTTATAATAAATTCACCCTTCTCTGTAGCATTTTTTTCTAACAAACTGGATTACTAAATCCATTGCTCCTCCCATAGTACTGATCTAGTGCATTCTTCCGTGTGTAATTATTGCCTATAAATACTTTATATCTTTATATTTTTTTTTTAAGGAATTGGAAGTTTTTGAAAGACCTCTTTGAATGTGTGAGGAAAAAACTAAAAATGGGAGAATATTCTACAACTTTTCATGTGTATTTACTTATATTTTCAAACTAAACATGAATCATCCCTTATAGCAGGGAAGCAAGGGAACAAAAATACCCTGTTTATTTTTCAGCAATTGCTTTTAAAGATCAGTTGCAATGTAATGATTATAAGCAGATGTTAAAATTACACATTGTAAAGTAACTATTAACTTTCAGTTAATTGGCTTTTAATTTCTTGAGATTGACACTTGGTAGGGCAGGCAGTTAATTCAAATTGTGGTACCTATTACTAATGTTGAACCTCAGTGTAATTTTTGGCTTTCTCTCCTCTAAGGGAGCACAAGTCTCTGTTCAGATGTGGTGGTGCAGCCACAGTGTTTGTGGAGCTTCACTTAAAAAAGGTTTTGCATGTGGGCTCTGCAAACAATGGAATGCAAAACAGTCAGGTTAATACTAAAAGTATTATCAAGTCATGAGTATTTCGGATCTGCCCTTTAAGCTCTTTTAGACTGTAATAATGGAGCTGGAGTCATATTTCAGGTGAGATAGCACTTCATTAAAAAATGTATTTATTCAGGTGTTTAAGGAATTCAGAAAATGTGCTACCGGGTGCTAAAAATACTACCGAGAGAGCTGGGTTCAGTTTTTAATATCTAACCTGCTGTGGTGGTTAAATATTTACATTGAGGGTCACTGCTGCTGTTTGCTCTCCACTTTAAATGTGCTTGGCAGCACTGCAGCTCGGAGTCCCTCCCACTTGACTAGGGAGGAAAAAGCTCTTGATCCCATCAGGGGGACAGAAGCAAACCTATATTCACCCATAAGAAAATGGTGTTTATCATACCAGTTTCCTCTCTTGTGAGAAAACATCACAAACAGTGATGGTCAAAGGAGGGTGGGAGATGGATCCATGGGAGACTTTTTACAAGGGCATGTAGTGACAGAAAAAGGGGGAATGGCTTTAAAATGAAAGAGAGTAGGTTTAGGTTAGATACCAGGAAAAAATTCTTTACTGTGGGGATGCTGAGGTGCTGGGACAGGCTGCCCAAGGAAACTGTAGATGACCCATCCCTGGCAGTGTTCAGGGCCAGGTTGGATGGGGCTCTGAGCAGCCAGGTTTAGTGTAAGGTGTCCCTGCCCATGGCAAGGGAGTTGGAACTGGGTGATCTTTAAGGTCCCTCTCAACCCAGGTAATTCTGTGATTCTACGGTTGTTCTTTATTAACTTAATGCTGTTACAGCATCCATTTAATGAGTTTGATAACCAGAGTGGTTTTTTGAGTAAAAGTTCTTCCTTCTTTGTGTCCAGGATGAATGGGGTAGTTCAGCCTGGCTGCCCTGTGTTCAGATTGGATGTCTCTGCAGGTGTGAGGCTGAGGAAGCTTGAGGCAAAACTTGTGTGTGTGTGTTCTGGCTGTGTCCTCCTGGCCTCTCCCTGCTGGTGAGGGCTCAGCACGTGACACGAGGAACTTGTAACTTGCCAGGGCTAAATGATTAAAGGTCCTTTTAAGACATGTCTTTTCTGTGTGCTTTTGCACTCCCAGCTCCTCGTGTCAGACCTGCTGGGGTGGATGTGCTGGCTGTGTTGCTGCTGGGAGGCTGAGGTTGCACAGGTTCTGAGAAGAACTGCATGAAGCTGTTCTGGTTTGCAAATGTTTTCCTGTGAAATAGTTTCAGAAGGCAGAAGTGGCAAATTGCAGAGTTTCCTGTGCCTGTATTTAGTTTTGTTAGCTGGAGCAAATATTCAAGCTCAGGGCTCTCTTAGAGCTTTGTGCTTTTGAGTGTCTTTTTAAGTTTGTGTTTCCATGCAGTGTTAAAGGCATATTTTCCTATTGGCAGCAGTAGTGTTGTGTTCCTATTTAATTCTTTTTCATCATTAAATGTGAGATCACTTTGAAAAAGTCGTGTCAGTATTCCCTTGAACAGATAGATTAATCAATACCACTAACAGTGTGCTCTTCCCCTGCCTGCCCCAGGGTGAAGGCAAATGGGCTTAAGCTCATCTTGTTTCTAAACAGATACTGTTACTGTGTCAAAATAACTTTCCTGCTCTTTTTTTCAAATATTTCTGGGTTCTGAGTTCTTCCTGTGATGGGTTATTTTCAGTCCCTGTTGTGAAAAAATATTTTCAAAGCTGTCATTTTTGCCTTTAGGCAGTTAGTAAATGGGACACAAAAGACTGTAAAACTCTAATAGAAAATACACTGCAGACATTTGGCATGATCTAATTCTGCGTGCAAGGTTTATGGTGCTCTTTTCCTGGACTTATGTCCTGTTATCCTGAAGACCAAACTACATTTTTTATGGGGATAGAGTTGTATCCTTAGCCCCAGGGGAAGCTGGAAAGGTCTGATCAGGAAAGCAACTTTCTTTGTGCAACTTCCAAGTAATGTTGAAAAACTGCTGCCGTTGTGTGTTGTTTTTAATTACAGCCTCATAGTGCTGAGGGTAGAGGAACCTTTACAGAATGAGATGGAATTACCAGTCATTTTCTCTGCCTGGTAGAGGCATTGGACTCGGTGCTAGTAGAGCAGTGGCCCTGCTGGCCCAGATTTTTTCAAAGCGTATGTGGGAAACCAGGCATTTGGAAATTAAGGAGCAAAGTTAATGGGAAATTTGTAGATGCCACGTTTCCTTGTTGTACCCACGGAGACTTAGAGCCTTTCACAGTATCAAGAGGAAATTAGTGGAGGACTAATTTGGACCATTCTAACTGAATGGAGAAGGGAAGAGTCCTTTGGCCATGGCCATATTTTATCTGGAGGGAGATTATGATACGACACTGAGATAGCATCTCAATTTTCGGTATGGCTTTTTAGGGGGACATTCTATGTTTTTCCACCTTATAACAGTAATACAAAGTAAGGAATCCAGTCAGATTTTCTAAAAAGTTGTTTGGTACTGTGCAGGCCCACAGGGTACACAGTCCAGTTGGATGCTTTTGAAACTGCTTGTTGGAAGAAACTTGTTTCAGAGAGCAGAGTTTCTTAGCAGACAGTGTCCTCCTTCAAGGAGAGCTGCACATTGTGCAGTCTGTGGATGTGCATTTTGATGGTGGTAGTTGGTCAGTGACCATCAGGTCTTATCAGTGAACCTTTTATCACCTCACTCTCTCCTCTTCCTGCACAGGTGTTCTTCACTTGCTGGAACATGAAGAGGAGTATGTCTTCACCCTGCCCAGTGCCTATGCCCGCTCGATCCTTACCATCCCATGGGTGGAGCTTGGAGGGAAAGTCAACATCAATTGTGCCAGAACGGGCTACTCTGCCACGGTCACGTTCCACACCAAGCCCTTCTATGGAGGGAAGGTCCACAGGTATGGGAATTGCTGTCTTACTCTTGTTTACCTGCTGCTGGATTTCAGGGGAAAGGCTCTTGGGCATCTGTTCAGTTCTTGTGTTGCAGTATTTTATAGAAAGATAGCTGAAGTTCTTTTCCTATTAGTGCTGGAGATGACTTAAAGCTTTAGGGCAGTTTATTGTAGCAATACATATTATGTTGTTTAACTGAATTGGATGTATTTCTCTCATTAAAATAAAGTGAATGTATCTCTCCAGGCTTTGTTGCTTGTTAAAAGTTGCTGTAAGTGCAGGATCAGAAAAATGTACATGGAAAAGACAATATTTCTGCTACCCCAGCTGCTGCTTCTGTGTGAGTCTTGTAGATGAGCTGGTGTTCCAGGTGGGGCTCCTGAAAAAAGGAGAGAAGCAAAAGTGTCACTGCCCATAGTGGTAGCTCCCTACTGGGGACTCCCATGTCTGCACTGAAATTCCAGGTGGTGAAAACATTGTTCACCTTCTTTGGTTCCCCTTTACTAAGGGTGCAAAGACAGCCTCCTGTCTTGCTTCCATGCTCAAGTTGATGTCCCAGACATTAACATCAGACCCCTTTCTTGTTCTTGCTGTGGACTGTTGCAGTGTCCAGAGGAGACTCTGCTTTGCATGGTTACCTCTCTTTTATTTTAGATTGTGTAACTATTCTTTCATATGTGTGTCAACCATTTCAATGTTGTGTTCAGGTAAATGTCCACATGGGGCTGTTTTGACAGGGTTTTTCTTTAAAAGTTGTAGATTAATAATTGGTGCCATCAGGGTAAGTGAAAATTTGGGGAAGTTGTGCTGTATTACTTTAGTAATTAAAAAATTGAGTTTACAGATTACTTTACTTTACATGGCTTTCTAAAGCATATGTGTGCATACTCATGAACACACACAAAACTTCTCCCTGCATTTCAGTTTTCCAGTCCTACCTGTCTATTTTGCTCACTCTCAGATCTATTCTTTGGTGAGGTGGCTTTAATCATTGCCTCTCAGCAGCTGAGAAGTGAACTTGCAGAGCTGAAGAAGAAAACAAAGATATGCAAAGTTTTTGACATGGGTCTCTGACAGCAAGCATTATGTTCAGGTGTGAAAATATCATGTATTGAAAATGTCACATGAATGTCAGGGATTGTTTTTCAGGCTGCTGAGGGTTACCTCATTTGGCTCTGGGCTTGAGCCAAGTATCAGAATTTTAAGTTGGGTTACTGCTGTACTAAGCTGGAATGCCATCCCAAAGCTGTTGCTGTGTTAGAAGAGTTTTCCTGGATGAGTCTTTCTTTTTCGGAGGCAGCATCACTACTTTGCTTGAATAATTGGTTTGTGGAGGTAGAAGGCTGCTTGCCCCCTTAGCAAGGTAGTGCTTTCATGTGCTGTTAATAAATGGTACCAGTTATTTCTGTGGTCTGTTTGTCCTTCCCCCTGGAATCAGGGTTACAGCCGAAGTGAAGCACAATCCAACGAACACCATTGTGTGCAAGGCACAGGGAGAATGGAATGGCACCCTGGAATTCACTTACAGCAACGGAGACACCAAAGTGATTGACACCACCAAACTGCCTGTTATCAGGAAAAAGATCAGGCCCATAGCAAACCAGGGGCCGCTGGAGTCGAGGTAAGGGCAGAGGCTTTGCTGTGCTGTCCTGAACTTTGGGTGGGAACAGAGCAGGGAAGCCAGCTGCAGATCTGAGTGCTGTGGTTCAAAAATTCTAACTTGGACTAAGTACATTAGAAAAAAACCTGTTCTGTATTCACTGTCAATAACTGTTGAAGTTTATCTTCAGAAAAATCAATACTTTAATTGAATTTAGGAACATTTTATTGGAGGATCTAAAAATGTGAGTTAAACTACATTTTATTATCTGCAAATGTCTTTGTTTTACTAGTGTGTCTTGAGTCATTTTGCAGGGTCAGATACAATTTGTCTACTTTTTAGACCACTTGCTTATCCACAAAGTGGATAAGACCACCACAGAGTGGTCCACTCATTCTTCCCCTGTAGTGTGGAACATAAAGATTGTAGTAAATAAGGAAACCAGTAGCTTTTCAGTGTATTTATTGTGTTTTTTTAGATACTAGTAAACAAATTGCATTCATCCAGTGTCTCTGTGGGATTGTAAACACAAACTCATTTAAACAGCCCTGGACATACGTGAAAGCTGTGGTTGGTTTCAGACAGAGAGCAGTTTGGATTAGATATTAGGAAGAAATTCTTCACTGTGTGGGTGGTGAGGCACTGGAACAGGTTGCCCAGAAGCTGTGGATGCCCCATCCCTGGCAGTGTTCAAGGCCAGGTTGGATGGGGCTCAGAGCAGCCTGGTCTAGTGGGAGGTGTCCCTTCCCATGGGAGGGGACAGGGAGGGTGGAATTAGAGGATCTTTAAGGTCTTTTCCAACTCATACCATTCTGTGAGGGTTTTTCTCAGTGCTTTTCTTGGCAGGGTTTCTGCTAGGCTGATACAAGGCACTGTATCTGAGTGTGGTCAGCTGTGTGAGAATGGTGTAGCTCTGTGCTGGTAAATATTGTATCTGGGAATACAGAGCACAGAACTAGAGGGGCTCCCTAGAATCAGTTCCTCTGTTAGTGACCTCATTGGACCAGTCAGTGTCCCAATTCAGTGCATTCTTGGGTTTTGGCTGACACTCCCTTATAATTCAAAAATTTAACTGCAGAATACTGCAGAATTAAACACCTGTCATCTGGGGGCTGGAGGAACATCAGTAAGGAACGTGAACTGGAAATGATAAAAATAAATCCAACTGCTTTGAGAAAAAAGCTCAGGCAGTGAAGAGTCAGGAACATAAACAGAGTCTGCTGAGAAAATTGCATGGCAAAATACTGGGTGTTGAGTGAATCTGAAAATCTGGTCCACAAACGTGATGAATATCTTAGGAGAGTGATGGTTACCAAGCTGTGGGACTTGGAAAACCAGCATGGATAGCGTGGCCTCAGCCTGCTGCTCACCTGACTGGTGTCCAGCAGCACTGGGCTGTGGCAGAGCTGTTCTCACCCTCCCTTGTGCTCCTTCTCCCTGGCCAGGCGCCTGTGGCAGCACGTCACCAACTCCCTCAAGGAGGGGAACATCGACGCCGCCACGGAGCACAAGCACCGCCTGGAAGAGAGACAGCGCGCAGAGGAGCGGCAGCGCGCGGCACTCACCACTCCCTGGAAACCCAAATACTTTGCCAAAGAGGTACTTGGAGTCTCTGGGTTTAGAGACCCGTTAGCAAGGTCCTGCGCAGGGGACAAGTGAATGTCTGTGGAATTTGTCATGGGCTGGTGTTATGTACCACTCATTGCTGAAATTTTCTTTTTGACAGAGTCTGGCTCTTGAAGGAGAGCAGTGGACTTTTCCATGTCTATGTCATGAACTTGTTCACTTCTCTTCAGTTAGATTGATTTTGATCTGGATTTTTGGTGCCTAATGTTAGGCACATAAAGTGATGTGTTTTTCTGTAAAATCCAGCCCTTACTTTTCAAATTCTGCACAGACACATCTCCTATAATCTTAGCATACTAAAATGAGCACAATCTAGTGAGATTTATCCAATGTAAGTAAGTATTGACATCCTAAACACAGTCTTGGGTTTCATCTGTGTGAAAGAAAACAGATTTTACCAAGTTCATCTTTCCCTTTCCTTGGAGGAAAGGTGGAAGGGAAATGAGACTGACTGAGGGAATTGCTACAGTAGCTGCTATTTAAACCAGAATCTCTTGCATCTTCTCATTGCATCTACTCCCCCTTGTAATCTTTCTCTTCCTGCCCACATTACTTGCCAATTCATTAAACACCGAATTTTCAGGTGACAGAGATGGCTTCTTGTTTGGTCTTATTTTGCCTTTTGCATGGA
Source organism: Trochalopteron elliotii (assembly GCA_024734555.1). Lineage (NCBI taxonomy): Eukaryota > Metazoa > Chordata > Aves > Passeriformes > Leiothrichidae > Trochalopteron > Trochalopteron elliotii. Next base: position 1,162,455 of record JANPWX010000089.1, on the reverse strand, counting down.
CATACGCAGATCCGGTATTTATAAATCTTGTTTGTAAACTCTGCTTCATTTTCTTACAGGGCGACGGTTGGCTGTACGTGAATCCTCTCTGGAAGACCCATTGACAGGAGAGAGCAGTTGCCTCCTAACTTTACCTGAAAGGCATTAAAATGATACAGTATGTAACTTCAGGATGTCCTTGGATAGGTCGTGTTCCCAGAAGATCCCCACGGGAAGCTGTGTACTGTGAATGAGGCATCTCAAAATAACCATGAGCTCGAGTTTATTCAGGAGCCGTTTTGTGTGTGCAGATCCACAGACACACAGGCACACGTCCCCAAGTACCCACAGTGTGCATGTGTTGTGTGTGTTATTTACACTACATGTAAACAGTACCAACACCAATAGCAACTCAAAGACCTTTTCCTCCAAGTGTTAGGGCACAGAACCTGGCTGGACTTGGCCAGGGTTCCCTGAGTTGTGTGCTTGCAGGATCAGGCCCTATGCTAGTATTTAAGAAAATACTTTTTTATTAGTACTGGTTAAGGTTTTTCTATTTTTCACTTTTGCCAAAAATGTTTTGCACTTAAAACGTGACGCGTCTCTTAATGGCAGTCGTTCTGTCTGAACAGTCACCAAGTAACTCACCTTGACATAAGAATGATCCACTGGCTGTGCTCGCTCTGGGCTACTGAGTTCAGAGTGTGTTTCCTGTCACTGACGAGTGTGAATTTCCTGCCACCCTGTAAGAAGTAGCAATACCTTCTCCAGAACATTGTTCTCCACACTAACCCATTGTGCCCTCGCTGCTTTGTCTGTTCATGCTCCAGCTGTTCAGTTGATCTCTGCTCACCAGCCCTGAGCCAGCTGCTCTGGTAGCTTTGATCTTGCTGTGTAATGTTCTCTGGCTGCTGTCATGCCAACACTTCTGGCCTACATGTTCCCCTAAATGGAGTTGCTTCTGATAAAACATTTGGATGAGTAGAAATGATCTAACTACCCTTCCCAGATAAATGATTCCATTATGTAAAAGTAACAATTTAGTAAATTATTCCATGGAGACAATAACTTTATGAATGAAACAAATGAAATGGGATACAATTTGTTTTGTAGTGTTAAAAAAAAAATTAAAAATCCTGTCACTTGTTCTTGCTTTGTAAGGTACCCACTGTGACACAGACAGAGTGGATTCTAGAAGTGTGTTACGGCTTTGTCGCTTTTTAGTTTGTAGTTGTTGGAAGTGAAGATATTGAGAGAGGTGGCAGCAAAAGGCACATGTAAAATGTGCTCAGGGCTTCTTTCCACAGTGCCCTGTCATGAAACCACTGTATTTCTACCACACAGTAGCATGGATGCCTGTCTGTAGAGCTGAGTAATTTTGTGCCTTTTGTCTGCTTTGTTCATACACTGGCTTAGGCTTGATAGATACTACACAAAGATACCTAGATCAAAGCACTGCTCACATCTGTCCTTGTGCGTCCTGTATTTTGTTTTGTCAGTAGACATTAAAATCTCTTGAGCAGCCCAGAAAGCTGAGCAGAGGAGGTGTATGCACAAGGAAACATTGCATTAATTGTTCCTTTGGATTTGAACTTCAGATCTCTAATGAAGGTGTGGCTACTTTTTGCTCCAAAATACTATTTAGTCTTGTCTGTCCTTTTTATTTTTTTTGCACATTAGAAAGATTCATGTTCTTAATGATTTAAATCCTATTTTTTAAAAGAAGTGGATTGTATGAGCTTGGTTTTGTATTTGATACTTTTTTTTTAAGAGAAAAAAAATCTTATTTTTTAGGAATAATTGATGTGATAGTTTTCTGTAACAAAACCAAAATGATGCTGTTGCAGTAATCACTGAACTGCTACTGAGTATCATCAGGAACACTTGTACTTTATCACCTGCAAGAATTCACTTTATAATGGATCCACTCTTGTTCTAGAGATTAGTCCGATAAGTACCTAGAAGTATTCCTACAGTTTGTAGTATCATCACAAAGAACAATGGAAAAAGCAGAGTTAAACCCATGGAACATCCTCGCAGAACTCACACACCAAAGAACAAGACACATACTCACTAAATAGCCATCGCAAACCTCTGTGTGTCAGGCATGCAGGCCTGGGCCCCTGAAGGAGTAGACCTCTTTCAGCTGGGATGGTGTGACTGTCAGGGCTACAGCGATGCTGTAGCTATTCTTTTAAGGAGAAATTTGAATAATTTTCTGCTTGTAATTTATTGAAGATTTTCTCTGTCTGCATGGTTGGTTGTTTCTGCATGCCAAGGACATTCCACTTGTGCTCTGATCAGTTTTGTTCCGTTCTGATGCTATGAAGAATCCCCTGATGCTATTACCACTCCTTCTTTCCCAAATTTACTTGGGAGACACAAACATAAAAAGTCCTTTCAGAAAAGATCCCCATCAGCGAGAGATTCCAGAACAAGATTCACAAATGTAATTTCATTTTTCTGATAGTATGTGTTCAGTATATTTTGCAGGACTGAAAAGTAAATATTCATAAGCCTTATTCTGTAGGTCGTTCCAATAGCTGTCTTGGAATTGCAAGTAAATACTTTCCTTTTCAAGTAGCCGATGTACACTGAATTGTAATGTAAAACCTTCCATGTACTTCAATTTTTTTTTTTTTTGTGCACACCTGTAGAAAGCCTATGCAACCTTTTTCTTTCTTAAATTAGAAATGTTCAGAAAGAAAATTTATACCTTTATCATTTAAAAGATGCTCTGGCAGTCTCTTCTCATTTGCCTTCCTTTCATAATTTGTGAATTTAAAATGAGAATGCTCATGAATAAAAGATTTGTTTCATTTAGCAGTGGGATGCCCTTTCTCTTTCCATGGAAGCCTTAGTTCAGTGGTGTCAGTCACTGACTGCCAGGAGCTGTGTACGACACCCGAGCATGGTTTCCATGGAAGTGATTTGCCAGGTTAATCTAGGTTTGGTGTGGGGCTCTTCCGCCCTGCTTATTCTCCCAGACACTCTGGAGGTAAGTTTTGTGTTTACATTGCATAGCTCTACCCAGGGAAAACAGGGCTGGGCAGCAACAACAGCTTTAGGAAAGGCTGGGAAATGATGTTTGCTTCATTTTGGCAAGTAAAAAGGAAATGGGTAAAGGTGCTTGCTTCTGAAAATCCTATTTTGTTTAATCTTTATCACCAACAGAGATTCTTGATTAGAAACTCTTAAAACACAACTCTACATTATTGCAGCATTGGACAATTGCATGAGGAGGAAAAGTGCTCTTGGAGGAATCACACAGATCGTGGTCAGCATTTTTCAAGGGTTAGATAATGGCCTTCTGCTTTTCTTTAAACATTCATCCACAGTGCTGGAAACAATCTTGTTGGAACACTTTGTTTTTATGCAAAACGGAAAACAACAGTGCCTGTAAATATGGCAGGAAACTCTACCCAGTCCTGTTCCTTGTGTTCTGTGGCATTGCTTCAAGGCCCCATCTTTGAGCAGTTTATCCACTTGGGTTAAAGATGCGAGGGTGGGCATTTTAGTCACAGCCAAATAAGATTTTTTTCAGTTTTTACTCATGATGAGACTGGTATGTATCAAAGGCTCTGTCAAAGCGTTCAGTTGCTTTTTAAAGAGTAAATCTATCAAGATAATTACTTCCTTTTCTCCTTGTTACGGAATTACTTCTGCTAGTCAAAATATTTCTTCTGGGATTACCAACAGCACTGTCTGCCTCACTGCTTGCACCAGTAATGACTAAGAGATACAGAACCTATGCAGTATTGAGTTCTAGACACTTGCAGCTTCAGTTCTTAGCAACTGCTGACCTGAGCCTGGCTCACGTGTCTTTTGTGGGGTTTTGTTTTTAATTTTTTGTTTGTTGGGTTTTTTTTACTGTTTTGTGGCAATTATGCTTCACAATTTGACTTAGAGCAAAAGGAAAAAGGATGGCTGGAGCTAAGGAAATAAACTAGTCTGGGAGGTGTATGTGATGAAGAAGGAAGATGCTGATAGTCTTTGCTGGTAGGAGCACTGTTCAAGTCTCCCAAAGAGAAGGCAGGAGTTAGTTTAGCTGTTTCCTTCCAAGATCCAGCTGTAAACATACACGGAGTGCAGATTCCTGAGGAACCAAGGAAGGTGTGACAGTGCCAGTTCTTCTTTGTAATGCTGCTTTTTCTAAGTGGATGCCTCAATGACTCCCAACTTCTTATTTCATTTTAACTGCAGAACACTGGCAGAATCCTTGAAGTCATTTTAGATTTAAGAAAAATATAAAGCTCAGGTAAGTAGTAGGCAACTTTAGGCCCAGGCTCGCTGGGATCCCTGCAGTTGGCTTACTTTTGTTTCACATGCCTCAGATTCACTTGTTTCTGCTGTTAAAGAGAATGCTGTCACCTAAGGCTGAAGACAGTCTGTCCAACTGTAAAGGTACCTGAAGAGGGGATCTTGTATTTCCTTTTTTAAAATATGGCTGAGTTACTGCCAAACCACAGACTGACTGGCAGCCTCTGTCCCGCTGCCTTTCAGGTGTTCTTCCAAATCCCTTATTTCTGGATTGGAAATTGCAGATTGGCTTGGAAGCAGCACGACACTGAAGTCGTGCATCACATAATCAATCAGCCCTTCTGCTGGTGGGTGAGCAGCTGTAGCAGCTCAAGGAGCTCCAGATGCTGGAAAGAGTTGCTGCAATGTGTGGTTGGGAAGGAAGGCTGCTCTTTCCTGGAAATATGACAGCCACCTTCATTTCATCACAGCAGAGGCCCTAGCTTTGGCTTAGTTTAAGCTGGAGGGATGTTAAGAAGATGCTGTGGCTTCATCACAGCAACTTGGTGAAGGAGGGAGATTTGCAATACGGAATTCTAATGTCTTAATTTATGACTAGGACTACAAGCAACACGTTATCAAGTTAATCACAACAAAACCGACACAACAGCCTTAACACAAAACTTGAATTAACTTTTATTTTCCCCTACAGTTGACAACTGGTCTGCATTGAGCTTTAAAGCAACAAAATAAAATGAAATTTCCAAACGACAGGGGCCAGAAATCCAGATTTAATTACCTTTGTGAAAATGCTGCAGCTGTATTATTGGTCTGTATAAACCACTGGAGTCAAAAATGAGTTCATAAATCAAAAAAATATTCTACACCTTGGGAAAGAAGTCAGCAGTAACATTCTCACAGAACACTGTAAATTTACATTTTCTTCATGAAAGGTACATACTATTCTGCATTTTACATCAAGTTATTGATGCAAGTTTTGTTTCTATAAAAAGTTACAACCTGTGGCAGGAAAACAAACTGCAAAAAAACCCTTTCATTTTAATTAAAGAATAATTTCAAGTCTGTATAAAGTTTCCTTATAGCTGAAAAGTGAACACTTTCAGTTTCCATTTATATTTTAGTGCATTTAATCTGACAGTTTTCACCACTTAAAAAAAACCCAAACCGAAACCAGTAAAAAAGACAGACAAAGCAAATAGCACTAGAGCAGGAATTTCTTCAATTGATTTAAGCACTCTAAATAAAAATGCAGAGAAACAGATTTCCAGAAAAACTTCCACCCTTGCCAGAAAGGCAGTGAGGGCTGAAGAGGTTTGCGAATCTTTTACCTCTGATAGCCACAGAACAGGGGTTTTGTATACCTGTCAACCTTCTTTTCCCCAATAAGCAGGCCATACTTGTTTTACCAATGTAAACAATTCACCTAAAATAGTTTAATTTCTGTTCTGAAGCACCAGCAGCTCCATGGTGCTCAGCTGTATGTTGTTAGAGCATTCATTACTGTCGTTTCAGATCTTTCAGGAGGTTACAAATTTAGCCCTTGTATCTACAGTGTGCAAGATTTGCCTTGTCTACCTTGTGAAATGACAGTGTAAGGCAGCAATACTGCAATCCCGTGTTGAACAAAAGCAGCTTGTCCAATTAATCTGTCCTGTCACCTCCTGTGAAAACTGCAGCTTTGCTTCTTACACTCCAGCTCAAAACCAGCCTGCAGCAAGAGTAAAAGGACATTGAAAGAAACCATTGAAAAATAATCATGGGAGTAACCTGTTTTGAAAGTTGAATTTGAGAGAGCTCTGCTACCTCTTTCTTGTTGAAAAGGAGTCATTTTCAGATGTCACCATTCCAGTTTTCATACTGCTGCTATTCAGCTGAACAGTGTTCTCCAGAAAAGATTGACAAGTAATGCATGTGCCAAGGACCAAATTACAGGGTTCTTTGGTAAAGTCAGTCCAAATTTTCAACAGATTTGAAGGATAATATGTACCAATAAAAAAAATGCTGCTAGACTTGGATAGCAGCTCTGTCTTGCTTCACATTACAAATCTAAAACAGCTGTTCTCAATAAGCCAATATTTTTAATCAGACATTGCCTGAAAATTTTGTACAATAATCTGGACCAATGATGGTTCTGTACCCTCATGTTGCTGTGAAACATGATTTGAGCTAAAGGCAAAGACTGGTTATCTCAAGGACAACTGCTTCGTATTAGCAATCAGAACAGTGTGTTTAAACTGTCTTCCTGTTGGGTCTCTTGCCTTTCTTTAAAATTAGTTTATTCTTAATGTAGCCACGCTTCCTTTTGGAGGTCTAAAAAGAAAAACAGAATAACAGGTATTAGTTAATGATTTAGTCTTGACCGCGGTTTAATGATGTGCATTCAATGCCTGAGCTTTAGATTGATTTTAAAGAGCTTAAATGCTAAACCCTCAACTAGGCATTATCCAGGTATTATTTTTAATATCCAGGTATTATTTTTAATGTTGGGATTGTTAATTCCTGCCCAGCAGTTGCTTTTGCACCCCTGTCTACCAGATCTGTAGAATACTTTTCAAAGCATGTGCTGAGGCAGAATTAATAATTAACCAACATGATAAAACTCTAATATGCCCAAAGAGCACAACTGGTATAAGTGTTAGTTTTGTTTGGAAATACCTTATTCAATATTTTGCACTATTTGATTCTCTTAGAAGTTAGATAAAAGTATTCGCTCAAAGCAGCATTTTTCAAAAGAAAAAAACCTGAATAATCCTATGTTAGTCTTCTAAACTCTGCTGTTGGTCTGTAGGTTGCTTAGTTAGCACATCCTGCACATTCCTTTATCAGCATGTTTTAAATTTTATTTTAAGGTAGTAATGGGGGATAACATTAATGTTGGTCATAGGTAAAATTAACTTCAAATTTGTGTACAGTTTGTGGCAGGTAGAATTGTACATTCAACACACGTGCCAGGAAGCAGCTCCCACCCTTGCTGCACTTCACTGTGCTTACCAGCAGGGTCTATTGTTATTTTTTAAAAATTGCATTTAATCAACATGACACCAAAAACATAATTATAATAAAGTGAGATAGATACAAAATAATATGTAATATTCAGACACATACTGTATCTCTGAGCTTGAGCAATGTCATTCCTAACATGATAGGAGATGGACTGAATTTCCAGTAAGGAGGCAACTGCTGAAAACCGTGGCTACTAAGGAGCCCTCAGAATGTATTTAAAAAATCCTAGTTTGGACACCTGCCCCATGCTCTCCACTGGTTCTCTGATTTCTTAATGGGAAGTAGGGCTGTACTGTAGCAGTTAGTGATGGGTCAGAAACTGCATCAACTTCTAGACAGAGAATCTACACATCCTAGGCTCAAGTGGGGTTAGTGCACCTATCATAGATAAATACAGCCTTGCTTGTCACTTAAGATTAAAAGCTACAGTGTTAAGTGTATGACAGGCACAATAAAAATTACCCTTTCAAGATACATCTAGCTTCAGTGGCAACTCCTAAATGCCTTATTTTATGTACTTCCCATCAAATCACAGAAATAAGCATCTTTACATTTACCATTCTCTACTTGCAGAGAATGTTCTCTACTTGTATTTCCATGACACAGTGTATGTCTACTGCCTATACTAGTTTGTTAGACAGGATTCTGGACTTCCTTTTGCAACATCTATTTGAATAGATAGAAAAGGGATGTTGTGAAGGAGAGGGCTGTTAACAGTCTCCCCAACTCCCCTGGGAACAGGCCTTTCTTCATAGGCTGAAGGAGGGCAGCACAACAAACACTTTAAAACTGTGAAGATGACTTCAAGCAGTAAGCAGACAGACACTAAAGTTCCATCAACAAAAGTTTCATATTTAATTTATTTCATACAAAATTGCCATTTGTAAACTTCTAGGCATCACTACTTTCAAACAAAGTCAGAAAGCAACTTCCACATTTACTTAGTGAGCCATAGTTACTGAAACATGAATTGATGTACTTTAGAGATTATACTTCCAGTTACATGAAGACTTAAGAGCTGTAACAGCCAGTGACACACTCTATGTCCAGTTAGCATTCTGCCTAAAAAAAAATCTAGCCTTGTGTCTTCACATGCTTTTAAGTTAAGCAGACAGTAAATTAACAATTATTACCAGCAGGCAGGTCTGATATTGGACACTAACATGAACAGTATCCATAACATTCTGGCTAGTGGAAATATATAATTCACCAGCTATGTGATTCACTGTTAAAAATAAACTCCTGACCCCTTTTCAGTCACTTCACTGGGAACCCACCTTCTTTGACAAATACTTCTGTTTCGGTACAATGTTGGTTACTCTAGGTTTATGATCCAGTGTCTCTCTGTTGTCTAGTTGTTTGACCTTGTATATTCTAACAAGCCAGTGCTCTGAGGTAAAGGCTTCCTCCAGATGTTTAAATTTAATGTCTTTGTTGCCTATCTCCGCATTGCGTGTACGGTCGAATCCTGGGGGTGTCCGAAAATCCAGCTATAAAAATTAAAGTTGCATGTTAGTTTGAGACAAAACCCAGAACACCAATCACTGCAAACTGTGAAACTCCATACTTTATAAGGCAATGCCTTCAGCTGGCCCGAGTCAAAGGGCAACACTTCTCTTGAATTGGTTACTACTACACAGAAAAACCTTTGAGATCCTAAGGGACAAATTCATTCTTACTCCTACAGGTGTCACAGGAGACAGTACCTTATATCTCAGCAGAACTACCCTGTCTGCATTCAGAGATGAAACAGCTTTGAGGTGCAGCAGCCTGCGGTGGTTTTTTCAGCACAGCTGCTGCCTTTATGCTCTTGCCTATACTGCAATGATTGGCACTTCCACAGTTTTCCATATAATCCAGAAGTAGTTCACAATTATCAGTTAAATTTGGCCCTGCTCTGTTAAGTAAAATCCACTGAAAAAAGGATTCTTGTATTAATACATCAGAAGGAAGGGCCCCTGGTGAGGGCAACAAGGGAAGAAAAGGAAAAAAACCAAACAGGTTTAGCTCCATCCATGTGTTTGGTGCTCCCAAAGGGGAGTGATAACTGCTGCCCTTACTATACAGTGTAGTTTTGTTTTATACACTGATGTGACCTGGATGGAAATCATGTAGTTTCTGACAGACATTAAACAGTCAATAGTTCCACTTGTGTGTTGCTATTTCGACAAACACATCTAAAGCTCTCCACAGTGTTACAGTTGGTGCTTTAGTGAGCACACAGCACAGTGCAATCAAGATACTCATCTGGGGCAATGTGAAGAACACCAAAAAATGAAGTACATGTGTGGGTTAACAGCAGAAATGCTTTTTGCTAAAGGTTATAAACAGCAGACCATGACTGGATGTGTTTCAGTTTGTAAAGCTCACTCTTACTGCAGATTCTGCTACTACAAGCAATGCTTAATCTAAAAGATAGAAAATACATCAAAATAATATTTGTTCTCTCACGTTTCAGTTAAGATTCAGAAGAAGTTGTAGCACTAACCTGCATCTCTCCAAATCTGTAATAGGACATTTTATACATGAGGCAGTTCAGCAAAGTTGGAGAGCCTGCCTTGTCTACCCGGAATTCTCCCTGAGGGGTAAAGTAATCACTTTCCTTTAAGAAGAAAAGAAGATACAAAGAGTCAGTGCAAACTAAAATCTTAAGGGAATTCTTCATTCCTTTCCCCACAGAAAGACCCCTAAGAATCTCAACTGGCTATTACAGTTTTAAAGCTGACTTAAGGTAACCTTAAAATGAAAGAGATGGTGCTCATTAAACGTGAAATAGTTGCAAACTACCTGCTTGTAACCTAGACTCCAATGGGCCAGTTTTCCTAAATCTGTACTTTTGTGTGGTTAAAAGTTTTGTCACATCACTGTAAGTGGTTCTGGAAAAGTTACCTCAAACTGTAAAATTTAGTTGGGCATCTACTCTACAGAAAGGCGACAAACACTGTATTGTTAATATACGAGATCTGGAGGGTCACTATAAACTTCATATATTCTCTGTGTTTAAACAAAAAATTTCTGCCATTTTTATCTCAAGTTCAAGATGAAAGTATGCACATGGGCTACTCCCTTAAGCCTGTGCTCAATATCTAGGAGTTTTTGTTAGGCTTAAGAAAATGTTACTACAGACTTCTGCAATCTCAAGGTGTTTGAACAGCTTAAACTCTACATGAGTCAATATTAACACTTTCACTTGTCTCCTGCTATTACAGAGTTTGAAGAAATTTGTAATGCTGTTTAAACAGTCTGAACGCTCCTACTTTTTTTCAAGCATGTGATGATGCACAGAGAGACATACAGACAAGACTTACTGAAAAAATCCTACTTTTAGTATCATGCAAAAACGTGAAGAGCTTTTGAGGCCACTGACCTTTCAGAATCAAAAACATTGAAAGAAACTGGGCTACAGGCTACTGCACTCCTAACTATTCTAGAAAAACAACCCCAGCACGTTTCAAATAAAATGGCAATAAAATAGAGATTTCCCTTCACTGTAGTGACCACTTCCAGACAAGTGATAACGTAAATAAAAGGGTTTTTAAAAAAATCCAAAAGTAGAGGCTCCACTTACCCGTATATCTTTGGGATGTTCCCCCTCTGCTATTCTCACCATCCACAAGAACTTATTAATATCATCACCAGAGTAGCCAATCACACCACCAAAAATAATCAAAACATAATCCACGTCCAGGCTTCTCATGATCTCGTATGCTGCAGACTCATTTGATGACATTGCTTTTCCCACCTGTATCATTGCAAAAATATCTTAAACTTTTGCACAGCTGCCTATTGAACAGCTCCACAGAACAATACAGCCAGACCAAAGCCCAGGAGTCCTGTGCCACGTGCTCTAGGTTGGCCCTGCTTGAGCAGGGAGGTTGGACCAGGTAACCCCACTGTGCCCCCTTCCAGCCTGTGGTTCTGTGATTCTCTAATACCTACTTGTCAGCCTAACAAAGCCAACATTTTCATTCCAGATAAAGAAAACCCACTGTGAATATTGAGAAACTCAAAAGCCCAACCTAAACTATTTTCTCCTCTTTAAGAAGAGTGCTGCCTGTTGAAAGGAGTGTTTTGAGTATGAAATGTAACAAGGGTTTTCCTTTTGTGGCACCTACATATTTTTAAAGTCATAACTGCATTACCAAAAGCTTAAGTGTTGCAGAAAATACCTAATTATAAATTATTTTCAAAGCTGTAGACACAGCAGAAGGTATACAAATTATATGAAATGTTATTTTTTTTTCTCAAACTCTGTCCTTCATTAATGAAGCAGCCATTGGGCACTGCACTAATGAAAGCATACAAGTGCATACAGGCACCCTCAGCACTGAATTCAAGGTAAATCTACACAGAAAATGTCAGAATAAAATGTTTTAGGAGTTGTATCCAGCACGTCTTGTATCCTGGTCATTTCCCACACTTAAAAGAATTTGGTCAGCAACTGGCATGCAGTTCAGCAGTTTTGTTTGCTCTTGCACTTAAGGCATAGTAAGGCATCGCTGTAGTCTAAGGGAGTAACTACAATATACATAATATTGCATCTGACTTGGTAACATTCAGCTAAGTATGTAATTAAAGAGCACTAAGCTTAGGCAGCAAGCTGTCAAAAGACCAAGAACCTCAGCTTCCTGGCCATTATCCTAATTAATGTGAGGTTATTTGCCACATTTCCATCTCTGTGCAGGAGAAAATCATCTGGACACATCTCCAGGGCATGCCTCGTTTACAGCACAAGTGCAGGTATTGGCCACAACATACATTTATTGCTTGGGTCCCTGTTTATGGAGTCTTCATTCCAAAATGGAACTTGACAATGCAGCAGTCATACTCAAGAGAATTCTTTACTGAAAGCCAGTTGCTGCAATGTGTGTGGTTACTGTCCTTAGGCAACACAGATGACTTGCACAGTCTCTATTGACATGGATGCACCTTGTCCTGCAAGAAACTGAGTTTGGATGCAGTGTCTGCATTTCTACCTCTTGTAGCAGAGGGAGGCACACAGAGATATCAGAGCTGAGTGTCCATTAAAACAAACCAATGCTGTCAGGTCAACAACCAAATTAGAAGTGCGTCAGAGTATGTGGCAATGTATGTTGAGTGACATTAGACTGATATTAACACCATCAGTACAGTTTCCCAAGTTTCCTTCTAGCTGAATGTGAGTTTCGTGCCCTGTAAAAAGTGTGGATGTGTGATCCCTCTTCCCCCAATACACATTTTTTTTGGACTCTGCTCAAAGCACAGCTGCATTAATTTGTTGGCTTTGTACACTGCTTTTTGGCAGATCTGGTCCAACAGCTGTACTCACTACTGACACAAGACAGAAAGAACAGAAGAAACTATCCTAACTATCCTAATTTCTTATCCTTCCCCCATTCTGGCCTTGTAGCAAAACATTCTGGGAAGAAGTGTAATTGATGATGAGTCACTGCACAGAACAAGCTGCCCAAGGTGCTGCCCTGTAACCACAGGCAATGCTAACACCCTGCCTTAAGCACATGTAGAAAGCTTAAACTCTTCAGAACTGAAAGCAAATAAAGGTGCAGACATTTTGTCTATCTGCAAATGCGAGAAGACAGAATTAAGTCTGCTACACTTCCACAGCTAGTCATAAATAATCACTTCCTGTGATTTCCCAGATGTATGAAAATTTGTCAAGTCATGTGGTCAGTTTCCACACGCCATTCAAAAATCCTCTCAGCAGCGACACTTCTGAAATGCAAGGATCCTTGTTTTGATAGGCCAGTAAAGCAGTGGTATGAGCTGTTACAGCATTAATCCCAAGGAGAATTAGGGAACCTTAGGTTTTGTCTACCCTCCCCCAAAGAAAAGAGAAACTGAAGTGTAAGTGAAGTTTTGGAAGCTTCAAGTAAACAAAATGAAAACACTGAAGCAAAATTGATCCTTAGACTTGAGTTTTAGCAAATGAAAAAAGTGTTCCTTCCACGTTTGTATTTCTCACTCTATGCAATTCCTCCTTACTATCAATCACCCTAAGAGACATTTGCAACTTCATACTGGACTGCAGCGTGAACATTTTGGTGTCTGTGCTGCACAGAAACCTGCCATCCTTACCAAGGCGATGTGGCTGTTGTTCCAAGTGTTGTTATCAACCAGGGTTGTCCGGTTGGCCATTCCCGCTATCTGATACCCATAATCCCACCAGGACATCACTCTGGCGTGCTCGTCTGTGTTCTGTCTGAGCCAGTAATAGGCTTCTCTGAAGTCATCCAGGATGTTCCGAGTGCTGGAAAACAGTTCATTTTATTTGCATCTGTACAAATCCTACCAACAAATTAACTGCACCATAAGTCTGGGTTCACAAATAAGGGTTTTCTTACGAGTTCAGCTCCCTTTGAGGAATTCTGTCACCAGCAGTCGTAAGTTTGAACTCTCTGACAGCTGAATGTTCAGAAGCTGAACTGCTTTTGAAGACATGACTAAATGCATTTCCAGTCAAATATATATTCTTAAACAAGTTTTCCTAATTGACTCCAAGGCTTTTTTTTTACCATAATTTTTATCGGCTTTGGGTAGGATTATTTTGATATACTTCATTAAATATTTCAGAAAATGTATCTTTTTGAAAATTAGAGTATGAATAATTTTTTATTCAGGTCATAATTCTTTTATATAATAAGGAGTGATTTAAAGGCAGCAAAGCAAATTGCTAATGCAATGGCAGTAAAAAAGGCTTTTGTCCTTTAATCATTTCAGACTATAGGCCTTACTTACCCATCATGGTTATAGGAGGCGAGAACCACGCTGGGGCTGGAGTAAGCATTGCTGGTTACCCAGGTACAGTGAACAGCAAACATCATCAACAACATCAGCATCAGCATAGTCACAATGTTTTTGATATTGGGACCCAGCCCTTCTTCTGTTTTTTCCTGCTCAGACACATGCTTCCTCACTTTGCCTGCCTAAACAAACACAAGTGTATCTGTTATGGCAACTTCTATTATCCTTGACATTGGAATCCAAGTTTTCTAACTTTTGCTTTCCCCCCCTCACCTTATCATATAGGTTGCCAGGGTTCCTTTTGTCATCCTCATCACTACTGTCTTCTATTGGTGGATTTTCCCTCTTCATATCATCACCCAAATAACGCTCAAAGACATTGGAGAAAGCAATTGCTGACAGCATACAGACCACTGGAGTCAAGGTGAGCATCAGGCGAACCATCACTCCAGCAAAGTAAACAGCGCTGATTGCATACAGAGCAACTGCAAGGAAACACATCTGATGGTGACACTTAGAAAACAACACTCACTCTGACTGCACACGTACATGCTCTCCATAAAACTGCTTCTGGAAGTGGGTTGAGCATCTGTGTGTATAAAGGCTTGAGTGTGCATCTTGCATTTCATTGCTTTTTAATTTACAGACATACAGCTGAATTAACATTTATCCCTTTGAAGCCTCAAACCCTTCCTGAGATTCATCTCAACAACTGTTAACAATAACACAACCCCATTTTCAACATTCATTAGTAACGGGTCAGAAGATACATTATTAGTGAAATTTAATATTACATACCAACAATACTACTGGAATAATAGATAACTTCATTTGATTAAAAAAATCAAACAGCTCTAGACCAAACATGTCATTAGAACTGAAAAAGCAAAAGGAAGTGTTACAATTTCATGTAAATATTACATTTTGATTAAAGTTAGAGGTATCTGTGGACAAACTGGAGGGTTGTCTACATTATAATTCTGTACAGATGAATAAACATGATGCTGTGAGTCCTATTCTGAAGGAAGTATTCCTGAGCAGTATTACCTTCACTTTGTCTTCCACAAAACATAAACCAAGATTTTCAGAATACTACAAATATTAAGAACACATTTATTGGAAAGAAAAAAAAAAAAACCCAGATAATCCTGTATACACTGATTGGGAATATCCAATAGTGGTTTCCTTGTGGTGGACTCCTTGTTTGCTACAGTTTAACAATATCCCCTTGTGAAAGATTTGCCACAGAGATCAAGAGACACTGATTTATCAGATTACATCATGTAAATATTTTCTACATTGTGGTGAGGCAGTATGGCTCTCCACTCTCACTCTTTATGCTGTGTTAAATGGAAGGTGCAGCCTTCAGTAGGAGGCTGAAAGCAAGTTGCCCAGCACTGGTCTTGACCAGCGTTCATTGTAAGGCACACAGCACAGACGACCTCAGAGTAAACACTCCTACTGCCCACACATGTCTTAGGTAGCTTAAGAGGCAGCTGTATTAGCCTGAATCCTCCCATCCCTGTAAAAGTCCAAGACCTGAGTGATCTTCACTCCTCCACATGGCTTACAACTGCTTACAAGCCCTGTTCAGAATCAGAAGCTGGCTTTCACAATACAGCTTTGCACAAAAAAAAGAAGTTGTCACTGACATAGGGAGACCCCACACTTCCATTTTGGCTCGTGCCTTATCTAGCACTTATTCCAAAGCAAGTGATTCTGTTCACTAAAACAGCAGAAAACCTGGAAAGCAAAGGCATTTTGAATAATTTATGATGGGATGAGTGCCAGACACCCAGAGTAGGGACCCTGCCTTTGCACTGAGGTGTTCTGGCTGACCTGTATCCCGCCAGAACATGCAACTCCAGCTGCAAAACTGAACACAACAAATGCCTGCATCCCACCTCCTGGGACTACATTCCATCACCATTTCAGCAACCTCTGCACTTTTATACTGTTTTAAAGACTGCTGGGTGCAGGCAATTCTTAATAATCACCTTTAAATACATTTCTTTTAAACCATATTTTAGAACAAGCCACATATCAGCTTTGAGCAAACAAAACCAAAATAAAATCAAGTTGAAGGCAAACATTTTCAAAATAATTTTAAAATATTTTCTCTTACCAAAGACTCTTTCATCATTGATGTTTTTGATACAGAACCACAGCCCTGCTGGGAAAGTACACACGAGAATATGCAGATCAAAAAAGAAGGAAACCCATGTTGTAGGCTGATGCTCAGACACAGAGGCAATGATCGGGATGTGAATTTTCGCATACCTTTTTTAAAAAAAATTCAGTTCAAATTATTTTGAAAAGATAAAATTATTAAAACTTGCAAACATTAGGAATTCTGAAATTCATCTCAAAGGAAGTATTTCAATTTTAAATGGTAAGTGCTCTAATCAGCAGAAATCTGATAAAACTCTTATACCAAAGAAGTCCCCAAGCCTTACTGTATCTAAGAAACATTTGGTGTATAGTTATTTAAAACAATTATTTCCATACTAATTAAGACAATGAAAATTATGGATGTTTCATTTGTTTACAGCTAAATATGAAGCCAAATTCATCAAAATGGAAACACACAGCTATGTAGGCACATTTACTACATTTTTGAAGAAAATCATCAATTCCAGTAAATCTCCTAAATTTTCAACATTGTATTTCAAAACCTCTACACAGAATATCTTCATTTTTTTAGTAATGAAAGTTACAGTATTAAGTACCAGAAGAGTTACTGCTGCACCCACATTCTTTCAGATGCTGAAAAAAAATCAGGCCTCGTCTACACTTGGAAACACATGTCATCTAAACAACGTGTCAAACACTCAGTGCAGACAAGGACAAAACTCTGCTCTATATACAGACAACTATACATATGGACCTAATATAGGGTGCTACCATGATTGAATGGTGAGGTATCAAACATATGTCCTTTTCTTCACTGAGACCTAATTCTCATTCAAAACTGTATTGTGTGTTTTAACACAATATGCTTTTCTAATTTAGACAAGGCCTCAAAAGTTTAATGCTTTGTGTGTGTGTGTATATATATATAGACAGGCAAAGAAAAACATCTATTTGTTCCTCAAGTAAATCTCAGGCTTCCTTACTGACATCTGTTCTACTACATTTATTAGAGAGCTGGGACAGAATCCTGTACCAGCTGAATTTTGGAGCCTGAAAAAAGTCTGAACTGTGCAAAGTTCAAAGTTCTTTGATCCTTACTTTAAATCTTAAAAAAAACCCTACCATCTGAATTTCCCTTTAAAATATTTATCTTAGAAAAATACTTTCCATTTTATTCCTTTTCTCTGTGCTGACTAAAGAATCCAACAAAGTATTTTCAAAGGTTAACTAAAACAAAAGATTAACAAGATTTTTACCTGTGAAAACAGACACTAATAAAACAATTGTTCAGAGTAGACATCTGCATATACAAAACAGATGTATGAACCTAATATAGAAGCAATGTGCAAGATCATATGTGCAACATTTTTGTTTTCATGCAACATTGCACAATGAAAACAGTCTAAGGCTCTTAGCAATTTTTAAGTGTGTACTCAAGTGTTGGCACAGCTTTCAGTTATTTTATGCTGACATACGCACTACAGTTTCATACAGAAAAAACATATCATTACATATTCAAAGACTTGCAAAGAAGCAAGAGATTTCATAGACAAATTAGTGAAATGGTTGTAAAGATCATGAAACAGCTACTACAAATACTCTCTTTAGATAACTGATTCTCCTTGACTGAAATACTAAATGGATTTGGGAATGAGGAGAGTAAATGATTATTAGTTTTCAGTAAAATGCTACCAATATTTAAATCTTAAATCCTTACTTACCCAGTGTCCCACAATGAATAAAATCTACCACTCCAAGGAGCAATATAACCTGAAAAAGAGATGGAGGAAGAAAAACCTTTTTGCTGCCTAGGTTTTTAAATGCAATAATGTTTCTACTCCCTCAAGTTATAACACAAACCCGAAGAAATTTTCACTGAACTTGTAATATATGTGAACCATACCTACTGCATTAGGCAGGCTATAAAATCTACCAACCATGAAGCAAGCTGGTTTTAGAACACACTTACAGGATCACATTGTGCTTGTTAAGTACAATCTGAGTATCGAGACATGCACACTTCTAAAAGTCAAAGCAATGCAATACTAAATATTTCTCAAATAATATGACATATAGCAAACTATACTCTGTGAAGGAGTATGAGAAAAAGAAAACATAATTGATAAGAAACTATTTCATTCTTCTGAAATGTCAGCAGGAAACTGGGAACACTCTATAGTCAAAATGCAAACACTAAATGAAACACTGGTTTCCTTTTATTTCCCTCCTGGTGATTCTACTTGTGGCATGGAATATAAAAGCTGCTATTAGACATGCTGATAAACTTTACATATTATTTTATAAAACAAGGCTTTCAGAAAAGTTGAATATGAAAAGATGAAAAGAAACAGTATAATTATTAGATGAAAGATAAAATTATTAGAAGTTTTTAGACGATTCTTAAATGTTTATTTCCGCTTTCTTTGCAACTGTTTCTGCTCCTTCTGAAGACAGATATAGACAAGGAGAAATAAGAGAAGATTAAATCCTTTCATTATTACCCAGGTTTTTGTGCATGACTCAGTATGTCTTCTCTCTATCTTATATTCAAAATTAGTATAATCTGACTGAAGGGTTTAGTTTAGTATCTAATTTAGACATTTAAATATTGTGGTTAATGTTCTAATACAAGACATGTTTTTCCCTTCAGTCTTCAGTTGAAAAATTGCTCCCAATCCACTGTGTACACATGAAGAAGGAACTGTCAGCACACAGGGAACTTCTGGTTCCGATCTTCTCTGGATGTAAACAGCCTTCACCTGAGGGCACTGGAAGACCTGGCCAACATGAGAACTACCCACCATCTTCACCTGTGTGAAAAAGGTGCTTGATGCCTGGGAATTGGATACTGCTGCACCTCTAGGCAAGGCAAAGTTATATCCAGGAACCTATAGGGCAGTAACCTGAGCTGCTGAAAAGACCATGGAACACAGCCTCCTGAAATACACTAATAAATGTTTTCCTCACTGCTCATTTATAGCTGAAGAAGAATGGACAGGACAAATGGACCACTTGACTGGTTGAAAACTGGCCGTCCTGACAAGCTCAAGGTTGGATCAGGGTCCAGGTGGTGGCTCACAGAAAATAAGAATATTCCAGAGGCCAAAAGCAACTGTGCTAAATTGAGAAGAGTGGCTGACATGCCTTGTGCCAGGCAGGACTTCAGTTGAAAACCTGAAGCTCATTCTTCCAGATGCTGCACCTGGGATAAAGGGTCCAGGTGTGGGCACCCTCTTCTGCAAGAGGATTACTAAGAAAATCGAGAGGGATCAGAGTGCTGTGAGGTGGTCAGGGGCCCACATTGCACAGCCTGTCAGAAGCTGAGGGAACAAGGCTTGTCCCAGCTGATGAAGCAGGGATACTGATCAGTGAATTTCAGAAGATGAAATCAACACTTCCCAAGAACTGCAACAGAATACATATTTGGCTGCATGCTGAGATTAGAAGCCAATTTTTGTTTTGATATGCCAGTCTGAAAACTTTGCTAACTTATGCACGGAAAAGCAAATCAAACCACCATGTTTTAGAAGACTTTGAAACAAACAGAGATGCTAAGAATTCTTTGGGAGTAATGATATTTTAAGTAACAAAAATAAAACTGCTATTAAATAGTTCAAAATGTTGAAACGACTACTTTAGGCGAAGCCAAATGTTGATCATCTGGCTTACAAGCTGTAAAGGTAGATGAGTTTCACATTTATTTACCTGTGTATGTCAAATAGATGACACTCAGGAATACAGTACCAGCAGCTAGTGAGACGCCCAAGAAGAACAATGTCTGAAACTCTTGCTTTGTTAATCTGTCTCTCAGATACTGCAAAAATGCATAAGCCTGCAGCAGTGCAAAAACACCTATGGAAAGAGGAAAACTCTTGTTTAAATGATCAAAAGCAGCACAGCTGTTAAAGCAACCAGCATATTTGCCCATATCTGAATTGGAAAAATAAACATAAGGTACACCCTAACATCTAGAAACTAGTATAACATCACTTTCTGACAAATAACCTTTAATACTTAATAGGGATGACACTTTGCAAAAACAGAAACTTCCAATGAGATAAAATATTCTAAAGGAGAGAATCACCTGAAAACCAGATTACATTGATTATGGCAAGAATACAGGTTAACATACCTAGCTAGACCTGGTGAAAAATTAAGAGAGAAACTTCAGGCAACACACAATGCTAATGCAGAAATACACGCAAATTAAGCTACTGAATAAAACAGAAGAATTAATCTAAGAAAAAAAACAAACCAAATAAATATTAAGTCAACTGAATTATATAAAGTTAGTGTTAAAACACCACAATCCACTGGTGAAGCACTCAACACCCTCAAAAAGGCTGTTCAGAGTTTAACATTAAACCCAGAACTTGGACATGTATTTCAGTTATGGTTCATTTCATGGTATATAATCAGATCAATCCACTGATGAATCCTTCAAAAGTGAAAATTCAATGCTGGCTGGCAGAGGAATAAAATAAAATGAAAGTGTATAGTCTTTCTTCAAATTAACATAGTATTCGAGGTACACAATGAAATTCACTTGTTCTGAACTCCTAGAGAAAGCCAAAAATTCTATTCACTAAAAAAATGTAAAATTCTTCAGAATCCAAATATGGCTTGGTAATTTTTTTTTTCCATTACATTCAGATTGTAGCAAGTCTCCATTTTGAAAGTATTTTTGCGTTAAATTTTAATGATGGTCCCATCACTGTTGCAAATACATTTTGTTAAGTGACTAAATGTGAGAAAAAACCTGGGAAATCTAACAAACTGAACTATATTACACAAACAGTGCATGCAGGTAAACTCAGTGTTAGCTGAGGTTATTGCTGTAAAGAAATCAAGATGTCTGACTGCCAAAAGCTACTGAAAAATCAACTTAAAAAAATTAAAAAAAAAGCCCAAACAAGAATGAAACCAGTTATTTAAAAATCACCTTCCTGATTAGTAACTTAAGTAATTTGTATTTAGCCTGCTTTGAAAAATTACAGAAGACTGTAAACTCTAAAACCAAATTGCCCAGTAAAAACTATGTTAACAATAAGGTATGTTTTAATTGTACAGTGAAGGCAACATTGTATTGCAAACCTGCAGAGATTATCAATGTGTAAAGTAAGTGCTTGTCAGAATGCTAACTGATCTAGTCTTATGGATGCATTTTGCCTCCATTAGCTCACACAAAAAGAGGTGTGAAAATAACGTATCAATTGGAAAGCAAACTTCCCAACAGACACTAAATTGTACCTCTTTCTTTAATAATTTGCTTTGTTAGCCTGTGTTTTTTCTAATACAAGGAAATAAAGCTGCAAGTGTTTGAGGTTTTTCTGTGTTAAACAGCCTGTTGGATACAGAAGTTTCATTTTCTTACCTGCAGCTGCCATGTGTTCACTTGTTCTAATTGGCTGAAATCCCACAAAAGGTATCTGCATCGATAATATTAACCCCACAATGTAGAAAGTGCTATATGCTAGGAGAGAAAAATGTGAGGAGAGGGGAAGAGAAAGACAAGAACAAAATTAATACACGTTTGAAAAAGCACTGGCTCCATCTTCAAAGTCCATCTTCTCCCCTAACTTCAATGACAGCAAAACAGAACTGTACTATGCTAAATATTTCAGCCATCCTAATTACTTTTTTTCTTCTTTGACTAGAATAAAGATGTCTATTGCAACCAATTTTAGTGGATACAGCAGAGTGTTGCTCTTTCTAGTTGCACTGTTCTTCCTCTTCCTAGGAAAGTAAGCCATTTACCTAAGATTCTCCCGCTTGAAAGAAATTTTCTCTTCCCATCTTGTTTTTGAGTTATGGATGTGGAAAGAGCTCTCAAATAACAAGTGACATAGGAAACTTTCTATATGAGGAGAAACTGAAGGGACCAGACCTCAAAAAAGCAAAACATTTAAGAGTCCACTACTTCTTTAGAAAATTCAAACAGGTGCCATTGTTGTTTATTTAGCACAAGAGCAGAGGGAATGCAAGAAACAGAACAACAATAGAATTTAAAATTAATATTAAGCATATGTATTGATAGATCTGTATCGATCCTGGGGATTTATAACCCCCCAGAAAATAGAGGCGAAGTGCATAATTAATATTAACATTACTATTATTAATACGAATTCTTACTGCATGTGCATTAACTTTCATATACTTTATTCGGAAAGGGGTTTTGGTCCTCAATATTACAGGGTGAAGAAGAGATGGAAAGGGAAGATAAAAATAGCAAATCTGAAAAGCCATGATGCTGATTACATTTGAAGTAACCAGCCAACCTAAAGTCCAAATGAAGTTCTGTTCCTTCAGTGGCAAACAACAATAATCCACCTGTCAGCTTTTTAAACTCTTACAAATTCTAAACCACTACCTGGCTCTAGATGGCCTGGATCTTACAAAGAGATCCCTGCTCATAGAGTCCTTCACTAACCTCCATGAGATCAGCTCTGGGGAGTGCATCATTGAGCAGTCATTTCCATAGCACCTATGTGGTCTGGCTGAGGGATTATGCTCCCAGGGCACTGTCTGAGTTCCAAACCAGTCAGAAGTGTCAGGGATGACATTTCCAAGCACTCGGTTTATTCTTTCAAGCACCTGCATTGCACAGCTTGGCCTAGCTACTCATCTATGCCCTCTTGGGTCACTGAAATGCATTTTTCCTGTTGGAAGCTCAATTTTTGAAGAATTCACTACAACATAAATCATTTACTGTACCAAGCAACTGTTACAACACTGCCATCCTGTGGAAGTTCAATGATTGGCATAAATCACTACATTTCACATTTGTTAGACCACTGTAAATCATCATTTTTAAGCCCAGTCCTGCAAGTGCTATACTTGCTACGTGCACTGCACATCCCCACCCCAATCCTTTACTCCCACTTCTTTCAAAAAGCTACATACTGCCTGGTAATGAAAAGAATTTAAAAAAAAAAAATAATTTACACAATATGACAATTTTTCTAAGAACTTAGAAACACCAGAATGATATATCATCACAAACTTTTCACATTCCTTTACATTCTACAGTTTGCACAATCTTTGCAAAAACAAGAAGTTAATTTTGACTCCTGCATGCTGTTCTTATGGTTGTAACTTTGACCAACTCCAGAATAAAACCATTCTAACCTACTGTGGGTAAAGTCATTTTACAAAGAATTTAATTTGCAGTACACCACACAAACACAGTAAAGACCTACTGGAAAGCTTCTCCAGAGTGTATAATCATATATTGGCCACATACTTTCAATTAATGGATTACAATCACCAGAAATAAACACTCAAACAGAAAT
The DNA here is from genome assembly GCA_024734555.1 of Trochalopteron elliotii. Lineage (NCBI taxonomy): Eukaryota > Metazoa > Chordata > Aves > Passeriformes > Leiothrichidae > Trochalopteron > Trochalopteron elliotii. Next base: position 1,139,047 of record JANPWX010000089.1, on the reverse strand, counting down.
TTTAGAATACTGAAGTAGCTGATATAAATATATGCCTGTTCACAGTTTGAATGATAAAATCCAAGACATATAACAAGGAATTATTGAAATGAAGTTTTAAATTCTGGAAGATCCTCAAGTGTTTTATTAAATATTCTGAATTATACAGAACCTAAAGTATTGTATGAAAAACTATAAAATTGAAGTGTGCAAACATAACATAAATCTATACCCTTGCAAGTGTAAAACCATTTATTTTTTAAACATATGAGAAACTAAAGAGAAACTACAATAATAGAAAATAATATCAATGGTTGCTGTGTCTGAATAAAGAGGTTATTCACCTCTGATAATACACTGGAATTGTAAGCACTTGTTCATAGTGATTAAACTAGAGGATCTGAATGAAAGGCACTGGGCCATTGTCAAGATGAAAAAACAAAAGCACAGCTTGAGCTTTCAAATGGAGGTAGCATCATCACTATTGATGCCAAATGGGTCAGAAGCTATCTGGCTAATAAAGTCATCTGCCTTCCAGCCCTAAAATATTTTAAAATTGGCAAACCCTTCACATTCTGGAAATTTTTACTCATTACATGATTCTGAATTGCACTCCCAGATATATCAATCATGTCCCATTAACCTTTTCCTAGGTGTCTGAACACTCTAATGAAAAATATATACCAGGAAACCACCACTGTTTTAAAAAATTTGGTTCTGTCAAATACTGTTCTCTACATTTATGTTATGTTGGATTAAACTTAACAGCCTTTATAAAATGGCTCAGGCCAGCTTGAAATAAATTTAATCAACTGATCTAGAGATTATAACCCCAAAAATTCTCCATAATAGTATAAAGAATGCAGATTTTCTAGCTACTGTCAGTTGACAATATTTTTCCAAAGTTTTAGCTGCACGTGGGTAACTTTTTAAGAATTATGCAACTGCTACAGGCACAGTAGCAATTGCAACAGGAACTCCCCAAATATCTTTACTCTCCCTGTTTCAAGGAGCTTTTGTAAACTCTTCTCTCCATCTCAATAGTTTGGAGCTGAAGCACACTTGAATTTCCTCTCAGAAGTGCTTGAACATTCTTACCTGTTTTACAAAAACATCCTGTTAAACAAACATAGAAATGACATAGTAATGTGAGATGAACAGACTTCTCTAGGGCTTCCCATGAAAGCTTGAATTAAGACAGCAGTTGCAATGAAACAGCAGAGCAGTGATCACATTTTCATTCTGACAACTCCATGACAGCACATATCCCTCACTGCTGAAGGGCAATAACATCTCAAAATACTGTAGCTATTTGCAAAACAAACATCTGCCAAACCCTTTAATTCCTATGAACATGCAGGACTATTTTCCCCACATGAGTTCAAAGACTACTTCATTTAAAGCTGAAAAAGCAAGAGCACTTATTCTTTATTGTTTCTGGCTACCATATTGCTTCAGGATTCTATAATTAGTTGATTTAATTTTCTCTTGCCCAATTCACAGAAATCAGAAAAAGAAAATATTCAATAAAACAATTTTAAAAGGAAAACAAGACAAATTACTTTCCCCTTAAGTTAGGAAGAAGTAGTTAATGAAGAAGTTAAGTAATACTAACATTAAAAATTAAAGATGGGTTAGAGCTTTTTCTTTCTCTCTTTTTTTAATTTTAATGAATTTCCAATTCCCAATTACATAGAGCAACAAAGAAGTATGGAAGCAATATTTATAGTTTTGATAATAAAATTCAAAACTGAACTTGAGTAAATTGAGCAATTATTGTGGTATATAATGGTTCATATATACGTACATAAAGTAATTTCTCTAACAGGGACTAAAAAAAGCATTAAAATAATTAAAAATACAAAGATAAAACACTATTAAATGAGGAATGAAAATATATTTACAAATATGAAACTCCTTGTGATTCTGCTTCAGCTCACATTATGTTCTCCACCTACCTATGGTAAAGGGTTCACATTAAAAATGTTCCAGCTGACTTCTAAATGTCTGAATACCTGAATTGCTTACTAATCATTCCATTCACATACCTACAGCATGGCCAACTGATTTTATTGGTAAAGTGTCAGTAAAAACAGTTTACACAGTATTTAAATGTCAGGCAAATCAATAAAAAAGTTAGGCTCCCAGGATCCCTATTCACACATTGCTGAAACTGGAAGAAGGCTGACCAATTAATCCAATAAAATTTTAAGGACTCCCATGGAGTGGACAGACTCTTACTGTGCACACCTTGTCTCAGTGATGTAAAACTTACATGGCTGCTTAAAATTTCCTATGTCTTTATCTATATGTTTGCATAATTTCTTCTGTATAACTTTAAAAAATATCAATTGCTTTATATGATGAAAAAAACCCCAAAACATTTTTAAAGGCACACATGTAATGAACATTTAAAAGGTATTAACAGGGTTCCTTTACATCAAACCACCCATTTTTCTTTCCCTTGCACTAGAAAGGAAAAAATTAATTAGCACCTACATATACGAAATTTTGGAAGTGTGAGTATGTTTCAACTCCTTACTTCCACGTTGTAGAAAATAACTGACTATAATCAGTACTCAAATTAAAACAACTCAATCTAACATGCATTTACTTTACACCCACTTGATACAAAACACATCAGTACAACAATTTTGTATCTCATGATTAAATATTTGAGAATGACTTTGCAATGAACAGAACTTACCAATGTAGACCCTCCTGCTGTATCTCTGCATCAGCAACAGAACAAACACATGCAGTGGAATAAGGTTGATGATGAAAACATAACCACCCCATGCAGAGACCTACGACCAACAGAACAGGAAATTAGAGCTGAAAATATCTGCAAATTCTTAGGACAGCCCATGCTGGACATCTTGATGGTCTGACAAGAAAACACAATGCCCATCTACACAAGCAGTCAAAACCACTACTAATACCACCAGAATCCTTCTCAATATATATTATAAAAGAAAAACAAACCACAAAAAAAGCCCAAATATCAGAGGTGTTTGAAATGGGCTGATGGATTTCCTAGGCTACCCTTCCTGGATCTCCTCCTTCCAAACTAATCTGGTCATACTGGCAAACAAGAATGGGATGCTGGCTTTTCCCAATGGTGAAAGCTGCAACACAAGGCAGTGGTAGGATCTGTAGGGCCTTGCGTTGGACTTTGATGATCTTTCTGGGTTCCTTCCAACTCAGGATATTCTATGATCCCACATAGGATCCTAAACTTTCTTTTGACCAACTTAGCACCATGCACTTTTGGCCAAGGACAAGGAACATTATCTTCAGGTAGAGAGGGGAAAGGGAGCAAGGTACACCTCCAGGAGCAGAACTCCGGCACTAGAGCAGCCAATGCAGGTTTCAGCATAAGGAAATAAACAAGAGGAAGAGAATGGATGTCACAGTGTAAGGAAATAAACAAAAGGAAGAGTACGGATGAAAGCAGGACTGAGAACTGTGGAATGATACACAACAATATTACAGAGATTGCAAACCTGTGGCAATATGAGCTGTTGGGAAGGACTGCTATGGTGTACTCAGAACTGAAACACTACAGTGTTATTAACAGATCACTGATTGCTGGTTTAGGTAAGGATTTAATGAGCTATCATTACAATGTGTCATCTAAATTTGTAATGTATTTAGAAGGGCTCATATTGACTAGACAATCTGTATTTTAACATGTCCTCTTATCAAATTACAGTCTAGACTTCTCCCATATGCACCATGCCTACCCCAGATCTTCATTTTTAGCATGCAGTAGCTAAGGTGGTTTTCACTTTAATTGTACTTTAGGGTTTAGATTCATGTAGCTATTTTTAAAGCCCTAGAATCCAAAAAAGAAACCCAAATTACTGTGTTCTATAGAACACATTCTAAAAAAACCACGAGGCCAAGTATGACTGCCTTTTGACACTAATACTACAAACCCCACCATTTCGAAACTTACAGTGAGCAATTCAGACAATGTGAAACAAGTAGAATAAAATAATCTAAGTTTTCTAGTAATTCATTTCAGATTAACAAAATCCTATTGCCTAATTACTTGTATGAAGTATCATGGTTTACACAGGTAAGTTTATTTAATGGGAGAAAACACTGTATCAAGACAGGTAAGATACAACAGAGTTCAAACATGCAAATAGAACACTGCCAAATTTGGGGAAAGGTTTGAATGAAGAAGGTTGCACTTTGCATGGACCAGGGACCTGCATGCCTAATTATCAAAATATGAACCCAAATCTAAGCGCTGAAAATTACACTGAAGATGCACTTTGGAGCTTTTCAAACATAAATGAGGCATCCTTATAGGTTGGCAAAAAGAGTGAAGACATGCTATTACTCCTACAGGTTTGCTTCAATGTAAAACCTTCTTTTATTTTACCACCTTGTCATGAAAAGCTTTATGAAGCAGAAGCTGATGAAGTAAAATAAAGACCAAAAATATAAATCCAAGGAGAAAACATCCTTCTCTATACTGCATGCAATGCAAGGCTATGAGTCAAAGTACCACAGTGAGTAAGGTGTATATTATAAGGCAGATTTAGTTATCAGGAAAGATTTGTCAGTTTATGCAATATCCATTTGCCTTTCAAGCCATTCTCCAAACTTCCCATTCAAGAACTGACTCTTACTACCTCAAAATTGTGATTTAACTTCCAACTTACACTGAAAAGGATTAACTCCATCAGAGAAAGACAATTATTACAATGTAACAAATTACATTACAACATTACAACAGTTATGCTTTGTCCTAAAAATTTACTCAAGAAAAATATCTAGGAGGGCAACTCCACAAAATTCTTTCCAAAAGGGAAATACAGTGTAGGAAAAGCCATCATCTACGTGGGATGAAGTAGATACAAACAATAGAATTCTATCATCTAATCAACTGAGATTTGAAGCTAAGCTACAGATGAATCTGAACCTTTTATGAGCTGATAGAAGTTGAAAGGAAAATAACAGCACCCCCCCTTACATTCAAGGATTGATTGTCATGATGACATCGATTCTTAAGTTCTGGTATCATGCACACACATGATCACATACTCTCACATACAATCCCACACACCAGGATGGTAAGAATCTGTTATTGTGTGATTTTTAGCAGTAAAATTGTGGAAGTATTGTATTTGTTATCTGTATGTTTATGAAGGCACCTTTAGAGAATCTTACCAATAAATTGACATAATATAAAAAATACTATGCTATATAAATATAACAATTAAAAAACTTTCTTGCAGCATTTGTACTGCACTTAAAACATGTACCAAACCTACAGGACCTTTTCACTATAATGCTATATAAACAGCAATTCTGTGTATAAAGAAATGGCTCTCTATTAAGCAATGTGGCAAAAAGGAGGAGAAACGAAATGAAATGAAATAAATGTACTCTTAACAAGAAATAGCTATCTTAGCCTCTTTGGTGACAAACACAAGGCTATTATTTCCTATATTAACTGCAAAAGTCTCCCAGGAAACCAAATGGACATTAAAACTAGAGGAAAACTAGACAGCATCCAGACAACCTTTGAATTAACCTTGACTTCAAGGCACATAAACCAATCCAGAAGTTCCTTGTTCTTGCAAACCTAGTTACCTGATGGCAGAAAGGCAGTATTTGAGACCTCAATCTTAACTGCCACCAAGCAATTAGCCTGGCTGTCCCACCACTGGCTATTTTGAGGATAATTTATTTTTCATACAGCCACAAAACGTTTATCAGTTAGAGGGAAAAAAAGATGCTTGATTCAAACAGGAGAATTCTTCAAGTCTAAGATCTCAGAACATGAAGGAGGAGGAAACCAATTCCATCCATTATTCTACTGGTTTTATCTCGTTATTTTACTACTGTTTTCCCCCTCTGTTAGCCCTTAGGAAAATCTCTGCAATAGCCTCCATTTGCATAGATCAAGAATGAAAAGGGCATTTATGATCATTTGTTATGACACTGAAGTCATTCATCATTTCTGGTGGTAAGCTTTACTTTATGGCATAATTATACATATAGAAATAGCTTTCAAAATCACAAAAATGTAACTTTGTCCTTACTTTCTAAATATTCTGATTATTATTGCATTATAGAAATGATACACAGACACATAAGTATCAAAATTATACCTTAATTTACCTGTAACCAAATAAAAATCCAACCAAATCAGAGCACCTATTCACAGCATGGGTAAAATTTGTAAGTTAAGTTATTGTATTTCAATCTTTTTTTCAAAAATTACTTTAATCATGTTGATTTAAATACTTTACCTTTACATATTACGTTGTTTAGTCATATATTTAAGGTTTTAATATCAATACAAAGCAACAATTTTATATTATGGCTCCAACAAAGATGAAAATATTGGATTATGTAAGTTACTCAAATAGTTTAACCATTATATATATATATATATATATATATAAAAGCCTTACCATGTAAAAGTAGGATAGACAGCAGCAGATTGTCCAAAAGACTGACCCAGTTTTCACAGACTTCACCTGGAAAAATAACCAAGTATTTATGAATGACAAATCCCGGACAATACTCTGAAGTTTTATTCAAAAACAATTGCCAAGAGAACTTCTTTAGCCCAGATCAAGTTATATTTTATGCTTCTGAACTGACAGCCGTAAAATCGTAACACAAATGCAACTCCTTCACACACAGAAGGAGGTTAGGTCTATTTCTCTAGCAGAAGCACACAATCCAACTCTGTGCCTTATGATCTGATGTAGAAAGGTAGCTGCAATGGCTGTGTGCTACTTTCTCTGAGCTGAGAGAGCACTTTATAATTCTAAGTGAAGACCATCCATGCCTTAATTTGTCTGACATCCAACCCAACTCTGCCATTATTGACAAAAGAGCTATTCTGTAATTTCAGAAAACTCACTTAAGGTTAACGAGACCATCCAGATACTACTAAAGGTTTAGCAGGATCCAGAAACTGCCCCAGGAATATGAATTTGTCTGAAACTGCTGGGGGTTACTGTGGTGAGGGACAACAGGAATGAAGAACAGACATTAAAAAAAGCTAGAAAGTTGTCTATAAAGAGTATTTGATTCTACAAGAGTTCATGCAGATGTTATTGCACACTGCAGTTTACTTAAATATGAATTCCATGAGAACAGATAACTGCTATCATATCTCAGTTACTCTAAAGTAACAACATAGGTTGATTCTATTACTGTTATCAAAAACAGCACACCTTTCCAGCTGCAGCTTATTCTAAAACCAGATTCAAAAAAAACCGCATTTAAGAAACACCAGTCGTTCAATCATGAAAAAATTCAATTCTCTTCCATTATATTCCTACCAACTATATCCCAAGTTTGAAATATTCTAAAGCTAAAACATTTGAGAATATGCATCTGCTTATGGAAACCAGAACTCCTGGCAAAATTATGGAGAAATTTGTAGTGACCATGTACTTACATGCAGCCACTCTAAATGAAAAGTACAGGCATTCCAGAATACACAAGAGACAGTACCCTACAGTGTCTGTGCTGAATTAACAATACAGCTATGCTATAATTTTGTTATTTCCAAAGTAGGTTCAACAGTCCAGAAAAACTCCAGCTTCCCTAAACTCCTTCCTGCAAAACTACCTTACAGGTGAAATTCTATACAGATTAAGGAGAGGCAGACATGCTGCTTTAGCAAGCAGGCAAATTAAAATTAAGACTGGGTTTTTTCAAGCACACAAGTAACACTAACATCTGACTCTAGACAGCTTTGACTATTTAATTTGGATACTTAACTCAAAGCCCAGACCTTCCACATAGTCAAAAGTCTTTCCAGAAGACAATTCGAAGCACTTCTATTCAGACTCTACAGCTTTTTCACCAGCTATATAAGGAGGCTAACATCTGATGCAGACAATACTAATACCTCCAAACCTAAAAACAAACAGCTCCTCTGTTTGCTTTAAATTTATAGACTCGTCATCATTTTTATTACTACAGGACACACATACTTCAGTGGAACTGTGCTTTTATACAGCAAACTGAAGAGCATGATTATGGAGTGGTTCAGACCATGTGACTTCTCAGTACTTGCCTAATCAAGAGCCAAGGGGAAGAGGGATGAGAGGGAGGAAAATAAGAATTCAATGGATTCTAAGAAAATCAGTCATTTGGTTGGAGGAGGAACCAAAAAACCTTCCCAAAGCAAAAGACTCAGCAATTACTTACCCATAAATAGTATGTGAACTGCAGTGCAAAAATAGCTATGCCTTCATTGTCAAACGATCCTGCTACTGATCGGGATATGTAACCTGGAACTATGGCAATAAAACAGGCAGCTAAAAGCCCTGCTCCCTGGTTCCACAGTTCTCTGGTGAGCAGGAAAGTAGAAATAGCTGTAAGGCCGCTGAAAACTGGTGCTAGAAACACACACACATCTCTTATATGGACTGTCACATTAAGCATATTTAAAATCCAATGTATAAGGCCTGCTGTCACCATCAGCCCTGGATATACCTACATGGAGATAAAAAACAAAACAAACCAAAACACTAGGTTAGTACAGAAAACTACCATGGTAGGTTTGTTTACATAAAACTTGCATTGCAACAATAATTTTTAAGCTGATATAAGCAGTGAGTATTAGCATAAGCTAACAGAATTATTTCAGTACCACTGTAATCGTGTTTTGATTAATCAACACAACTGAATACCCTAGGCTCTTTTAATTTTATCCAAATGCTAACAATAACATATAATCTACTTCATAAATGAACAAGCAGCATACAGATAATATCCCATCTTGCTTGACATTTATCATGTAATGAAAAAAATTTGTCATTAAGGTATGGAAGCAGAAACCAAAATCTGCAAGAGAATTTCAAGCCAGCTACCAGTTTTAAGGAAAAAAAAAACCCAAGCCCCAAAAGCCTAAGCCATCAAGAACAAACCCAAAATGTCCCACTCATATCCATTTTCCTTTAAAATATACCATGCTGTTCTTTCACTTCTTGGTACAAAAGGGGAAAGAAAATGTGCTTCAACAAGATTTAATTTTTTAAAGTTGAAAAGTTGATGGTCAGTCAGTTGAGTACTATATTTTTGCTAGATATCTGTAGATATCTTTGTATATGAAGGATTAAAACAAAGTCCTGCAAAATTGAATTAAGATGTGCTCCAGGAAAGGTACCATAGACTTACATAAATCTATTGAATCCACCATAGAACATTGCAGAACTTTACAATTCCTATTCTTAGTAGGAATTCTACCCTCCCACATTTATCAACATTACAAAAATCAATACATCCTAGAAAAGTTATGTACTTCATCTGCCTTAGTTTCTTTCAAAAACTAAGAAGGACATTGTACTAAACGAAATTAACAGATGAGTAAACATTTCCCTGCATATATTTCAGTTCTTTTTCCTACGAGGTTTTATTTTGCATTAGGACAAAATATATGGCGAACATGCACTTACATGTTGCATAAAGTGCCCAGTATCTCTAAGACACTAAAACAAACGGTGATCTAACTGCTACAAAAAACTTGTAAATGTCTTTAAGTGGTATATACTATCATTAAAAAGCTTTGATGAATTTTCACACATTAAGAAACACATGGCTGCATTACTTCAGCGCTACTAAAGCTGATCCAATGACTATTTGCATTCTGATTTGATAATATTGTTTTGTACACCCTTCCTGTCTTGTAACTTGCATTGATACCAATCTTAACTGGTCCTGATGCTTCATACAGGTGCCACACTGATCTAATTTCACAAGGTCTTCTCCCAGTCAAATCCTAACTTTTTTCCATACATACGTGAAGTCTACTCAGCATACATCATTGGATTAAAACTTGTACCTTAAGAGATTTAGGTAAAGATTTAATTTTTTTAAAACATTTTTCCTTTTTTGACTTCATACACCAGAATTGCAGAATACCCTTATTTGTTACTATCAGAATTTCATATGTAAGAAGTTCTGTATTTCTTATGCTACTGGATAAGGACTAAGGCATGTTGACTTACTCAGTTTCTGCACCTAAAAATTAAAAACACCTCTATATTCCCTCTGCAGCAATTCGACAATTAAAGGCATGTTTTATTAAGATTCTCTTTTTATCAACATCAAATTTGTATTGAAAGTTCAAAAAACTTCCTGAAAAGTCATCTTTAATTATTTTTTACTTATTAAATGTATTTTAATAAATTATTACAATACTTACAGTTCCACCTACTATTCTTCCTAGTGGATACCATGCTCTTTCATCAAACCAATTTAAAAATTCATAAAACCCATGAGATGCAAGATGATGTGTTGATCTATAGTTAAACCTAGAAAGAAACAGAAGGATAAGATAAAAATCAAGAACTTTAGCATCTCATTTACTGTGTAAGTACAATGGTCCTCTCTAAATCTGCAGAGTTTTAAAGTAAATTACTACATTCTCAGCTACTAACAACTATATTTCCTTCACTTCTACAGCCAATGCATATACCACAGATGACAGTTTTTGGTGAGTTTGTTTTTGTCTGTAAACATTGAAAAGTTTTCTTTCACTCTGAGAAACATTCTGGTTATTTTTTTTATTCCTTTCTAAAACGACTCATTTTCAAATACAGTCTATCACATGCAGTCAATGCAAGACTCCCATTCTGAGACAAGACAGCTACGTGCTACATTTGCTGCTGCCCTACTTCATGTAAAATTGACAGGTGACTCACTCAATAACAGGCAACAGGAATCAGTCTGTTCACACTAGCAAACTAACGGCCTTCTTTCAATCAGGAAGAATTTACACAATGTAGAACCTCTGTAGATGAAGTTACATCTTCAAAGTTTATACGTTCTCTGCTGCAGAGAATTTCTTGTACAACAAAAGGTCTCTCATGCACCCCTTCAGTTCAGTCTTCCACACTGTATAAAAACCATTAAAAAACACCAACAGACTGCTATTAAGGCATTCATCTTCCACCTTCCTGGCACAAAAAATCTCAAACATCTGATAAAAAACCTTTAAAACTATTAAAACATCCATTAGTTCTTGAAATTAGGTATCAGGCTGCAAGAAGCACTACACTGCATGTTATCCTAAAACAGCAACTCTTTCATGATCATTCATTCAAAGGCCAAACTAAAAAGGCTACAGACACTGAGAACATGACGCTTTGTACAGAAAGTTTAGGTAGAGAAAATCCTGGGTGAACACAACTTCTGAAACAAGCAATATTCACAAAGCCAACCCTTCTAATAGATATGAAATTCATCAGTTAAAGAAGTATTAAAGATTTTATTCATTAGTTAAGTAGAAGTTCAGGTGACTAAATGGAATACCACAAAAGGTTAGATGGGCAAACCAGCACGAAGGACTTCCAAAGACACTGCTAGAATTCAAGCCGAGAAAAGCTTGTGTGTGTTTTTCTTTTTATCTGTTTTATGGAAGATTTCCCTTATATCAGAAATATACATCCCTTCTAACAAAATTTTTTAAACTAAATTGAGTTCTTTTGCATATCTAGGATTCCCAAAATATCACAGGTTTACTTTGAACCAATTCATTTCCACAGAATAAAGCTAAGATTATTTAAGACTGCAAACATCATCAAGTTCCTAATTGTTTAATCAGTACAAGAAACATCTGAAATAAAGCCACATTGAGGTCATGAGCAGATTTCTTCTTCTACACAGTGGAAGAAAAAAATAACTGAAATTCAGGTTCAGATGTCAGCAAATTTGCATGTTTCAAGTGTCTGAACTATCACAGCATCAGTCATATAATACTAAAAATAAGTTAATAACAAAGAGTGATGTACTTTCAGGAACACTCTCTTACATCTGTTAAATAAGCAGTTATATAGGATACATTAACTGATAAAACCATGGCCTTTCAAAAGTCATTAGTCATGTTTATATAAGGAAATTCACACGAACATCAGTCATTCTGACCTAGAAATCTTTGATTCAAACAGCAATGTGACATTGGTTTCTAATAAGCCTACAACTATTCCCATTTGACTAGATTTCTAAATATTAATTAATTCTCCAGTTCTGAACTGTCAACTCTAATGTGATTTCTGAAAGGCTGTACCTGTAAAATTAGCCTCTTATCTTAGTATAGCAAGGTCTGTTGTTAATTCGTTTAGTGCCAAGTGCCTGCAGTATGGTATGTAACAAATCAGGAGTTTCATATTGCACAGGACACAGAGAATCCATCCAGCTACAGACTGAACTGAAAACACCGAAAACCCAGCCAATATTGTTATCCTAGAACTTTAAAAAGGGAACAAGAAAGATGTTTACTAGCGTGGATTACTTTTGGATTTTTATATCATGACTCAAACTCACAGAGGCTACAAAAGTATGACTAATGTTTACTTTTACAGCATCAAAAGATTAGTTAAACAAATGAAATAGGCAAGAAGAATACATATTGACATTCTCCTCACATTTCCAAATAGCAAAGCTTTGTAACTGACTTCAGAAGGATGGGAACAATTGTCTTGAGCTTTGGCAGCATCCCATTAAGTCTTTAATAAGAATGAATTACCACTCAAAATTGAAATGCAACGTAACATCATTTTACTTCTACCACTTCAGAGGTAACAATTTAATCTTCCCTCCTACTATACTCTTAGACAGACACAAATCTATTAGCCCTTCTTTCTAAAAGTGATTCTTTTGCCACAAATGAAAGCATGCAGTTGGGCATGTCTTTACAGTATAGGTAAGGTACTACAGGTACATTAGTTTTTCACTGTGAGAAGACCTGTGAGAATAAGAAACAACCTTCTAGACACAGAAACAACAACAGAAACATTTAGAAGCTTAATTCAGCACCTCACTTTGACTTAAAAAAGTCCCCACTTCACCTCCCACTAGGTTACCTCCAAACAAAAATAAGTTAAAATTTCAACATGAACATATGCAGACATCAGGAAAAGGTTGCTGTGATGTTGCATATCAAAGTCAGCTTCAGGCATGGAAAAACTGGCAGCAATGGGCAATGCACCAGACAAAAGTATAGTTTGGCAATCATATGATGATGCCAGTACTATGCTCTGATACCACTTAGCCCTTCACTGCACTTTTCTCCTCTAGGGACAAGTCTGAACCTCGTGAAACTGTTTCCCTTTAGGCTAGAATGGAGAGTGCTGCTAACAAACAGAAGGCATCACAAACCAGTCACACCTTCCTACGATCTTGGTACTTTTCAAACTGTGCTTAAAATGCAGCACAGTGGTATTGTATTTCTACTGCAATGCTATCACAATACCTGCAGCTATCTAGAGGTTTCATAGGGGTGTAAAATAGCCCTGGAAAATATTAGAAAAACTGCCACCTCTGCCTACACCTGCATCTGGGAGATTCAGGGGTGGCAGCTGAGGGAGGAATGAGAATGGAGGCAAGAACAGCCAGTGCTGAGTTGGGATTGCATGTCAGGTTTGGGGGTCACTGCCTGTCCCAGTTCTTCCACTTGCAGCAGCAGCAAGAAGAGGTGATATTTAGGGTTTTTATCCAGCCCTCCTTCTGACCTACTCCATCTTATCCAAAGAGACACTGGAACTGAAGTACACTGCTGGTTGCACTGACTAGACAGTATGCAGCACGATGTGACAGAACCAGAGTGAAGGACAGGATCGTTTTTCTGCCACCCTCAACCCTCACACCCATCCAATCTTGAGGTTTGGAAACAGATTACCCAGTTCCCAAGATTCCCTCTCATCCTCCCTCACCTCCTCGAGGCAAGTTGATTTGAAACAGACACGACAAGAATAAAGAACAAAATTATGTGAAGCACATGTTAATTAAATACTTAGCTAGAAAAACGGAGTTAAATATTCAAGTTCTCAGTCCATGCTGTGAAGAAGATTCACACTTGCTAATATTCAGCTAAGGGCCTGACACCAGGAAGTGCTGACTTATTTTAGCTGACATTCTAGGAGGAAAGGTGATGCTCTGCTTTTCTCCTTGCCTCTTTCTGTCATGTCTGTAGTTTGAACTACTTCCTTCTCCAAGCTAAGGTTTAAAGGAATAAACAATCCTAAGTCTTTGTACATTTCAGAATTCAAAGTCCCAACCACCAAACTAGGCTGGTATTGTAGTTTTAGGAGGGATGCTCTAATGATCACCTAAGTGCTCTGTGTATGGTACCATTAATTTTTGTGGCACTGTTGGAGATACCTACATTACAGCTGGCTCAGTAGACAACTGGAGATAAGTTAATAAAAATATGGTTCCCATTTCATGTATTTTAACATGGAACAGAGTACAAGCAGCTACAGCAAAATAACTGAAACAGAGGCATAATCTTTTTTTTAGTAGCAACATTAATTTAGAAAGCTTAACTAGGCAACTTGCAAAGCAAAGCCTGTGAAGTTTTCACTTACATATTATGCACTGTTAATACATAATCTTAACTATCTGCTCATGCTTAGGTTTGATTTTTATTCCTTGCTATGAACTGCCTTTTTGATGACACAAGGCAACACTGTAGGATGATTACTTATTGCTAGTCACAGCAATCACTCTCTATCCAGGAGCTACAGAATTCTCCTGCACTTCAGAGCAACAATTACTGCTATATTTATAAAGAGACGTCTTTGACGTTCCTAGCTTTAGTATTTCCTTGACAAAGTACTATTCAAGGTGAGTATTAAAATAAAATTCAGCCTACTGAGAAATAAGAACATATAGAAAAGAATAGCACATGTACAGCAGTGCAGTTACTTCATCCAGATCTTAACAACACTTCAGGCAAATTACACTAACAGCAATGGAATTCATTTGACCCCTCCATTCCAAAAGAGAGCAAGATCAGTGTGTTGCTTCTTGTGGGAATGGTGACTGTCTAAACCCCAGTCAATTTCATGCTATTATTGCCCCATCATCTAGACTTTTTATCCAGCATTTTACAGCCATCTGAGAATATGTAATCTCCTTACGAGCAGAATCTGTTGAAAATTTTCTAAGCCTTCAATTATAAAGGCTTCTGTACTCTAAAAGTCTTCAGCTGCAGATGCACAAAATTTTCACATCTGCAAACTCAGAAAAATGACAAGAAACAAACTGTGAACATTACAAGCTATCTGAGTAATTCTAGGAGTCAAGTTTTTAATGCAAATGTAGATTACAGAATCAATTCGGCCATACAGAATCTAATTAGAGAAGGCAAGTCGAGATTCTTGAAAAAGATTGTTGCAGATTGACTCCATACCCAACATGTTCTTTGCATCCAAAGGAAGAGTATATTCAGCAACACTTTATGGAAAATCTAATGAGAAACTTCAGTAACTTCCACTGAAACAAAGACATATATATACAGTATTCCAAATCAAATTTTAAAACACCTGCTTGCCCACAGACTATACTACAAGCATAACATCCTGCAAGTCTCATTCTGAGCTCTCTATCTGGAAATGAGCAATTAACGCAATGAGTTCTGTGTAAGGTTTTTAAAATGGAAGTGTAGCACCCACCATTCACATAATGAATTCAAGGCACCACAGAAGTCTTTCTCATCAGGAAAATTTTGACTTGTGTTGCGTTTATAACCTTGGTAAGTATGTATGGACATTTAAGCCATTTTCAAATAATCAGGATTAGAATTCTGGAGTAGCAATACCTACAGGCAAAAGTACAACACGTAGAGAGCCTTTCCTAGTGCCCACAACCCAAACCTAAGGTGTTAGACTTCACAGTAGGACTGGAGAAAACACACCAAGCTCTACCTCTATAGAGGGGGGTCCTCTGTTTCTCTGAGCCAAAACTGACATAGCTTTGTGAAATGGAAGAACAACCAGGCAATTTTATTTCAGAAAAATCTCACATTCCTTTCTTTTTAACTTAAAATTCATGTCAGTGGAATGAGTTTATTAGGTCCTTAGTCTAATACATACACTACATGATTTGTCCCTAATTAACACATTTATATATATATTTTAGTCCTTATGTGACCACAAATCTTTTTTTCTGGAATTTCTCTGGATACACACCTACCGTGGTTTTGTGTGGAAGCTGTTATCACTTTGCACAGCCAAGCTTCTGTACCTGACCAGACAGCAGCCACCCAGGGAGTCATGAGCACATGAACTCTACCACATCTTTCACAAGGGACACAGAACAGGTCAGCACAGTTCTTGCTAAACTTGATTGAAAGATGATTATTAAGACAAGTCCACCAGTGAGAAAAAAATAAGAGCTCTGACTGATGCAGAGTTTAATATCATCCTAATTCAGATGGGTTTAGGGGGTTAAATATGTAATTTTTGATTGTTTAGTCTTTACATTTTTATATCAAAATATCTGGGTATGTAATTACTCTGAGCATTCTCAGATACTATCAAGTATTTGTGATAGCTCCTGAGACTGCCTTACATTTAGAGGGGCTCAAATGATCTGTAGGGGTTTTGATGCAAGTAGGGCATCAAAAGTGAAATATATGTCCTTCAACCTGTCAATCACAAGCCTTTGACAAAAGAACTGGCAGCAGTTCTGCCATTCTGAGTTTCCTTAGGTTCAAAGTTGGTCATGGATCCATTTCTGATTTCAGATTTCATAACGCTGGACAAACCCACCCACCTAGAAAAATGTGGCAAAGGCTCCCTTATTATATTAAGATTAGTAAGAATAATGATAGAACAAAATGGCAGGAAATTTTGCAGTGATGTGGTCACCTAACTTCAAAAACTATGGAAGTTTTAAGTCAAAAGAGGAAGAAATTTCTGTTCCTAGAATCCAGCTGAGAAACAAAACTCCTCCTTTTTGTAATATCTTTAGAATAATCCCTGAAGGTAAACCAGGAGAAAGCCAAGGCAGAAAAAAAAGCGGATGACACAATCAGCAGGGCACCCTTTTTTTCATGCCCAACATTCAACTAAGCTCAGTGGAAATCCCAAAGAATACCAGAATGTTTATAGAATAACCATTAAGAATTACCATTAAGAATATCAGAATTTCCCCAATGTGTTTAAGAAGGATTACAGCCTTCCTACTGCCACTACTTGGCATGGTATTTTCCCTGCCTGCAATAAGATGTTACGCTTAGCAAGTGCTAAAATCAGGAACTGCATGCTGCCAGTAGCTTAATGATATAAAATTCTACAAGGAGCATACAGTCACTCAGCTTCTTCAGAGAACCCAGGGCACCTCCAGTATTTTTGCTAAGAAACTGTGAGCTTTTGAGAGCACTCCATGATCACAATTTGTATTTTTCACACAATATACCACCATCTGAAATAACGATATGCTTCCCATCACCACTGTAGTGGGTGTATATGTCTACAACTTCAGACACTTCCCCTGATGCCTATTAGATTTTTTATTACTTTTTGTCTGTCTTGCTTTTGAACTATTTCATATCTCAAGGCAAATTATTATGAAAAGCATTGGTTTTATCAATATTAAAAGGCATACTTCGCCAGTGAATTCTGCCATCCATAACATGTAACAACATTTTAGACCTAAGAAAAAAGTGATGATGACATTTTTCTTGGGACAGTCAAAATTCCCAAGAGGTTTCAAAGACAAGATAGAAACAGAGTAATTTGAAATTTTTACAGGCAAAAACTGAATGCTTGTTTTCTTTTTTTTAAGGACATACACTTTACCCCAGATACCACACGACAGCTGGGATCCAAACTGATGACAATGTTGGTTCTCTACCTTTTGACAGCATCAGCTTCTTGAGAGGCATCAGTTCTCTCCTCAATACAGTATTAAGTACCACAAACTCAAAAAACCCTATAGCGCTATGTTTGTTTCTTTCTGAGTCCTCTTGGACTGCTCTGTGGCACGATAAGCCTTGTATGCTGCAACTCTGAAGGCTCTGCACCAAATTCAAGAACATGTTCAAGAGAGTGTTTTTCCAGATCAGATTTGTGCTGTACTTGTTTTAAACATGATAGAGACAGCTTAACTCCAAGGTCTTCTAAGTTAAAGGCAGATACAGAAGGATCTGCTTGGCAGGAAGAAATTAAAAGGCTATTAGCTGAACAATATATTTTAAGAGTAAAATATCCTTTCCGTGAAAAATCTGGCACTAAAACTCAGTGAGGTGTGAACGTGACTGCTTCATAAGAAGTAACAAGGAACAGAGGACAGCTAGCTCCCAAGCCACTTTTTTCACCATCTCCTAGAACAGAAAAGCAACCTGTAACACGTAAACAACTACAGTGGACTCCTATTAAACTGATCCTCAAAATACCTGCTATCCTGTAGCAAGATCTACAGAATCTATGTGTGCAGAAGTGAATACTAACTTTTATAACAGAATGAAATACAGAGTAAAACAAAGGAAATTTACTATTCATTGCAGGTACTTTAATTGTATTTTAACTATTTGGAAGTATGTGGCACAGCCTTCATCTCTATTACACAATAAAATCACCTCTATGCTACAAGGCCGTGTTAATCGAGAAAGTACCAGCTACACCCAAAATGCATTTGAACCAACCTCACTTCCCATTAAGTGAAATGTAAGAAAACAGTCTTGGATGCAAGATGGCCTGGCAGACTGCTACTACCCTGTAAAATATAAGACATGGTAAAAAGTAAATAGAACCCTTCGAAAGGCTCCAGATCCCTCACATCACAAATGATATTTAAGCAGTGACAATTTTATTTCTGGGAGAACATTTAAGCAGTTATAGCACTGTAGAAGAGCTTTAGCAGAAATTATTTTCTACGACCCTCAACAGTCAAGGTCTGTTACTTGAACTTCTTTGTAACATGCAAATGGGTAAATCCAGCCAGAATCAGACATTAGATATCAAACCACTCTATACAAATTATGGCAACATAAGGTTCTTTAGCTCACAGGAATTAAAAGTATCTACAGTGTTGTGGCTGCACATCTAAGTCAGTTTAGCAAGTTAAAATAAGGTAGCTTTTAATCCAAAAATCCTTACATATTTGCTCTTTAGTACATTTCTTAATGCATCTGCTATTCTTCCTCCGGCATCTAGGTCAGTCTCCCCTAGCTAAATTCTCTGACTATACTTTCTTTCTATTGGTCTCTCTGTAGGTAGATCATGTTTAGTCTAAGAATCTGGATCTCTCATAGTGCACCTGTTGAACTCCATCTGTTGCCATATTGACTTACTGAATATTTAATACAAAAACTGCTGAGAAAATAAAAATTGTTTCAGAGTGGATAATACAAAGTATCATCAGAGCAGAACAGATACAGTCTAACTTGAAGAATTTCTGTCCTACCATTAACATCAGGTTAAAGACCTAATTTTATCTAACTTAAATATATCTGGTCAAATTCTGCTTAACCCTTCAGTAACCCGGCATAAATAGACACGAACATTGCACTCTGGAGGACTGTAGAAATGATCAGACAATTTTCACCTGTGGGTATGTATGTACATAGATAGAACTGCCTGCAGAACAAACCAAACAATACACACAGGGTTTACAGGAACCTAGAGACAGATCTAATTATGCACTAAACAAATAAAGCTAAAAAGAAAAACCCAAGAATAAAGCCCAAAGTGCAAAGGCATAAGGGTAAAAAAAAAAAAGCATTCCCAACTCTAGGATGCCTTGTATTAAATTACACATGCAAATTTAACTGTGGCAGTTATCCTTCAACTAACCTTTGCTAGCTAAAAGGAGAGCAGAAGCGCTCCTAATCCGCTTCGGTCCGCAAATCGGACAAATAAGCTTGAATCACAGCTAAAAAGACAAACCACTCTAAAGACGCCACAGAAGACAAAAATGCTTCTATAAATACATCAGCAACAAAGGGAGGGCTAAGGAGAACCTCCATGCTTTGTTGGATGTGGAAGGAAACAGTGACAAAGGATGAAGTACCTAATGCTTCTTTGCCTCTGTCTTTTACAGTAAGACCAGCTGTTGCTGAGGAACCCACCTCCCTGAGCTGGAAGACTGGGATGAGGAGCAGAATGAACACTCCAAGGAGAAATGGTCAGCAACCTACTACACCACTCAAACACTCATGAAGCTGCATGGGGTCCACCCAAAGGTACTGAGGGAGCTGGCACAAGTGTTCACCAAGCCATTTTCAGTAATTTCCCAGCAGTCCTGAACAGCCAGAAAGATCCAGGTAGACCAAAGCCAGCAAATGTGACGCTCACCTACAAGAAGGTGTGAAGGAAGATCCAGGAAACCCCGGGCCTGACAGCCTGACCTTGGTGCCAGGCAAGGTTATGGAGCAGATCAACTTGAGCATAATCACACAGCACATACAGGACAATCAGGGCATCAGGCCCTGGATGGGTTTATGAGGGGCAGATACCCCTTGACCAACTTGATCTCCTCCTATGACAAGGTGACGCACTCAGTGGATGAGGGAAAGACTGTGGATGTTGTTTATCTAGACTTTACTGCAGCCTTTGACACGATCCCCATAGCATTCTGAAAAACTGGCTGCTCATGGCTTGGACAGGTGCACTCGTTGCTGGGAAAACAACTGTCTGGACAGCCAAGCCTGGAGAGTGGTGAATGGAGTGGCATCCAGCTGGCAGCTGGTCACAAGTGGTGTTCCTCAGGGATCAGTGTTGGGGCCAGGCCTGTTTAATTTCTTTATCAATTATCTGGGTGAGGGATCAAGTGCACCCTCAGTTACTTTGCAAATGTTGGGTGGGAGTGTTGATCTGCTGCATGGCAGGAAGGCTCTGCAGAGGGATCTGGACAGGCTGGAATGATGGGCCAAGGCCAGTTATAGGAAGTGAAAAGTGAAGTGCTGGGTCCTGCACTTGGATCACTACAACCCCACTGAATACTGCAGGCTTGGAGAAGAGTGGCTGGAAAGCTGAATGGCAGAGAAGGACCTGGTTCAACAGCAGCTGGACATGAGCCAGCAGTGTGCCCATGTGGCCAAGAAGGCCCATGGCAGCGTGGCTCGTATCAGCAACAGTGTGACCAGCAGGACCAGGGCAGGGATTGTCCCCCTGTACTTGGCACCAGTGAGGCCACACCTCAAATCCTGTGCTCATTTTTGGGACAAAAAAGAACACTGAGGAGCAAGTCCAGAGAAGGGAAGTGAAGCTGGAGAAGGGCCTGGAGCACAAGTCCTGTGAGGAGCAGCTGAGAGAGCTGGGTTTGTTCAGCCTGGAGAAAAAGAGGCTTACGGGAAACCTCATCACTCTCTGCAACAACCTGAGAAGAGGCTGTAGCCAGGTGGGGGTCAGCCTCTTCTCCCAGCTAACAAGTAAGAGAACAAGAAGAAATGTCAAGTAGCACCAGAAGAGATTTAGACTAGGTATATGGAAAAACTTCTTCACTGAAAGGCTTGTTAAACATTGGAACATACTGCCCAGGAAGTGGTTGACTCACCAACCCTTGAAGTGTTTAGAAGAGGTAGGACATGCTAGTGCTGGGTTAACGGTTGAACCCATTGCTCTAAGAAGTCTTTTTCAACCTAAATGATTCTATAACCTCAACTATTTTAACTGATTTTATTCTGAAGCAGACTAAAAGTATACACATGCTCTATTAATACGGTCCAACAGAAGGGATGATGGCCCCCAGCCTTAAGGGCAAAAAGAGTTCCAGCTGTTTGCAAAGTGACTGTATATTCTCACACTGGAGCAAATTAACGTAGGAAGAGATGTCAGCAATAAAATAAACAAAGACCAGGAAAGTACCTGAAAACTGAAGATGGCCTTCATCCTTCCTCATAATTCACAGAGTAGAGTTTATCTTTCTAACCATATTTTGCATTCAGACACTTTCAGGGTCTGATTTAGTCTCAAATAAGTATGACAAGCAGAATTTAAAATGAGTTATCAACTACTTCTATTTTATATCTTTCATACTCTTTCAAGTAAGTCTAAATTAAAAAGAAACCCTAAGTTTTCCCTGAATTTAAATGTAACCTGTTCAGAATTGCACTTAATGATTACCAGTGTTTCTTTACAGACTACACACAGGAAACACAAGTGTAATAACAAAATGTTATTTGCTTTTTAGGTATTCTCACAGAACTGCTAAAGATTAAATGTACTGCGATGACTGCAGTGCTCAGCATTTAAGACAGTATTTATAATTAATATTAAATTCCTGCCATGTACATTGTGAAATTGAAGTTACATGTTTATTTTCTCATTACGTGATAGAACTTTTAGTATTGCTCAGTCTTACCCTACCATAACATACTGAGCTATTTCACTGTGCTCCTCTGCCATTTTAGTAAAACCCCACAAATGCTTACAAATGACCTTAAAATGTGAAGGTGGGGGAACACTGTTACCATGAGCTAGGCTTGCTGTTACACACATATGCTTTGAAGCTGTCACAAATGTTCTCACAGAAATATTCAGAGACTACACCCACCATTGCCTCCTCTATCCTATGTCCAGGAACATGCCCTTTCAAAAGCAAACTACCTCTCTGATCAGCCAGCTACACTGGTATATACAGTTTGGTAGCTACAGCCCCTCTGTCTTAGAACAGTAAAAGGATGAGTTTCATGTCTAAAGCCATTTTATTAAATCAAAGTGCATCCTTTCGCTGCTGCCGCACTGTGACATAAAATGAATGTGTGGCTGCCCATGAAAATGGGGAAAGGATGATGCTAAAGCAAAAGGTTCAGTTTCAATTCAGGTGGGGTCATGTACTGAAAGTCATGTACTGCTGGGGTATGTGAGAGTTGTTGGGAAGGATCTGGTGTAAGATCTCAAGGGACAGTTCTTAGGTCACATAATCCTAAATCTCTCTCCTTGCCCTCCAAATACGAACTAAGCCAGTCTGTTCCAGGATCTTTCATGCTTCAGTCCCCACAGACCGCATGCCCTCTCAACTCTCTCTCCACAAATGTGCCGTTCTGTGGCTTTTTCTTCTTGAAGGTAGCCCTGAAAGAAGACGGCAGATGGCACCGTGTGAAACACACTCTCACAGAGCAAAACCACGATGTGCATAGCTGAGAATGTTTTGTTGAAACCAGAGTGCAATGGAAGCATAAAGAAAAAAGAACCCTGAAGTTGACTTACAAAAGCAAAAGCCAGAAAACAAAATTCAGTGATGGAACAATTACAAGCATGAAACATTTCACAAAACATATCATCCAAGCTTGTGCCTTGCAAAAACTGGGCTTTACTGTGGGAGGGTGGGGTTAATGTTGCTGAAGTAAAGGTGGAATACAAAATTAAAACACTAAAAATTCCCTGGTTCCCATTTAGCCGTAGGAGAATAATTACAGTTGTCATTACTAGCTGACCCGAGACATCACAAATTAAGATATTGTTGCTAATGTTTAAGGTAGTCTCTCCAGTGTCAAGATCCATTTTCTATTTGGCAAAGGAAAGATTAAAACTGTTACAGAGTAAAATTAATTGTGAGATATATGCAATAGCTTTTCAAATGTTACTTGAGACATCTGACAATAGATGAATCATTCTAGTCACCTGAGTTAAGACAGAACAGTCAAAACACAGTTGCATTATACACCTTCTTGGAAAATTCAAACACTGCACTGGCTTTCATGACTTTCATTCTACAATAGTGAGTCGAAGAGCCATCCATTTACTGTCATTGTTACCATCGATACAATGCCAAAGCACCAATTTTGTTTTGCTGACTTGCTAAATGAGAAGAATTGCAATTTTAAAGTATTTTATCTATTGCCAGAGAAAGAATTAAAAACGTTTTAAAGACCTTTAATACCCAAATGATCAAATATATCAACCATGAAGATGAAATTGCCTTTTTCAAGATAAATGTTTCAAAAATATTTATGAAATTCTAAGTTATTTAACTGAACTTCCAAATGCTGTTTGGGCTAAGTTTAGGATAAGGGGTTAGCACATTCAACGTATGCAACAGACTATATATAAGAGTGTGTGTGTGTGTTAAGCTGGATAAACATAGAAAAGTACTCAGGACAGGAAAGCTTGTTTTGTTATGTTTTGCTTCTGCCTCACTCTATTTTCAAATCCTCCAGCTATAGCACACACACATTCTATTAAATGTGTTCCTCTCAATCAAATCCATCCGCAAGAGGTACTTTCCATGCCCAGACCTTCTTAACATATCAATCTATTGTGAAGACAGGAATACAAATAAATAAAATCGCACTTCCTGAATTTAATAAAGTTGGCTATCATTTATAGCATAATTGCGAAAAGAGAATACAGAGAATGAAAAAAATAAAGCCAAGAACTCAAAAAATGTAGGCTGCCCAGTCACATGTACTAGAACAGTTTAAAATTACATAATTACATGTTATTTCTCCTTTCTGCAAAATCCATATTAAATCAACAGGATACAGAGTGCCCATCCATACAGTGAGCCACTATTTTAAATAAATGCAAACAATACTGTGTAAACCAGTCTATAGGAAAATAGCTATCCCACAAAGAACACCACTAAAAATCAATAATCAAGTCAAACTCACATCCTCCATTGCAATGTAGTTTCCCAAGGAATTTGTTTAAGTGAGGGAAGTTTTGAAAAGGTGTTCTGCAATTCCTCATGGATTATCAGCTAAAGAGAACCTGAACATGCTCTTTTACCTAACAAACTAACATAACCTACATAAATGGACTGCCACAGGAAATTATATGATAAGCATTGTAACACCCGGAAGAAATTATCATTTACATTTATTAATGTTAGATGGGCTCTGAAAAAGTAGTATTTGATACTGGACTTGGGTCCTCCACAGCAGACAGACATTTTAAATACTGTTTCCTGCTCTCAAAGTGCTCATGAACAAATACTCAGTTATTTCTTATTTAAAACAGACCATTTCTTTTTCTAAAACACAGGAATATTGCCTCACATAATAGCAAGAACTTTTGAAGTATAGCAAGTATTTAATTCTCTAAAACGCCAAAGGAGCTTTTACCTTGGGAAAGCAGCAGTAAGTTGGGAAATACAGAAGCTGATCTATTTTGTTCATATCTATATCCTTAAATTCATTCCCCAGGCTGCTTCAACTTATGTAAGGTGTGGTGCAGCATTAGGGTCAATTTCATGGTACCTCTCTAGCCCAGACCTAGCAGCTACCCACATTAAAAACACCTCAGTTTGATCCTCAGCAACAGCTCAGATGAAGACCACAAACTTTGCTCAGCTATGGGGCCAGAAATGAACTCTGTGTGCTGGACATACCATAAAAAGGCTGTAGCAATGCATGTCTTAAGTTCACTTTTTTTCTCCAGGCAAGTAGTAAGACCTATGGCTGCAAGAAGTTTTGCTAAAGGAGTTAATAATAATAAAAGCATTGTCACACATCCTGCTCCAGAGTGCAGGCTCCACAGGGCCAAAAAGTAGCAGGTTTAATGGCTTTCTTAAGTAGAAAGAAGCCCTCAGGAGTAGCCCTGAATGTCAGTACAAATGTACCTCAAAGGGCTCGCAAGAATGGGATTTTCAAAAATTCAGGAGGAAACTCTGAAACACATGCACAGTTGACATTAAATGGAAAACAACCTGACTAAATTAGATGAGATTCTTGCGGAACAGCAAAGACACCTCCCCAGACTTAGTGCGGCCTTAATCCATTTAAAACCTATTAGTTCCTACAGGATTTTGAATTTTCTTGCTAACTACACTGGCCAAAATTTTTATTCTTCCCTTCCCCCACCAGTTCAACATGAGACAGATCCAAAAACATGAGTATTAGGATTACAGGCTGCCAAAACTAAAGACTATTAGAGAGAGTTACGAGAGGAAGCAAAAGTTAACCTTTATAAACCACTCTAACCCTATGTAATCAAATCAAATTTCTATTTTAAAAACCAAACATATTAAGCTGTTCACATAATAGGATATCTGCCAAAAAAGTCCATTCAAGAATTTTAATTGTAGCATTTGCTCTAGTTAGTTAAGTGTTTGTGAGTGTTTGCTGAAGACCATTAAAAAAAAAAAAATCATGGCATTAAAAGCTAAACTTGATGGTTCAGTTGACCCAGCCTACATAAAACATTTGGATATGTTTTCCTTTTCATGTTTCATTCTGCTATCCATAAATCAATAAAAGGGTCAACACTTTGCAAGCATTCTATCTCACCTCATATGTTTTCCAAAAGAAGTCTGTAGGGAGTCTCTGTACTCAACCATACTCTGCACGTGTTTTATGAACATTGCCCCTCCTACCTATCATGCATAACCCCATTACTGCACCCACATGAAATCCGATGAGGTGCTCACCCCAATTACAAGTAGTGCAGGTGAGGAAAGAAGCACTATGTGCTAAGTAAAGATGGTAGAAGACAATAGTAAATACAGAGCAGGGATTTGATTCTTGCATGACTGCTGTTTTATGAGGCCACACAGTGAACTGCTTTTCAGCTGCATCACTCCAACTGAACAAATCTAGCCTGAGGTCTCCCCACTCACAAAGCAGTTTCTGCAATGCCTTTAACTCTGTCCAATGTTCTTTTCCCAAATTATCCTCCTTCCATTACATTTCTAATATTTACCTATTTTTGCAATTTCACAAGCAGTAGAGAAGTCCAGTACAGTCAAATGCACATCATCTTGACTGTCACCACCATATCAACCTTACAGAAAAATTTACTTGGCTTCAGAACAGCTCCCTCCAAGTAGCTCAACAATACTTTACAACTGAGAAAACTCCAAAAGCCTGGCTAATCTGTGCTAACAGTTTCTCAACCCATGCCCTACTGCAATAGAAGTGATCAAAAAAGATGCCTGATTTGGATCCTCCTCATTAAAGAGCAGGTGGTGAAGCCTGGAAGACTATTCTCACATAAAAATCTCTTTCGTGACACACAGGACCCACTGAATCAGATCTGGACTCTATGCTAGAATGTTTTTCCTACTATAATAAAACAGCAGAAACGAGTTCAAACTACCCGAATGGCAGAAACAAGTATGAATTACCTGAAATTCTGTTAAAATTATTAGTATTACTAGAGTATAAAAAACCCATCCAAATGTTAACAGTAACTATAATCTTAAAAAATATATTTCAATAAAATAGAAAGAGAGTACTTCTCACTTCACAAAATCAAAGCATTTGTGAATGAAGAATATGTAGTAAGTTTTTAATACGAATCTCATGAAATTTGCAACATCTCAGATGACCAAAGTGGCTGTCAACCTTCAAGAGCACATTTAGTATACAATCTGCTGCCTATTTTCCCAGCAAGAGGCACTAGGAGGGAAGCAGTGGCCAGATGAATTACCTGGGTGGGCACTGGTACTTGATGTTATTGACACTATCCTCTTTACACAATTTTTTCCCCTCTCCTTATGAACACCAACTTAACATGCTCTTATTCACCTCTTCTTTTATCACTTGTTGCTCCAGTGTCTTAAAATGTTCTGGTTTTATTTGTATCCGCCTTCCCTCTATCACTCAATCCCAGTTTATGCTCTAACACCAGTCGCTATTTACATTCCCTCCTGATGTTCGTATTCTTCCTCAAAAATAAGAGATTAAACTGTAATATAAAAACTGGTGGCAAACCAGCTCAGGAAACCGTTCTAGTATTTTAACAATTTACCTGACTGAATTTACTATGACTGCTTTGTAGCAAGCAAGAAGAAAAAAACAGGACTGCGCAGTGGGCGACAGCAGAGAACTACTCCAGAAATCAACTATCAGATCAGGTAACTACAACACAAACTCACAACCTCCAGTGATTGGTCAATTCCATACACCACTTTTTATGTTCATTCAGTCATACTTTGAATTTTAAGGAAGGTTTCATGTCACATTTATACATGCTAAATTACGTTAATGAAACAAGTTTATAACAGCTCAAGGATCCATCTGGCAAACACGATTTGAATGTAGCAAAACCTGTATATTTGACAGTGCCTGAGATAAAACTCTCAACTTCCTTTAACCTGCCTGCCACTGAAACTCAAGCAATGACACTGACCTTAGGTTTATTTTCACCATTTCATCCCCATTCACCAAACCCCACTAAGGCTAGATTATGGTACCAGTGATGAGAAAGTGGATTGCTATTACATCTAAAATCCATATTTGCTACCAGGACAATTATGTTATCTCAGAGAGAGGTACAATAAACAATGGTCACCCCTAATGGCAGGTAAAAAGCTGGTGGTTTGAGCAATCGATGCTGCTGGTTTGGAAGAGACAAAAATGTGTATGAGATTGTGGTAGTGCTCTTCACTACCAAGAGCTGGCAGGGATGTAGAAGACAACATTCTCAGCAGGAGAAAGGAGGCAAATGGAACTCACCAATTCTGCACTGGTGCAGCATCCTGCATGTGCAAACTGGTATAGAGAGGGTCTCATGCTCACATATATGAGCTTTGGTATTCCAGCCTAAGAAAGCTTTCACTAAGGTAACTGGTATTAATCTGGCTTTTAGTAAGATGTTAAAATTCTCAGGGGAAAGAGAAGTTTGATCTCATGTCATGGGATATGATTAATGATTCAGACACAGTTCTCACATGTGTGGCTTAAAGGTAAGAACTGTACAAACAGAATGAATGTACTATTTTGACAGTACTCCCTGAAGACCACTGATGTTCCAAAAGTTGTTATCATTTCACCTGGTAACAGTATCAGAATGCAAGTCTTGCTAGATATATATATATAGATATATCACTTGTAGGTATACATACACACACATACAGATTATTTTCTTATACATATATATAAACACACATACATATATACACATATGATGCAAGCAGCCAAAAGAAGTAGCACATGGACATGCTGGAGCTGTATTTAGAATACCAGTGCATAGAATGTAGTCCCTGTTCAAGGGCTCCATGATTTTAGTTGCCTTGGCTCCACAGCCAGGTTGGCATTTAAGGCAACATCTGACAGTAAGAATGCTCTCACTTGACAACTGAGTTAAACCTGCTGTTGTACTTTCATGTGCAGCTTTCACTCTGCACTTGTGGGTACATGGCACCAAAATTAAGTTGGTCTATCCAGCTGCCAAACCAGTCAACAGTTGAACCAAATTTCACACATGAAATCTGTCCATTCCAATGTACCATCACTATCCATGTTTCAAGTTCTTGGCCTTAGAATGAACTCCTGGAATTCAATGCTGGAGGCCTGTCAATGGCACATCTTAATGTCAGTGCTGCCTGACTCCATGTATCAGCTCACCTGACCTAGAAGCTGACAAGAAGTACACACATTTCTCAAAGCCTCTGGACCAGCTCAAGTATGGAAAGTAAACACAACATGAGAAATAAATCAAAAAGTGAAAATACTGCATAAAATAGGTAGTCAGTGTGAAAAAAAGCCCCAGTAAACCTAGTCATAGTGTACAGGTCACAAGTTCTTAAGCAACAGCATGGTGAGCTCAAAATACCAGTTTGGTTTTCCCTTGCACAGGCATTGTATTTCAATGGAAATCAAAAACCAAACACCGTCCTCTCTCTACAGCCTTGGCCTATTGTACTACATTTGGGTCACTTCTGGAAGAAATGCCAACACAAGGGAGTCTCAGAGGCTGATTTTACAAAAGCAGTCCCTTCTATCCCAAATCAAAACCTAATTTTACTGTCAGAAAGACAACTCAAAAGGAATGTTAGGGGAAAAAGAAAAAAGTGACATTGGATTCAATTAATATGTAGAAAACCCAAGGCAATTCTAGCTTTCTACCCATCCTTGATAGTTTCATATGTCCATACCAGGAAACTAGATTCCTAAGTAAATTGGAAAGCTTTCTACACCTTAGAGGCAACAATATTTTTCCATTCAAAAGAATAAATTATTTGCCTAATGCTCCTCATTTTATCAGATATACCTCAGTTTCCTCTCTGGAGCACAAAACAAATACTAGAGAATAGGTAACTGACTTTACAACACACTATGCAAACTTGACAGGAAAAGCCAGAAGAATTGAGAAAAATATCAAACTGTTCCACAGCAAAGTCTACAGCCACTGTCCTGAAAAAAAAATAAAAAAATCCAGTTTACCTGGAGAAGCTGCTAAAGAAGTGGTTAAAAAAAAAAATTAGAGCACTGCTGCTAGTCTTTTCATAAGCTCCTTTCCCATATTACATTTAGACCTGTAAGACCCTTGCAACTATGAAAAACCATTCCTACCTAGCTACTCCACACTGTTTAAGAGAGCAACATCATTTTTCACTCTTTCCAACAATTTTGCTGCTGCAATAGAGAAAGCCCTTTGTTTTCACTCAGTTTCTACCATTTTAGGTTCTCTGTCCTACTAATTAACTTAAGTGCATTTGCCTCTACCATTTCTGGCATGCAGCAACACGACACTGGCATGATTCTTGACATTTCAACTGCTTCTCACAGACCTGCATTAAAATCAATGAGTTTTGTCAACTTCATCTATTCCCTAATTAACAAGGGTGCATCCAGCAGCACAGGCAGCAATGCCTTCTGTTTGTGTACTCAGGAAGATGACTTTGCATCAATTTACACACTGCTTTAAACAGGAGTTTATCTTTACAGCTAGATCATTACTATGAACTTAACTCCCATAGCACCATTTTAGTGTCCTTCTGGGCTTAGTAACAAGTTACGCAACTCAGCACTGTAAAATTTTCGTTTATTCAACAAGGATGAGTCTTGATTACAAAAATCAGATAAAATTTACACAAAAAAGTAGGTTGCATGCTTAGAAGTTTCCTCCATAATAGAAAGGAAAGCCTTTATGCTTAAATTTAGATTAGAAGAGAACTACTCCACAGGATACAACCTCAGATCAGGTTCATAGTCTCGTTGCAGATGTATCTAAACTATGCTCCCCCTCATTCTTAACTTTATTAATTGGAAGTCTGCACTTCTTCCATTCATTTGTGTTTCCAAAAAACACTTAAATCATGGGTAATTACTTGACATTTTGAAGATATTTTGAGATACTTAGCTTTCACATCACAAAGGTTTATTACTTCACACAGCATTTAAAAACAAAGCAATTCCTTGTTCTCTATCCTGAGCCATGATTTGTGAATGGATTACATTTGCGGGTGGGGCGGGGGGAGAGAAGTAAGGGGGGAAAGCCAACTAGAAAAGAGGAAGTTGTGCTTTTGAAACTCTCAAAGTGGAGTGCATGCTTTGCAGAGAAATACAACTGCAGCAACAATTTCAGATTAAATTTAGCACAGAATGTGTAGCATGCATTTCAAAACGAAGCATCTCCTTCCTTCGTGCAATTAACTGTGAGGCGTAAAATTTTAAATTAAAATCTGACAATTCACTATTCTAAAGTCATCTGCCACTTACCCTGCTTAAAGTTCTAAAAACCTCACGGATTCCCAGGATGAAGTAACCAGTAGTATAAAAATTCATTGTCACGTTTTAGCATTACAACAAGCCTGCCCCACAAGTCTTGTCATCTTTCACTTCGCTATGCTGCAAGGAACGAGCGCAGCATTTCTTGATCTCATGCATAAAATGGTTTCGGTCCCCTCCAAGAGGGAAAAAGAACAGATGGCCTCTATACGAGGGAAAGCAATCTTTGGAAAAATCAAGATGTGTGGGAAACAGCAAAAGTCCTTGGGCTCAGAAACGCACCTTCGAAACACCTGGCAGTAAATCAATGTCAACCATTTCGCTGTAATCCCTCAAGTCACTTTTATGAAGATTACTTCCTGCAGTGCATTCCTCATCCTGCTCCCTCCCCGGCCGACAAGGACTCCAGTAAAGACCACTTCGGGAACCCGCGCCGCACACACGGGACCGGCGGCGCGACAGCGGGACCGGGACCGGGGCGCGGGTCACGCCTGGCACTACTGTTTCGCTACCAGCTCCTGACTCCTGCCCGACTCCCGATTCCCTGCAAGCGCCACCAACTTTCCCTGCGCCCCTCGGAGAGTCCTGCCGCAACTCCGAGGGATGCGGGGAAACTGCCGCCGCCCCGTTCCCGAGGTCTCCGCCGCAGGGGACACCTCGGCACCGCCGCTCGTTCTCGGCGCTTCCCTTCTCCCGCGCCGCGGTGATGACCCCTCACACTCCCTCCGACCCGCCACAGCGTGTCCCGCCCGCACCGCCTCCCTCTCTCTCTCCTCGCCTCCCTCCTCGGCTCCCGGGGCGGCCGCGGCTGCCGGCTCCCTCCGGGGAATAGGCAGGGGCGCAACTTCGCGGAGTGGCGGAGCGGGGGGCGGGCGGCGGGGCCCTCCCGCCGTCCCCGCGGCCACGGCGGAGGGAACCCGCGGGTCTCCCCCGCCACGGCTCATGGCGCGGTTCTTTCCCGCCTCCCCGTCCCGCCCGGCGGCGGCGGCGACTGACCAGGGGTCGAACTCGTGGATGATGCTCTCGAAGCGGATGA
>JANPWX010000089.1:941640-1102037 GCA_024734555.1 Trochalopteron elliotii | reverse complement strand
GGGGCGCGCGCGCGGCTGTGAGGGGCAGCGCCGGGGTGGGGAGGGGGGCTCTGACAGGAGGCGGCTGCGGACGGGATCCAAGCGGGAGGGAAGGGGGCGGATCGCGTCTCCCTTCCTCCCTCCCTCCCGAGCGGGCCGTTTGACATTGCCGCCCCTCCGGAGCGGGAGGAGCTACCGGGGGAGGGCGGGACTCCCAGGAGAAGGCCAGGGGGCGGAACCGATCCCCTCCGGTAGCACCCTCCTAACAGGAACTCCGGTGACGGCCTGTCACGGAGCGACAGGTATTTAAAAGGGGCGGATCATCCCCGAGCAGCCAATCGGAGCGGCACGGCCCCGCGCTCTTGGTAACGTCGCGCTCGTTGCCGGCCGTTGGGGCAGTTGACTGGCAGCGGTTTCATCCAATCAGAGTGCGGCGTGCAAGTCACGTGGGCGCCCCCCGGCGCCGCGCCAGGGCGCTGCGGCGCGTGTGGGCCAGCGGATGGTGCCACTCCCGGCCTGCTCAGGGGCGGCGCGGAGCATGCCGGGAGTTGTAGTCCACAATACGGGGGCGAGGCGAGCCCCCGAGCGTGTGCCCGGTTACTCCATTTGTTAGGAATGTTTATTTGCCCCGGTGGAAACTGCTGGCTGGCTGTGAGGGATGTGGGCGAGCTTAGCCCTCATGCAGTTGAGAGGAGTAGCTTGGGGCAAGGTCAGGGACATCCCTGCGTGTGTCACTTGCCTCAGCTGGGAGCACTTTTAGAGAATCCATCATCAGCTGGATGCATCAGATAGGTTGGAAGAGACCTTTGAGGTCATCGAGTCCAACCTATGGCCGAAAACCACCATGTCAACTCGACCATGGCACTAAGAGCCAAATCCAGTCTTTCCTTAAAACACCTCCAGGGATGATGGCTCTACCACCTCAGTCAAGCTCAGTGACCAACAAATGGACACCTTGGCTTTTTTGGGGCTTCTCTGGGCAGCCTGTTCCAGTGGCACACCACCTCCACGTGGTGGAGTAAAGAAAGCAAAGAATTTCTTCCTAACTTCCAATCTAGACCTACTTCCTCTCAGTTTAAAGCAATTCCCCCTTGTCCCGTCACTACCTGCTTTGTAAAAAGTCCCTCTCCAGCTCTCTTCTAGTGCCCCTTTAGGTACAGGAGAGTGCTCTGAGGTCTCCCTGGAGACTCCTCTCCTCCAGGCTGAAAAGTCCCCACTCTCTCAGCTGTCTCCATAGGAGAGGTGTTCCAGCCCTCTGATTATTTCCATGGGCCTCTGGACTCATTCCAACAGGTCCATGGCACTGCTGTGCTGGAGATCCCAGAGCGGGATGCAGCCCTCTACTGAAGTTGCTCCTTTAGTGGAAAGATCTGTTCAACAATCCTTAGAGAATGTAACTATTTTTCCGCAACCCCTGCATTAGCCAAGGGGTGTGACTTGGTCACTGTATTTGAAAGCAGAGTAACTGTATTGTCAGGGGTGTGTATATAAGTTTTGATCTGAGCACTTCGATACACTGTTGCTCCTAAAGGACTCTATTTCAAGCAGCCACAGAATGAGGCTTAGGAAAACTTCTGGAAGATTTTGAGGTTCAGTTTTGCTGAATGTGGCTTTTAAAAGGCTAGATTTTTGTTAGGTAGGGATTTTTTGTTTGTGTTGGTTGTGGTTTGTTTGTTGCTGCTTTTCTAAACACTGTATTCTTTCTTATTCTTGTTTAAATAGGCCAATAATAAGTGCAAGATAGACTACGTTAGACATTTGCCCCTTTTCTAGTGTTGTCAGTGAGGCTTTTTTAATGAGCTGGCCAACTGGCATTTCAAGTGAAGGATTTTTTTTAATTGGCTCATGAACACAGAGCAAACGCAAGCAGAAATTTGCAACTATCAAGTGTTTTCTAAAAGCTACTGGCTGATTTTACAACAGGCTCAGTCCTGATCTACTTTTCTGAATTTCTATTCTCTCAGTTGGCATCCTGGTTTTGGTAACAGCAGTTCAGGCTTAGCAATGCAGCAGAGGAGCTGTTTCAAATGGCAGTGTTGTATGCTGAGAGAATACCTTTGTATTTTCTTTCCTTCCTGGCCATTTTTCTAGATGTTAAGGAGCCAAAAAGGACCAATGATTCATATTAGCTGGGGAAAAAAAAGTATGTATCAGAGCTTTTAAAAAAATGTATAATTTACTACCAATGTTAACTTTCCTTGATTTGGAATCTGATTTATTTAAAAATTATTGCAGATCATGGTGTGGATAAGGTTATATGGTCTTTACTTTAAATTTCAGTGCTATAACTTTTACTGGCAACAGGGAGGTTATATCATTCTGACTGTACTGTCAGAGTTAGATCAGACAATTTTTTGAGCATAGACAAGCCCAGACAATGTGATTTATTTGAATGCTGACTAATGGTAAAGTGTTTCTTTGTCATTGGTAACAAATTATATTGTTTCCTATTCATTTTCAAACTGTTCAAAAGGCTGTACTCTTGAACATCTCAGAGCTCGGGCAATGAAATTTAGTGGCAGCGAAAGCACAGTTCTAGTAAAGGCTTTTATTAATGTTTCTGTAAATATATTGTTTGAATTGAAGTAAGGCTTAATAGTCTTATGATAAAATCGATCAAACAAATGCACACAGATGGAAATTAAGCAACTCCTATAGGTAGATGGAAGGATTCAGTGGGTTTGGTGCTATACTGTCATGACAGCAATGGAAAGTACATTTCTGTAGAGGAGATGCAAAATGTGCCTACTGGAAACTGCATTCAACCCACACTAATAGCTTGATAGGGAAGGACCTTTTCCATTTCTCTCTTTTTATTTTATCTTATGTTTGTTTTTTTTTTTTGCCTCCTTTGTTGTGCCCTCCTCCCCCACCCCCACCTCCATTCTTTGATTTGTTTCAAGGTAATTTGGTTTGATTTGTTCCACTGTGTGTGGTAGTGCATTCTTTGAACACAAAACCCTGCAAAAATGTCCAGATTAGTGACTGAGGAGTTGACTTTGCATAGTGATTATGAACCATTTTGTGTATAGAAAATCAGTTTCCTATTCTTAGCGTGTAAAATAATGGCCAAATGCCTTAAGGAAAGAAAAAAGTCTTTCATTTCCAAGCTTCCTTATTAATGGAATTATTCAGGGGATAATGCCAAATGCAGAATTCATATTATGGTTGTACAAACTAGAAAATCTTGAAAGCTGTGGAGCTGCATATAGGAAAATGTCAAATGAGAGCTCTTCATTCCTCAACAGAGCTACCATGTGTCAGTGCTGCTGAAAGAATGGCAGCAATATTCCTGCAGAAAAAAATTGTACATGGACATATTCAGGAAATCAATTATTAATCAGAAGTAGAGACTCATGGTTCATACTTCTCACCCAACTTTATTAGCAACAATTCAGCAGTGTTTAGTAACAGGAGTAGACACCTTAGTTTAGAAAGCCACTTGAAGAGCAGTTCAGGTTTGAAGTGAGTAAACAAGTCTGTTAAACAGTCTTTCCAGCTTTGTGCTCCTGCAGCTGAACAAGTTGTTAAGCTTGGTATTAAGATATTTTGAGGCTGGCTTTAGAAATTAATTATACAATACCTCCTGAAATGAAGAATATTAAAATAGCAAAGTTAAGCATAATTTGATGTGGTAGAGGATACTTGATTTCAGCTATGTGCTCAGATGGTCATTGTTTAAAAATGTTCAGATGAGAGAAAATATAACCCTATTGCCTGAAATTATCTTTGGGAACCTGAAGTTTAATAAACTTAAAAAATCACCATGTATTGGTCTCCATTTAGACGAAAATGACATGAGTTTAGTCTAACTGTAAAATAGGTTAGAATCAGTAGCTGCCACCCTTTGTGGATATGTGTAAATCACTTAAGCAGTGATACGAGATGGTCTGTAAAGAGTTTTGCACCTGTGTAACTATAATGAGGTTTGTAATTGATTTGAGTAGAAATTGCACAACTGGTGTGTTTAGACAAGGCCTTCATCTGGCATTTAATTCAATAAAAGGAGAAACTCAAACCTTACAGCATTTTATTGCTGATTCCTCCTCTTCCTTTCCAATAGTTTAAACGTGTTGATGCTGCTCCTCTGCTTCTTCTGTCTTAATTATCCTGCTTCACTTGCCTTTCCCATGACCTGTACAGTGGTAAAAATCACTCCAGTCTGCATGCACAGACCTGCTTTTTGCTCTGTCTAGCAAAGCCCTGACATAATCATCTGCCACCATAACCTTTTGCATCAACCTGCTTTTACTTCTTGTGAAGAAATTGGGCTTTTCCATCTGCTGGGCTGGTGCCAGCCCTGCTAAATCTTCATCCCTTGTTAAAAAAAAAAACCTGAGGGAGAGGCACAAACTAGGCCTTTCTTTAAATAAATAAAAAATGCCATACTCAACATTCTACATGTGTGTTTTCTAACCCGCATACATAAGTGCTGTGCAACATTTAGAACCTGTGGACCTCTGAAGTACCTATCTTGAAACAAGTTTTGTCATCTGTAGTGTTTGCAAGCACCTTAACCAGAATTTGGTTGTTCTTGGCAAATGATGCTCTCAAGTGTTTTTGCAAAACTCTCATTTTATTCCTTCTGGTAAGAAGGAAAGTACAGTCTTAGGGATGATCAACAAAAAGTTTTTTAAAAGGCTGTTTTCTAAAGGAACAGCACTAAATAGCCCATCTGAAGAGTGATGTTAAACACCTAGATGTTGTAGACAATGGGCCTTATTGAAATGTTTTGTTGGAATAGCAAACTGCTCCGGGAACCAGCTGGAGGGTAAAGATACCCTCTGGGGAGTGGAGTGAAAGCTATATTCAGTTTAAGTATATGAGATCTGTCACTGCTTAGTTGCAATGAAGGTGAATTTTGTTGAACTGAGAGGGGAGAACAGTGTACAGGAAAGGGGCATTCTGCTGTTTGCTGTAGCACCAGCTGCTGTTACAGCATCAGGGTAAAATGTGTGGAAACAGCAAAGAGCAGAGGGACAGAGAGGAAAAAAATTAAGTTATTTAAAGCCTGTTGAAATCAGTGGGAGATTTTTCTTGGTAGCATGTTGGTCATCCTTGATTTGAGTTTTCTTCATTGCCTCCCTCACCAGAATGTTCCAAATAGTTTCTGGTAGCAATTGAATGTAGGGGAAGGGGGAAAAGATTTTATTTGCACATTATCTGTAAACTGTTGCCATAATTCATTAAAGCTTAGCTTTTCTGATTTTGGTTTGGCTGATAAATTTGAGTGAGCTGTTTAAGTTGGAAGATTCTTCATCAGTATCAAATACTTCAGTGCCTTAACTAATTCAGTAGGTTAAAAAAAAATAATAAAAAATTGTAAAATATCAGCAAAGAATTCCCCATGCCCAGAAATTTCACTGTATTGTACGGTATTTTTCCATAACTGGGTTTGTAGTCTAAATGTGCACAGCCTTGAGGAAATAGAGTTTTACAAAAGATTGTTTCTAGTGCTTTTCTCTTGGTAGCAATTCAGACTAATTGTCTCCTTGCTGTTTTCTAGACTACTTATAGGTATTTTTCTGGTCAACTGCTGCATTAATAACTGCATTAGAATTGCAAAAGAATCTAAGTTACACTGTTGTGGAATAAACTGTGCCAAAATGCACTATGCAATACAAAACAGGAGCTTATTGGTGCTTTGGGACAGTGTAATTTTAAACCATCCTTGCATATATGAGGACTCCATCACTGTCAAGAAGAGAACACAGCAATGACTACTTTGACTTTATATGACTTGAATTTCTTTGGCTTCTGCAGTGGCATCAAATCATTAGAGGCTTCAGAAGTGAAATACTGATGTATTGAGGTGAAGTTTCTACAAAGTTTTTACTGCCTTCTGTCCACATATGAACTGAGACACCATGTTCTGTGATATATAATCTGCAGTCTTCAGTTCAGGTCTTCAGGTCCCCAGCAATCTCTTTTTGCAAATGACTGTAGTGCCTGAATCCCAGATTTATTGTTATCCAGTTGAATTTCTGATTTTTTTTTCCCTTATCATATGTGTTCTGAAACAATGAATCTTAATGTTTAAAATCCTAT
Organism: Trochalopteron elliotii; assembly: GCA_024734555.1. Lineage (NCBI taxonomy): Eukaryota > Metazoa > Chordata > Aves > Passeriformes > Leiothrichidae > Trochalopteron > Trochalopteron elliotii. Next base: position 1,096,010 of record JANPWX010000089.1, on the reverse strand, counting down.
CCTGGGGAAACTGACCCCACAGCAATTAATCTAATCCTTACTGGTAAACTTTCTTCTTATGCCTTCCTCTCTTAAATATTTCTTCCACTTTATACATCTTAGAACATTATAATCCCTATTGATACTCTATGCCATTTCCTGATACATCCTTCCAGTTTCTTACTGGTACGTGCTCCCAAGCATAAAAGCGTAGTATTTCAAATTAATTTCTTTAGAATGGATTTCTAATTGCTAAAGGAAAGGAGCCACATAAATTTGATGCAAAAAATAAAGATCCTTTTCTTATTTGACTATAGCAGAAGTGGTGATGCAAAAACAGGACCAGAGGACAGACTCTTCTGCCAAAACAGCCAAGCCACTGTTCAAGGCAGGGTGCATTGGGCAGGTTATTCAAACATTTCATTCTCCTTCTTTGATGTGGCAATCAACAAGTAATACAACCTTAACGTAACAAGCCATGTCGTAACTTTAAAAAGCCTCTTTGTTGTCTCCTGGTGTGAATTCTGTCCTCTAAAATTTTTCCTAGTTTTTGCTTTTGTGCTCTTTATACTTCTGCATTTAGAGGCACTTGGGAGGGAGGAGGGGTTGCATGGAGTTGTCTTAAACACAGAGATACAAAATTACCTTACAAATGCTGATTTAATAACTCTTCTGCCCTGACATATGCCTAGAGCCTCTCTGGCCTCTTCCTTCTCCTACCTTGTTTGATATTGTGCTTTTTTTTACATGGAACCAGTGTTGCTTGAGTTCATCCAAAATTGCCAAGACAGGTATAATAACCCTAATCTCAATATTTCTCCTTTCTGAGCTCGAGCAGATGCACTTCGGTTTTGCGTGAGGGACTACACTCACTATTGCTTTGGCTTCTTTGTGCTGTGGATTTTATGCCAAATTATTGACCTTCAGAATTATAAGGGTGAGAGATTGGACAAATCTTCCAACTGTTCCCTATTCAGCTGCCTTAAGTGTGGACTTTCATGTACAGATTCGAGATTCAACCTGAGCTTTCCAGTCCCATAACCTACTGTGTCACGCAGGCACTGTTAAGGGGGAGTAGAGGTGGAAGGGTGGACACAATAGGACAGCACCAGCATCCAAACTGTATGGCAGCTTCCACGCTTGCTGTCATCCTCTGTCATCTAACAGACATGTCTAACACTATGGCATAAATAGCTTATCAACTTAAATTTGAGAAAGATGTATTTTATGAGTGTAGTTTCAGTCTTTCAAGTGCATGGTATAAAGTTAATCTTTCATGGGCTGCAGGGATATCTGTCATGGAGCACTTCCTCCCTTTCCTCCTCCTACTCCTTGTAACTTGGTGTTCCCTCTGTTGTTTCTAACTCTTTTCTAACTCTTCTTCTCCCTCTCTCTAGCTGATGTCTTCTTGTTTTTTTGGATATGTTTCAACTTGGCTGTTGGGCTCACCCTTGACTTGCAGTGGATCCACTGTAAAGCTTTCTGGAACCATAAGTATCGGGCACAGGGCAGTCCCTGGCCTCTTCCCACAGGTTTCCAAGTCCACATAGGCAAGCTGGATAGGGAATGTGATCAAGCTACCTGCATCAAGATATCTTTTTGCTGGTTACCAGGACTTTTCTTTACTGAAATGCCTTTTTGTTACACAGAATTCTTTTTTATATAATGTCATGTATTGAATATTATGTTTGGAGACTGTATATATTTATGGAGTCACTCAACTTTTGAGAAGTTAGTGTTTCTTAATATTGAGAATAAATCCAGGAATTTCTAAGGTAATGAGCCTCTTTTTTAGAGAAAATACACCCATTATCTTACAAGGTTCTTTTTTTGCTGAATTCTACTTGCTAGTTCTACTTGCATCTCCTTCGTGTGACTTCACTTGATGCAGAGATACACCTCATGATTTTTATTGCAGGCAGATGGTAAGACTTGTGTGGAAATCCTAGACAATTTTTATTGGGATGTTAATTACTAGCATTTAAATTATTAGTATTGAATTATGCTAATATTTTGTTATCCTTCTTCTGGAGAGAAACATGACTTGTATTTGTGACTTTCTTGTTTTCTTCATTAACTCATTGTGGTAGGTAACAACAAGGAGAAGACAGTATTCAAATGCCCTTTCAAAAGCAGTAGAGTAATTCTGCCAGGTTCAGAAAAAATGCAGTTATTGCACTGCAGTTCCACCACCTTACTATGACCTGTAGCTTAATGTGCTCTGTCTAAACTGGACTGTCAAGTATAAGTTGTATGTGGTTTCTTCTAATGTGATATGAGAAAAATTTTATGAATACAAACAGCACTGGTTCACATAGCTAGGGACTAGAAAAGCTGTGGATATTAAGTACAAAACTGACCATCTTTTACTTAATTCTCCATTTTAGTTGAGAATGAGATATGCCTCTGAAGATTAGCCAGGTCCTCCAGAGTATTATAAGCCTCGTCTGTCAGCATATATATAATGTGATTATAATAAAATATATGTATACAATACACTTTTGTTTTGGTGTCCTATAGAGACTCCTAAAAATTCAGATATGCAAGGTCAAACCATGAGTGCTTTTGGGCATACAAACCTGACTCATATAAATTTGTGATTGTAACGTTTTCTGTCTCTGTTACATATTAGAACAATCTAAAGAATGACAGATCCCCAGTAGGATGAAAAAATGAAATATCAATATTTTAGTTCCTCTGCCTCCATATGATATTATTATCCTTTTACTCATACATCCAACATTATGGCACCTAGTTTCTTGAAAAGGAAGCAGAAGCAATCAGCTTCCTAAGCACTAGTGCCAGGTTGGTCTGTAAGAAATGCATATGCTAAAGGATGAGAGATATAATCATGTCTTGTTCCACCCATCCATGCTTGAGAAATGAATACCTCTCAACACAGGTTTTTAATTTGGTAATTAGACATTCTTATGCTTGATCTTAAGTTCATTTTGGAAGTAGTACTCTTGTAATTTCTAACCATCACTTTTTATTAACTCTTGGGAAGCCACACTTTTGTGTATTGGGAGATTAAGCGTAATCAGATTCCATCTCACTAAAGCACTGCTATGTAAACCACTTCACCTCCTGTTTAACTGAGAAACTGAACATGGAGAGGCTTTACGTTAACAAGGAATGGATGAATATTTAAATTGGCCAGAATGGTATTATGGCTCTTCTGAGCCTCTTAGTACATAGTTACTGGCATTGCCTCTTTGCCTGTGCTTATGTCGTCTTTATTTTCAGGCATCTGCAAGGATTGAGAAATGCTCTGGAGTTATGAATAATACACCAGCAGCAGAGTTGGGATGGTAAGTGTTCAAAACAAGCTCATCAGTGTATGTATGTCATGAGCAAGCAAACGCTGTGTTTCTACCCATGTTTCTACTCCACTCTGAATTTTTGGAAAAATACAGTTTCTGAGGCCGAACTTACCTGTGGCAGAGCCTTTTCCCACTGGAGGAATAGAGGCCAGTTCTTTTGGTAACAACCCTGTTTACAGTTTTCAGTGTGGTCAGTGGACTCTCGTGATGACTGCCTACGAGGAGTTTGTCAAGCACCCACTCCCAATGACCTTGGATTGAATGGAGAAACTGCTCTTCTTTGGAAAATGAAAAATGAAAAGAACTGAAGACAGTTATTCTGTTGCAATGTTTATGCTCTTGGTCTAGTACAGGGTATCCTACTGTGAGCAAAGAGCTCACCCATGCCACATCTGCTGATGAATAGATTTTACACATAGATTAAAAGAACTGTAAGGACATGGTAGTGTATTTTGCCCTTTAGACTCTGTTTTAAATGTCTGTCCTGAAACCTAATAAAATCTATATTTTGTAGCACTCTGAAGAACAGTAGTGCAGGTTGGCAGATGTTTTGATCTGATGGGAGATGAAATTCTATTCTTAAACCATTAATAGTAAATAGATCAAAATTTTGTGCACCTCAGCTGTGTTGCAAGAGAATTGATTGTGTTATCCGAGACAGAAAAGAAAAAAAAGTATGGTGGTAGTTGTGGAAGATTTTACTTCAGGTTTAGAGAAATATAACAAATATTTTTAAACTAAAACTTTTTTCCTATGCTTGTGGTGAAGGGAAAAGAAAAATACTTGTGCCATAAGGAGCACATTTGAAATCGTAATCAACAGGAACATTTTTGGTGCTTAGCTACTTGGTTACTCTAAGAACTTGCCTACAGTAACAGAGTTCAGCATTTCTTGCTGTGAGTTTTCAAATTCTTTTGAAGATAGAGTTGCTTGGATTCTGATTGGACTGAATCCATGACAAAAGAACTGGGACTATGAGATGAGAAAAATTGGTAGATTTTCCTACAAGGATTTCTCTCTAGGTGTGGTAAATTTTTTGCCAGAGCACACTTATTGTGATGTATCTGTTGGACTTGTGTCTTTTATGTCATGTCCTTTGTAGAAGCCAGGAAGATTCTGCTGCTGCTGACTGTTAGTCAGGATCAGAGTGACAGCCACTTGCAGAAGCACTTTGGCTTAGTTAGTGGATGAGGAAGCCATCTTTCTTGGCAGTTTTCTAGGTATATTTTTCAAATCTCTTTTTTTCCCTCTAGGATAGTTAACAGATGAGCTCTGAAAAAAAAAAAAAGCTGTGCTTCCTCTAGAGATCTGAATGTCTTGGACATCTGTGTTTTGGTTATTTATCACGGTGTAATAAAGAGACAGATATGAGGATTCTGTCTAGAAATGGATGAGGTGAGGATACCTTCAGATTTCAGGTAATAAGGAAAGGTTGCTGGTGAGTTGGGAATGTTTTTATAATATCTATTTTTATAAAATCTATTTTTGTATGTTTTATCTGAAGACAGTAATTTTAAAGTTGCTAGCTTAAGTTCAGCACTTAAGCTAGTATTTCTCTTTAAGCATGTGAATAACCCCAATAAAGTGCACAGACCTAATCTTATGCTGAAGTATTTTTACTGAATTGTGTCTCTAGAGAATTTGATACATGCAAACAAAAACATATCTAAATATATGAGCATTGTTCCCAGGTTTGGGAGAAATATTTCTCCTTTCTATATGTACTTCTTATAAGTTTCCCTGGAATGCAGTTTGAATAGAATTTTGCTGTTCAGCAATCCAGATACAAGAAACATGCCATAAATATCTTGTCCTTCTCTCCCTCCTTCCCTCCCTCCCTCCCTCAGAGTTGCTTTTGGCAAGGGTATCACGCCAAATGTATACATTGATGTTACTATTTTTTAAAGAATTTATGAAATTTTGGACAGTAATAACATACTTTTGTGCACTGTTCCATAAGCAAAGAGAAAGTTCAACACCACTTACTCTCCTACTCCAATCCAATATATTATTGATCATTATATTCAAGAAACTATTATCACTCTGGAAACAGGATTAAACCACCCTTATTTGTAAGATCTATTCATAATTCATTTGGGAAGAATCAGCCCACAGGATTGGATCTCAGATTTTTAGTTTTGGTGACTGGGATGTATAAGCTTTCAGGAAGTTGCATGGGATATATCCTGAGGGAGGTGAGTTTGTGAGGAACCCAAGGTTACTCAAGGCTCACCATCTGTAATAAAAAGTAGCTGATAGGCATAGGCAGTGGACAGCCTAGTTACTGCTCTTTCTGTCCAATAGAAAACTCTGTATAGTTCTAGGATATGACCCTTCTATTCCTTGTGGAGAGGAAGAAGACATAGCTGGGTGTGCATATCACAGCTCTCTGCTGTAATAGTTGAGTGGCTGGGGTCATGCAGAGAAATATCTGCTAACATGCCATGGGAGAATTTGAAACTCGGGTCCCAGGAATCCTTTTGGGACAGGGATCAACAACTGAGACTCCCTGTTTGGTCTGTTTTCTTAGGGTTGTGGGTAGCCAGAACTGCATGGCAGAGCAGCTCTCTCATAAATGGCTGTAGGTGGAGCTCCAGGTGACAAGGTTAAATTTTGGTATTTTGGTCAATATCCCAAGTGAGGCTAGAAAGACTCCAGACCACTGTGTCATTTCAGGAATTCTCACTAATGTGATCAATCAGTGATGTGATTGCTCTAACTTGACCAGTAGATTTACAGCTCAAGTTGGGCTTAAATACCCATTGTGTACCCTTTGTTTACCTGTGTGTCTGCCATTTCACTTTGCTCTGTTCATACACAGCAAGTTGTGTTGAACCATGACCAAATGTAAACGTGTCAGTCATGTTTTAGAAGCGTAAATATGGTGCAGTACTTGTGAAATGGTGCTTAATTATAAATAATTAATTTTATTTTGTTGCAATTTTAGAATATTGGTGGACTTGTCAGACTTTTCAATCTTAGTATTTCTTGGAATAAGGAAGGACAGATTTTTGAAAAGATGCTGTTTTTCTTTCTATTGGTTAAAAAAAAAATGTTGTTCATCTTAATTTACTATATGAATCATGGAACCTAGAGATGGGAAAGACTTATTACTTTATGTAGTCCATTGCCTTCCCCGCAAAATAGTTTTTGCCATAAACTTTTCCAGTGCTTTCGGCAATTTAGTTTTAAGTATCTCTGCAAATAAACAACATTTTCACTGCTTCTCTAGGTAAGTTATAGAACACGGTTTTTTTTCTGAAGCGATTTCATTATATTTTACTTTATATTTAGCATACTTATATAGGTAGCTAGATGGATATAGATATCTTTTAAAAGACAGAAATTTTTTATCTAAGATTTTCTGGGTTAGATAGAGAAAAAAAAAAGTTCTTTCCAGTCCAATGCTGTAGATACCCAATGCCTCAGCAAATGTTGAGATTTTGCAATTATGTTTTCATATCTATTTTGTTGCAGTAAGGATTCCCTGAAGAGCGAGAGAAGATACACTATTGAAAAAAATTCTTTCAAATACGTCCTGACTTTAAAAAAATTGGTCTCCTATTACTATGACTACTTATCACAGCCATTTTGCATACTGCTAATTGCAATAACAGGTAAGCAAAATGAGATTTGTAAATTATATCTCTGTATTTTAAATTCACGACTACATCTTTGCTACTGTCCTTAATAATTCTTGCTGTTAGGCACTGCAGATTTTTGTAGGCATTCCTTCTGAACTAACACTGTTATTGTTGAAACAAATTGCACCGGTCTTCTTCTTTTAATCTCTCTAAAAGATTAAAGATCAAGTAAAGAAAAACATTATAGAGGCACAAAAATCTAGCATTCACTTTCATTTTGTTTCACCGTTAATCACACTGTAACTGCTCCTGCTAGGAGTGTTTTTGTAGCACATCTATTTGTCCAGAAATGTAATGATTTGTCACCTCTTTGGGACAACTTATGTGATAACAATGACTTAGTGTGTAAGACTGTACAACAAGGGGATGATTAAAAGGAATTTTAGAACAGAAAACAGGTCAGTTTAAGAAACCAAGCTTAAAAATATAGCTTGCTAAAACAGTTAATATCAAAATAAAGATAGCATCCTCTAATTTAAAATTTATATGTATCTTTAATATTTTAAAATTTTAAAGAATATTTTTATTCATTTTCTGAATAGCTAGAATCCAAATAGATAGAGACCTTCCAATATTTTTATTCTTGCTGATAGAATCATTCATGGTTAAAATTTGGCAGGCTTGAGTTCCTTAATAAATGGTGTCTTAATGAAATCTCATGATTGACTACATAGCTGTAGATAGTTCATGACCAAAAGAAAGGATTTGAAACTCCTATTGCCTTCGTCCCTTAATTTCATACAACAAACTTCTGGTGTTTTCCCTCAAAAATGATAAAGTTCTTAAGAAACGGATCTGCTGCCCTCCCTTCCCAAAAATATTGTTGGGACTTATGTGGATGCTAAAATGTTTGAAGTACTTATTGAATTTTAAAAAAGTTTTATTTGAATTTTGTATACTTTCTTTTCCAAGGATTTTAGCTTTATCCACACGATACCTATAGAGATATTTTGCTCAAAATAAAACCAAATATGAGGTAGAAATGAATCCATAAGGAAGTAGTACTCCAGTCTGAGGAGTCATTCATTACCTTTGGTTGTCGAAATTGCTGAGCAAAGTAAGCAAATGAGCAAGCTTGCTGCCCAAGAAATTAAAGATAGAAATCTTCAGAAATTGTGCATTCCTGTGAGGAACCTTTTGGACTGGGATCAGTTTCTTGTGAGAAATCTTCCTACCAAAGCTTCAGATGGAACTGAGGAAACATAACGTATTTCATTGATTAGAAATTTACTGTATAACCAGCAGTGGCGAAACCTCTAACCACCATGAGTAAATGTGATTAGATGCTAAAAAATTACTAAATTTTCATTAATCAGACTTTATGTCCAAATGCAATTTTCAGAAAGTAAAATCTTATTTCCTTTACAAATTTGTCTTTGTCTCTTTACTGCACTTATCCTGAGCAATTTTTAATTTTCAAAGCTGATGAATATCTGCAGTCATCTCTCATATCATACATCTACACTTCAGTCTAGCAATGTAGCTATAGCTCCTCAGCATCCACCTGAACTGGCTTTAAAACTGCTCCTGTGTGTACCCAGCACAGTGTAGCCAAACAGGGGCCTGGAGTTTCATTTAGGCTGTTTGATGTATTTAGGCTTTAACAGTCTGTACTGAGACTCATCCTGCCTCAGGATGGACTTTTGTCAGTCACTAAATAGGTTAGTTAAGTCAGCTTGGATATGTACATCCAAGCTACCCAGTCTAGTGTCAAACCAGCATATTCTTTATTCCACTGGAAGTTGCATAGGGTAAAGAAATGTCAGTGTGTTCATAGGGTAAAGAAATGTCAGTGTGTTCAGACTCCTGTGGAGGGAATAAAGGGATTTGCAACATCTAAGTGGCCCACAGTAGCTTCAAACTGAAAAAAATACAATGCAGGAGTTCCATTATTGCCTTGAGTGTTTATAATATTTGATTTCTCTCCCCAGTAGATGTATAAATGACCAAACTCTGACAAGAGTAATGGATTTGAACAAATCAACCTTAACAGAGAATATTGCAGTCTAGAGTATTCAGCCCAATCCCAATGTCATTTAGATAAAAGCAGTCAAGCAAACCAGTACCAATTTCTTGTATCACTCCCACCCTGCTTAAATTACATGTCTGAGATTTATTTTTACAAGTATCCATTTTATAGTATATTTTTATTATAAGTGATAGAAATACATTTATTTTAAAACAGGATTTAGCAATATTGCAGTGTGTTGCCCTTTGTTCAATGCCATATTTTACTCTTTTCTTCTTCTTAGTAGTAATGATAATAATTAACACTTATACTACCCCATGTATTCAAAAGACCTTTGCTGCCAACAAGTCCGTATCTTGTGTAGACTAGTTAGATATTGTCTCTCCATTTTAGAAATAATCTGAGACAGAGGATCTTTAACAACTAGCCTTTGAAAAGTAATCCTAATTGTCTCTCACTGAATTCTTGTGTGTATTACTCTAATTTCCGAAGGTCCCTGGCCTCTTCTGTTACCTTCAACAGGGGAATAAACTATTACTCTAAAAAGAGGAACCAAGGAGGATAACAATGTGACAGTGTGTCTGCAATTGAGTAAGATGCTGTTTCCTCTTATGTGCACTCTTTCCTTCAGTCTCTGTGGGTTCCATTACCATAACCGGTGCATGCTCCACCCCTCTTGCAGCCACAGACCCAGTGCTGCAGAGCTCAGCAGGCAAACCTCAGTCTCTGGAGACTCTAGAGAGTCTCTAGTTACACTGCTTTTCCTTCTCACTTTCTGTCCATCAATCATCTCAGTATTCCTGCATATTATCTGCTGATTTATCCATGCATTCCCTCTAATTGTAGTCCCTTCCTACCATTCTTCTGTTCTTACATTCCTATGCTAGCTTGCAAGTGGCTGAGGAATCTTAGTGATATAATTGCCATAGATTTATCCATCCAAAAGAATGTTAAAATTAAGAACAGTGTTCCAACATATGTTACACCCCACACTTGCTACCACCATCTTTTGTATGCAGGAGTTCACATTTGGTTCTGCTTTCCTTCCCTCCTACACTTACATTTCCTATATGTGCCCACATACATACATACACACACATACACACACACACATCTGTTTTCCTTTTTCCAATCAATAGTAAAATTTAGCTGCTTAAATAAAAATATTGGTATATTTGGGGGTCTGTAGATGTAACATTCAGAATGAAAATATCGTGTATTTTAGCTGTCTGTGGCAAATTTTTTAAAAGAACCTGCCATGAGAGTATTTCTAGTCCAGGAAAAGAGCAGAAGACTGCATGAAAGGCTGTCCTGTGGGACTTTTTGGTCTCTGTACTTGTATTATTTTACAGTGTAGGGCTGATGACTTGGATATGTTATATTTAATATGCATTAAAAGTTTTTTGTATTTTTAGGATTTTTGCACATGCTGCTTATGTATCAATGTATTATGTAGGATAGCATATGAGGGTTTTTATCACTGAGGTTTTATCAAAACTGGACAGAAAATAAAATTGGATAATCCTCTTTTTTCATTTGGGGGGATTTCTTTTTTTAAATAGATCACCTCTTCCAGTGTTGGTTTAAGCAAAAAAAAATCTGATCTGAAATGGGCTTTTGAACAAAAGTCTAATTTAAATATAGATAGAAAAGGGCAACATTTTTTCCTTTACTGCATTTTGTGCATTCCAGCAAAGTCTGCCAGTACGTGTTGATGATTATTTACAAATAAGTTTCTGTTTCTCTCCCCAAAAATATTTTCCATCTTGAGAATATAGTGTTCCAGTAACCATTTTATGGTTAAAGTTGTAAAACAATTTTTATTAAAAGCTTTTAATGCTGACTTTCATAAAGGGAAACTTTTCTCTTTTAAATTTTGAAGTGTGATGTGTAGTCAAAAAAGGTACTTGGAAAGGACTCAAGTTTAACTACACAAGCTGTTTTTTGAGAGGGTGGAAACTGAAAAGAAATTGTTTTAATTTTTACAGCAAGAAAAACTTTGCTTTTGATAAACCATAGAGGAATGCCTTGTCAGGAGACTCAATACTCTTGACTAGCTTGAGAAAACATTCCAGATATTATTAAGTAGGCAGGGCTTCCCCTATTAAGTTGTGTTCAATGCAGTGGAGATGCTAGAAATGCTTGAACATCAATTAAAAAGAAATGTTTCTTAAATCTTACAAGACCAACCAGCTCTTTTTAGCAGAACTGTACCCCTGGGAAGCAAGGGAAGCAAAAAGGGCGGAAAGGTTCACTTGTTTTCATATGTCATACTTGGGTTTTTAAACCAGCAAAGAGATGAGATCTCTGAACACATCTAACAGTTTGACACTGCTGAAAGGAGGATTTCAGGTTCTGTTATCTCTGCTTCCTTTTCCACTTTCCCTTACTTCTGCCCCAAGGTCCAACTTCTTTTTTACAGCCACTATTACTTGTTCAACCACTCATGAGTGGATTCAGCTCATTAAGTAAGCAGAAAACAGGGTGTTTTTTTGCTGAACTAAGCAGGCTTTTTTTTGTAATTTTACTTGTTATATTTGTCATGAAAAAGTGAGTGCAAACACATAACAAACAAACAATCACAGTCCTGGAAAACATACGGTATTTCAGAAATCGGAAGAATTACTTGTGTGCTTAAGCTATTATGAGTTTAAAACGGGAGAATGAAACAATTTATCTTTTCTGATGGAAAATAAAATCAGGATACTTTTATGCCAGAACTACAGAATTTCTGCAGTCGCTATCACCCCAGAGTAATTGAGAAAAAAGGTTATTTTTTTCATTTAAAGGTCTACATGGATGCTAGGATTTCACAAACACTGACTAAGACAAAGGTAAATCGACTTCCTCTTCAGTTTTAAAACTGGCAAACTTTTCTCCCCTTAACCACTCTGGTTTTAGCCACTTGTGTTTTCCAGAAAGTTCAGAGACAAATTGCATTCTTTACCTTGTTTGTAAAAGCAACCCCTTTCCCACTTTTGTTGATTTGTTCAGTGCTCTGAAATAAGCAGGTTGTGTTTTCTTTCTATTGAAAATGATGATGTAATGGGCAAAACATCAGGAATTAATAATGAAAATGCTGAAGTCTTCATTTCATAAGAGAAAAAATTAAAGCCAAACTAAGATCTTCTATAAGCTTTTTAGGTTTTCTGCTCCTTGAAGAGCTCTGCATGTTTTCTCAGACCATAATTTATGAAAATAATATAGTGTCTTTGGCTTTCAGTGCAAAGTATCTTTTTCTTTTGTTCTTTTAAGTGAGGAGAAAGCACCAGAGGATTCTTGATTTTCGAAACTTGAGTTCTAATGAGTCAAAATGTAGTACTTTATTTCTGCAAGTATCCTAAGACTTCAATAAAATGGGTTCTGAAAATAGTTACCCTTCCAAAAGGCCAAAATTAGACATAACATCCTTGTAATTGCATGTGTTCAAGAGCAGGGTATTTTAAGACCTGCATTTTAATCTAAACATGTGTTTGTTATCAGCTACGAAGGTTAGGCCTTCACAGATTGTTCTCTGCACAAGGAAAATCAGTGAGTTGGGTTTTTTTTTTTTTTTTGAGACGTAATATGGGTGCTTATACCTTTACTAACCAACAGTGGTGAAGACAAAAGAAATTGAACCAATGGTTCAGCATATTTTAGCCTGGTTCCAGCCTTTTTTCTCCCTCTGAGTATAGATATAGATACTCTCTGAACTGCAATAACTATAACCCACCTACAGTGTTAAGATACTCGTTACTGCATATGTCACAAGAGGGACTCGAAAAACTATCTCTTCGTAAGAAAAACTATTTATGATGCCTGGTATTAAAATTTAAATGCATGTTCTTATATTATCCCTCTTGAGGAAAAGGAAACCTTGTGTGAGGGAATGAAGTTTTACGTACACCCTGAATATACGTATCTGTAATAGCAATTGTTCTATAGACAGAAAAATCACAGAAGGAATTCTAGATGCACAATAGAAAAATGACAATGATTAATTAGCTGAATTTGCAACAAAAGAATTGTTGCCCAATTTAACTCAAATATCAGTAATATAATGGAACTGCATAGTTCCTTCCATTCTGGAAATAATATATTGAACAAAAAGTAGAAACGTCAGTAATGCCATTTGTCCCATTGGCTTTCTGATACAATACAAGAAATAGATTGGTTATGAGTTGTCAACCATGGATTGCATAGATTACAGAAGCAGAAAAAAAAGAATGGAGTTATGGGGGATTTTTTTTTGTTCATTTTGCCTCCAGCATTTGAACTTGGAATGAAAAATAAGAAAAGGGTACTCTCTTGACACAGCAGCAGTTTACAGCTCTTTAATTATAAATCTTAACTTTGGCCTAAATGCCTTCCAAAATGTTTAGAGTTTTCTAAAATCTAAAATCTTGTTTTAGGACTTGCAGAGCAAGCAGTTATCAATCTGAGAAGTATAGAAGAAGCCTTAGTTGGGCATTGTCACAAGAAGACTTATTTGAGAGCCCATTACTAAATCTTGTCCTTCAGTATGCAGATCGAGAGTCATTGTGATTGCTATTGCCTTGCAGATGAACAAGCTGTGTTGCAACTGTTTTTAGGAACGTTTTGTTGCCATTAATTTAGCAGTCACTTTTCTTTTTATGGGCTTTCCTCATTTCAGAAGTTGAGACTTATCTACACGGAGCAATTCGTGAAAATTAATGTGAGTCAACTAAAGATGTGACTTAGAAATAGATCAGTTAAACATCATTAAAACCCCTAAGGACCTTCTTATCCAGAATTCAAGTGGTCCTAATTTAATTTAATTTACTTCATCAGTGAAGTTAGATCATTCAAATGTAGTTTCTAAAGGAGAACATCTACATTAGGATTTAATGTAGTTTTACAGCTTCTCTTTAAAGTAACAATTTTAGTTAATTCACTTTCCTGATTGTCCTCATAAATAAATCCCTAATCCCACAAGTGTTTTTAGGTCTGGCTAATCCTTGACACTACTTAATAAGGGACTGCATAATCCAGATAGTGTCTATACCAATTGCTGTGTTGGAAAACATCCAATTTCCAGTCTCTGCTGCATCTGGTAAGACTCTTCTCTGACTATTCAGCTTTACCAGCAAACTACAGGGCAGTTGTAAGGTGGGCTAAACCTATGGCAAGAGGGTTTTGTTCCCCAAAATCAATTAGCTGATACTAATACAATGAGACTTCCATCTATTAGCCAAGCTAAAAAGCTTTTAAGCTGATCTGCAGGGGATATCTTTAGCATCTTCATCCAGACTTTCCCTGAGGGGTGAACCATTTTCAGTTAAATGTCATTCTTGAGAGGATGCTTGAACCTTGCTGTACTGCTGAGGTGCAATTGTTGAGCAGAGCTGGAGAGGTCTGTGTAGGGGACACTTTAAATTCCATAGTGGATTTCAATAGGTGTCAATCAGCAAGGGCTGCATAGAGGATGGATAGGATCAGTATATTTTCAGGAGGCAGCTCAGGCATTTAGGTAATTTTAGGTGCTTTGTGTAGGTTATGGCATTATATATTTCTCCAAAAGGGCTTAATGCTGGTAGGAAATTGGACCATTTGAGCTATGTTACAAACCAAATCTGAACTGCTACGCTTTTCCTTTGTGGACCTTTGAAGTAAAGACACAGAGATGAGTAAAAATATGGATAGTGATGACACTGTTGAAGTACAGTAGTGTTTATGGTATGTAGAGATGTGAATTTCTGCCTTGTGACAAAATTGTGTGATTGATCCTGCTATGCATGTGGGCTGGTTTGAGCTGGGGTAGAATTAATTGTCTTCACAGTGGCTCTTGTGGGGCTCTGCTTTGGATTCCCAATGAAAACAGAGTTGATAATAGAAAGATGCTTTTGTTATTGCTGAGAAGGGCTTGTACAGAGTCAAGTCCTTTTCTGCCTCTTGTATTGCCCTGCCAGTGAGAGGGCTGGAGGTGCACAAGGAGTTGGGGAGAGAGCTGGAACAGCTGCCCCCCCACTGACCAAAGGCATTTTTCATACCATATGGAGTCACGCTCAGTGTATAAAGAGGGAAAGAAGGAAGAAAGAAGGGGGAGACATTTGCAGTGATGGTGTTTGTCTTCCCAAGCTACTATTAGATGTGATGAAGGCATGCTCTCCTGCGGATCCTGTAACACCTGCCTGTCCAGGGGAAGCAGTGAATTAATTGCTTGTTTTGCTTTCCTTGGATGTATATGTGTCTTTTGCTTTACTTTATTGATCTGTCTTTATCTCAACGCATAATTTTTCTCACTTTTGCTCTTCTGATTTTCTCCCCCATCCCACCAGGGGGGAATGAACAAGTGACTAAGTTGCTGACTGAGGTTACACCACAACAGCATGCATCCCTGGTCATTTGGGTTGAGTAGTTGAAACTAATGAAGTGGGTGGACAGATGCATCCGTCTTTTGTATAAAATTGGCCACAGAAATAGTGCTTTTAACTATGCTGGCTTTATGAGCTGCCAAATTCAGAAGAGACTTCTGAGCTGAATTGCTTTTGGATTCTACCAGCTACATTGATGAGTTCTTCACTAGTTTCAGTGGGAGTGAGAACATCTAGCTCACATGTAGAATCTGATTTTTAGATGTCTTAATCTAGAGGTAAGTCCTGACTTTTTACTAAGCATCAAATGGGGCTTTTTGATCTTTGATTCTGTGTACAAACACTAAGATGATGATACAGTAAATTCCACATTAGAGCTCTTAGTCTTGGATGGAAACCACCCTGGCCACAGGACAAAACAATCTCACTCACATGGCTAGGTTAGACATCTCTGAAAATTTTTGGTAGACTACGTTTGCTCCCGTTGACCTTGTGCCAATTGCCCATGGATGGTCTGTATCACTCCAACTTTAGGGATCACTGAAATAGGAGTACAGACATTTCCTCTTGTGGGGAAAAAACCCCACAAAAGCCCAACTGAAAACCAACACCCCAATAATTTTTTGAAAGTCTTCTGCTAATTACACTTGTATTTTAGACCTTGGTCAAAAGAAGGCAGTTTCAGTGGCTAGGTTCCAACTAATTCTGAGTTTGTAATAGTGCAATAGTGTCATCGTTTCTTCCTTGGGAACCAAGTTTTCCAATAAGGTTTCCTACCAATGTATTTAAAAAGGCCCTCAAACCTAGCATCTGAGCTCTGATAAATCATAGCCTGAGGTGGTCTGGTTGGAAAATGAGAAGCCACTGAATAAGGAAAATGCTGAAATTTCACTCTCCATAGGGATTACCAGTTTCATTAGCCTTGGTGAAAACCACATTTCACTAAATTTAGAGCTGCAGCAGAGCTCAATACAGATAATGCATTTAATGTATGCTCTGGGCAGTGAAGTTGAAACTATTTTCAAGTAATTTTCTTCAGTGTTGGATGCAGCCATCCTGTAAGTTTCCTGATAACTTAGAATTTTTCTTTCTCAAAACAGCAAGTGATACTGTTCCAAAACACCTAACATTTTCTATGACAAAGGTGTATCATCATTTCCCATAGAGTCATGTTTTAACACCACCTGGTAATATAATGTCACAGTATGGTAGCACACGCAATTTAAAGATACAGTTTTTTCCCAGTTCTGTTGTTATGTCAAACACTGTTGAATAATGTAGAGGCTTTTCTTTTTTCCTTTCTTTTCCCACATGAATCTTAACTCTACCAAATTAAAGACAGTTCAGGTTTGGTGAGGAGGCAAAAAAACCCCAGTATATTCTCCTTAGAAAAATGAAGACGTAGAGATGGTGTATTTATACAAGGCAATAGAGGTGTGCAAATAAGAGAAGAAGTGATGATATGGGAGACAAAGCATAATTTTATGGCAAATGTAGCTTGGTTTTTTTCATAATATTGTTAACTGTGGAAGTATGCCACTGGATTTTACTGTATTATGGGCAGACACCAGAAATTTATCTCATTTTTCATAGCATCAGTTGTTCAGTTGAACTTCAGTTCAACTGCTCTGAAGCCTTTAAAAATTACCTTTGGCAATTCACAAGTAAACTCAATTATGTAGTAAATATAAACTTTTCAGTAATTAAGGTGATGTGACTTCATGGCCTATGAAGACAATGGCTCTTGGTGACAACAGCCATCAAACTAACTAATACTAAAGTTAAACAGAAGTTTACTTGGATGTTTATGTTGGTTTTGGAGAGATTATTTTTAGGAATAAGCTTTATTCTTCTTCCAGATTAAGTCTGCAGTTTTCTAGGACAAAATTTTTTGTGTTGTAGTAGGTTTTTGGCTATACATTTTAGTCAAGCTGTCTATGTGGTAGTTTAGCAATATGTAAGAATTTGGAGATTTTAAACAATTTTTTGATCCAGAGGACCGTGTGCTATTAGAAAGAAGATGTTTTATGTCCCATTCTTGTTGGATGGCCACTGTATATGTTCTTTATTTCAAACCAGAATAAGTGCAAATACTTGCTCAGGTTTAAGACACTGGGGAGCCTGGCCAAATAGAGTTAAATATGTGGTGATAGAATTAATACAAGGTGATAGAATTAATGTCTTGTGAAAAGACAACTGTTTTCAAAGTTATGCGCTGTGTTCTACATGGCTGAGTAGTAACTAAACCCTTCAAGCCTCTTGCACAGCACTTCTCTAAAGGGCATGTATGTATCTTACAGGGATTTTTATCAGACTTGCAGTTCTCAGCAGGGACTTGTGTACCTTGGGACTGGAACAGCAGCAAATTGCAGTCTTTCCCACATTTCTGAACAGGCAGGAGTATTGCGTAGAATATAGCTCTACTGTAGGAAAGATGAACTGATCTACTGTATTTTGCTCTATTTCTAGTGTGCAATTTATTTTGAAAGGCTTG
The DNA here is from genome assembly GCA_024734555.1 of Trochalopteron elliotii. Lineage (NCBI taxonomy): Eukaryota > Metazoa > Chordata > Aves > Passeriformes > Leiothrichidae > Trochalopteron > Trochalopteron elliotii. The sequence continues at coordinate 1,078,284 of JANPWX010000089.1, read as the reverse complement.
AGAGTGGCTGGAATTAAAGATCTCAGAAATAAATATTTTTGTCATTGTTGTTCATTTAAACAGAGTGATTATCTGAAAATTGCACTGCTAGGATACCCAGCAGTTTTTTCAGCTTTTTCACTTTTCCCCCCGTGGTGTGAAGGAAGTGGTAGCTAAGAAATTAAATTGTATTAAAAGGATTCCCATGAAACAGATCATAACAGCAGTAAGGAAAGCTGTGGTCAAATTTGGAATCAGATGATACAGATGAACATTCATGAATAGTTCTGTCTCAAACCCTGTAATTTATGGTTCACAGGAATTCTAAACCAAATAAGCAACAACTGGGGCACTGTTCCATATTTAACATCCTGCCTGAATCCAGAGGGATGAATTTTAAGTGTGAAGTCTGATTCTAGGGATGGTGAAGAGCCGTCTAAGAGCAAGTAGGTTTTTTGGGGTGAGAGATGTAATCACTGTTTCCATGAGGCCTAAACAATGAGGAGTGCAGAGGCTTACTACTGAGAATTTTTTTGCTTTTTTCAAACTTGATTTAGTGGCTGAAAAAGTGTTTTCCAGATAATTGCTGAAATTGAGCCAATGCCGTGTCTACTGTAATCTTCACATGGTAGATTATAGACTCTACTAGCAAAGGCATTGCTTAAAAGATTTTTGGAAGAGGAACTCAGTATTCTGCTCTAGTGAATTGCACAGCAGAGAATTTTTCTTGCATACCTTGACCTCTGTAGAAGAGTAATGACATGAGGGAAAGAAATACACTTCTGTATATAAACAGGTGGAGCACAACTATCTTCCACTTGCTGAAATCCTAATAGAGCTTTTTCTCATTTAGCAGCTGTGGGGAAAGAAAATCCCAGTCTGCAGGGTCAGGAATTGCCTGTTGACTACTAAATTTCCTAATAACTTCAGTTAGGTGCTTCTTTATTTTGTCCCCTAGGTTGTGGTGGAATGTTACTCATTGTGCAACAGGTACAAATTCCCCACTAGAACTAACCATGTAGTGCAGTGCGGGGTTGTCATATCTGTGGTCTTCTTCCACATGAGGCTGACAGGTCAGCTAAATGTTAATGAACTATCTTTGCCTCTGGGTCTAGGCCCCCTCAACTGTGCAAACTTTCTACATGCTGTTCTATCAGATTATACTTCCTTCAAGGTTTTACAGACCCTTATTTTCCCCTCACTGCTTCCTTTCAGTCAGTCTGCTTGCCTTTACCCCTCTCTATATTACTCTGGTATGGAACCTATTGCAGGTGTGAGCTTGGAAGGATGAGGACAGGGAAATGAATCTTCTTGTCAGGAAAAGAAACACTTGGGCATGCTTTTTCCTCTTTTGTGGTTCCTCAGAGGCATCCCCACTTTGACAAAAGCTTTGGTTTTGAATTCTCTTGCTGAAAGGGGCTATAAAATGCAGCTTTCACAAAGTGCTCTGAGATGCAGGTGAGATGAAGGGCCAAGTGATATTAGTATTAGAAGAGATAGTTAACTACCCTTCTTCAAAAGCAGCATTTGTCATTCTTCTGTGTAATGGACTTGTTTGTGTCTCTTGAGAAAGAGGCAGTGAGCTAATAACCTACCATCTTTCTTAGGAAGCCAGTTTAAGGAATTGTTTTCAGTATCTCTCCGAGTGGAGTTGACTGCAAATTAGTATATTTCCTCCGTGAAATGGATGTATTTTCTATTATTATTCTGTCACACCAGAGCCTGTCTGCTACTTGCTGTGATACTGCTAATATTGTGGCACCTTCATTCCTCTGCTCTCTGGAGGCAGTTACCTCCTGTCTACAGTGTTAAGATGAATAAAAGAGAAAGCCTTTAATATGGTGTCTAAGGATAATGATCACCAGAACACTTTTGCTTCAAAGGCTTTTTATTTTTTTGGCTAGCTTTGCCAGCATTTTTTATTCAATCCCACTTTTATTTATTAATAAAAAGCATTAGTTTACAGAAATAAGTAAAGACAGAAATAAGCATTAGTTTACAGAAATAAGTAAAGACAGCTGAAGATGGTAATTTTTGCAAGGACATAGTGGTGACATAAAAATATTTTTTCCAGAAAGATAATGAAACAGAAATGAGATTGATGAGGATTTGAACGTAAACTTGCTCCCTCTTGAAATGTTATATTCTTTTCTTTGCCCATAGTGCTGGCTGTGCTGGTTGATTCTGAAGGAAAGATGTGATTAAAATGGGCAAGAGCTCATTTCTGACTACCAAAGAAGAAAGTAGAAGAAAGGAAAGGAATAGGGGCCAGAGCTACAAACTAGCTAATTGTAAATAATCTCACCTGTTTCATACATGGAAGAAATATTTAGTAGGTGGTGTGACCTACTGGTTTTGTGTTGCTTTTCCTTGTTGTTTGTTTCTATTTGCTTTTAATTACAGCAAACTCAAATACCCCAAAACCTTGGACAGTAACAGACCCATGTCACAGAATTCTCTTTTCCAAGCTGTTTTGAATGCGAGGTCTTGAGTATTTAATAGCATCCTCATCATAAGGTCTTGGAATTCTTTGTGGAACTCATCCTTAATCACAGAATGAGTTGAGTTGGAAGGGACCCACAAGGATCATCAAGTCCTACTCATGGCCCAATACAGCACCATCCCCAAGAATCATACCATGTGCCTGAGAGTGTTGTCCAAACTCTTCTTCTCTTCAGAGTTGTCAGTCTGCTGCTGTGACCACTTCCCTGGGGAGCCTGTTCCAGTGCTCCACCACCCTTTGCGTGAGAAACCTTTTCCTAATATCCAACCTAAACCTCCCCTGGCACAACTTCAGGCCATGAAGAAAAGCAACAAGCTAAGAAAGGATAAATGTCTGGGTAACAGTTGTCGGAGCAAGTAGAGCCATATTTGGTCACGTGATCTTCTTATTATATACTTTATGTAACTTAGAAGGCAGAGACAAAGATATTACAGCTGTTAACAGCTACTGGCTGTACCTACACATTTTATGTGAGCTGCACTGCCCTAGAATGCTTTGAAACCTTGAAATTGTATGTCTCTGTTACAAGCAGTTTTCCTTGAGCTGGAGCTTGAGCTCACACAAAGCCCCTGCAGTAGGACTCAGAGGGCCTCAGAAGATGACTTCAGTTTGTTGACCTCCATGATAAGATGCATCCTGAGGGCAAATCAGTCACAGTATCCTGCAGCACATCCCTGAAGAAATTTTATGTGTTTTCAAAAATATATGGGGTTTCTTTGCTAGATGCACTAGTTGAGCTGCTGTAGAGCTGTCCCTTGAGTAGGGTTTTGCAGGGAAGTATTGTGAAGAAGTGACAACTTCTGCTTGAGTCTGAGCTTTAGGCTATTTCTGCACAGTTGTTGAGATGTTATCAGTTCGCTGACAACTTATTCTCTCACCAAGCTATAAGTACAACAGTAATTTTGAAGTTCATAGTTTCTTAGACTTCTGATTCCTCACATCATAATTTTTTTGCCATTCCATTTTATTGCTTCTGTTCAATAATGTCCTCTTCTGTAATGTTATTGTTCTGTACTTCACTTGTCCTCTTTGCTCTAGCTGTGCCCAACAAACCCGTTGCCATGACAGTTCACATTAATGTGAGAAACTGACTTTCAAAAATCTGAGGTTTTAAAATGCTCCATTTATTACAGAAGTTCCTGCCTAGTTTATAAATTAGAAATCAATTTCCCAATTGTGTTATGGACATTCCAGAAGACAAAAAAGAAGGTCTATCCATAGAGCTTATGGACGCCAAAATCAGTAAGAAAAAGAATTTGTCTGTCCAGTCCAGTGAATATATATGGATGTTGATAGTATTTACCTGATATGGCCTGCTTAAAACTGCTCATACTTCTTCACTCTCATGACAGAAGAAAACCACTGTGATCAGTATCAGAGATGATGGAGATCTGTTGCAAAACATTTATTAATTTTTGAAGAGCAAGTGTTCCTTTTTTAATAAAAATCTGTGTGAACAGAACACATTTTAGGATTAGGCTAAACAAACAACCCTGAGTTCTCTGTGAATTTAAATTTTTCCTCTAATAATTCACAGGTTGAATGTTTGCTCATTCAAGCTGCATATCTTTGTCTTCCATTTGTTGCCCAGTGAAGGGCTAAGTGTAGTCAGTGTGTGTCATGTGTACCCAGTGTAGACCATGTGTGTCCCTGTGAAAAACTCATCCATTCTATACAGGGCTCTGCCCAGTTCAAACGGGTTGTACTGCAAGCTACGCAGCTGCGGAATATGGTACGTGGTAGATCATTCTTTAAGAAGATATATTTTGGACTGTGTTCCAAAGCTTTATGTTTTTATTATGTTTCTAATCGACTCTTGCTATCTCAAAGCCCAAATCTCTTAAATTTCCCTTTTACTGTTTATACAATTTGGCTGCTTGCTATTAGGTATCTATAATTGAAAGAGTTGATGTGTCTATGCCTGCTGGAGTTGCACAAATGAAAGGAATTCAATGTTTTAAAACCATTCAGCTGTGATAAAATTGGATAGATCCACAATAAGTTATGATATGTATAGATTTCATGTTTCAGACTTTGTTCTGGTGCTCTTATTGCTAAGATGTTTGTACCTATATAGCTATAATTTTAGCAAACACCTCTTCAATTGTATAAGCTCTTGGGCAGGAAAGCTAATTTGGCAGAAAAAATGGAAATATTTGCATCAATAACTATATTTATGAAAATTTTACTATTGGAACTGAGAAGCTTTCTATTTGTTTATGTTGGAGAGTTGTAAAAAGTTTCTCTCTCTTCTGAGAGGGAAGTGGTACCAGGTCGTTACTGCACTTCACAGAAACACTGCAGGGAAATACTTACTACTAATATTTCTTGACTCAAACTCTAAAAGCAGTTTTATAGAAATAGGTAGTCTGGTCATGTATCTTCAGTAAATTAAAATCCCAGAAAAATGCTAGAAAATAGAAAATGCAAGTATGCAGCGTGCAGTGCACTTTTCAGTGTATCCTTAGTTATCATTTTTTTATGATCTGAGGTAATCCGAGTGAATTTCAGATCAGGGTATATGAAACAAGATGAATAAAGGTCTGCTCTTGGAACCTGTTATTCATCAATCAATTAACTCAGAAAATTTTTTAAAATTCTCATCTTCCTCCTTCAGCTATATTGAATTAAAGTGCGACACCCAGGCAGTTAAATTTTCTCCTTGAAATATGTACCTTGATACAGTGTTTGAACATCCATATGCTTTCTGAGGTGAGCAGATGTGGCCACTTCTTCTGCACCACGGAGTAAGGAAATATGCTATGTTTCTTCTCCTGGAAAAATACAGTATGCCCTTACATAGATACTAATTTTTAAGTAAGATTGAACATATTTGGATAAATGAGAAACAGCTGGCTTTTCTTAAAGGCAATATAGTCTTCATTTTGTAATTGGTGCTGTATCATATATTTATAGCTGTTTGTTTAATTTTTAAATATGAAATGAATCTTTAATTGCTAGCTTACAGTGAGGAACACAATGCTTTAAGCACAAGGTCTAAAATGCAATATTATTTCAGACTAGCCTGAATTATTAGGGGACATTTTTAGATTAATAACTAAAGAGCCCTGCCCAGTAGAGAACACATTTTAATTGTCATATTTTAATGCTCTATCAAAATATTGTGATATATTTTGCTATGTTTAGCTGCTTGAGTCAAACACTAGAGGAAGATCTAAGAGTTTATTTTTAGTAGGTCATATGTTTTAGAACATCTCTATATGCATTTCAATTTAGAAATAGTAATGTATAAATATTTAACCTAAAGTAATTTTAAATGTGCCTTTTATCCTTTTTTTGGTGATACCATCATAGTCTATGATCAAAGAGTAAATTTCAGTATGCTAAAGGTTCTTCTGTCAGCATAATATACTGCTTTATCAGGCACAATCTTTTTGGATGTCCGCTATGGTTGACACAGTTCAAGTGAGATAAGATCTACAAAGACAGTGATGGATTCAAGTAAAGCTCATCAATTCTCAAAACTGCTTATTTTATCTGTGTATTTTTGTATTGTATGTGCAACATGAGCACAAAGTTTCAAAGACTTAGTTTCCTAAGAAGTAAATAAAGTTGTGAGAGCTAATACTTAAAATTGGCTTTTTTGAAAGGAATTCTGTTTAGCATAGTTTCAGTCTTGCTTAAGTGAGTGCCTAAATATAAGGTATTTTCCAGCCAAGCTGGAAAAGACAGATTTATTGGACTAGCAGCTGTCACCACTGCTGATAAGTGCTCAGCATCTGACTTCTCTAGCTGCTGTTAAATCACGTACAATTCCTTAGGCTGAGAAAGTAAATAAAGATAACTGAGTGCAGTAATCTGTGTGAAACCAGGGGAAAGAACAGGGGTTCCAGGGAGATCTGAAAGACCACACATAAGCTAATCCGCATGCATGTGGCTTTGCTGTTAATTGCAGCCTCAGCATCTGTGTAAACAACTTGTTAAAAAGCCAGGTTGGGGTCCTCTGGTACTATTGCCCAGTACATGGTGCAGAAACATGTCAGCAGCAATAATTGCAGAGAGACACACATTCCCCTTCAAATATTATTTAATGGAAAACAAAACTAGGAATAAACAGGTGGTCTGGAGGTACTTTTAAAAATTTTATGGAGGATTTCCAGACAAAATAACCTGCACAAACAAGGAAGTGGTTAAAAAAGTAATTCAGCCTGTGTACAAAGGAATAAAGATGAGAAGATGACAGTAAAGGTTTTCTTTGCTATCTTTCTGGGAAAAGATGGAAGAGAAGCAAACAAGATGCTGTTGTGTCTGAAACATAGTGAAGACTGATAAAAGTGCTTATGGAGTAATGTGACCCCACAGAAAGAGATCGTGGACAAGAGGCTGTTGTGCATCTTGTTATTTTCTACTTAAAGCCAAGCAGAAAGAAGAAATAATTATAACAAGAGATGAGAAGTCTTTTGTAGCCCCAGAAACTCTGGAAGCATTAAAGAGTCCTTGTTAATGACAGATTTGTATGTAGCAGACAAATTTCTTATGGGAAAGACTGTCAAAGTTTCTTACGGGAAACATACATCCTATGCAACAGCAACACTTCCACTAACCACGACTGTTGCATTCTCCTGGGAAGGTATCAAAGTTATAGTGGCTACTAGGAAAAATGTCCAAATCAATCTACTGGCTCACAATAAAGAAAGTGAGGAATTAGGAGACATTGAGGCTGTACTGTCGTTAAGGGCAGACATCAGAAAGCAGCATAAAAAGCAGAAAAAAAACAAGCACCCAAGTCTGTGGACAGGTGTAAGGACTAGAAATACTTCTTATCCCAAAGCTGAAACTAGCATCATAGTGGTCAGCAGCAGTATGGGTAACTGAAGAAGCCTATTGAAGTGGTCCCCACGTGAAAGCAATCCCCAAACTAATATACATGTATGTATTCATGTCAAGTAATGTTCAAAGATATGTTATTGGACTGGCAACCAATTACATTCCAGCTGCCTTGTAATTCCAGCTGAAGCTGAGCCTGAAAAGTGGTTAGATTTAGGAAGGATGTCTACAAAGTGATCAAAGGTAGTAAAACATTTCTGAAGTCAGTGAAGTGAGTACATGTTGTCTGTAAAAACCCATCCTCCTCCAATGATAAGTTATTTGTTAGAATTTCCAGTAGTCCAAATGGGACTGTACCTCCCACTGTTGAACAGCAATGAAGTTCTCGATGGAAAAGACAAATGAAATTTGTCTAGCAGCATGCAAATATATTTCACGGAAAAGGACACCTACAGTGTTTTAGAAGTATATTTCCATGTTTACTGTATGAGACAATGAAATGTTTTTAAACTCCCCATAGAAAGGAATTGGCAAACATACCAACTACCACACTGTGTACAGTAATTATTTACAGCAGACTACAGTGGTAATATAGTTTCACAATAAATGAGGGAGGTAATATTCAGATAAAATCAGAACCTGTACTGAAGTCACACTAAAAATAAGTCATTAGCCTTATCCAGAGACTGTGGATATAGGATCAGTTTTAGGATAAAAATACCATTTTAGGTGAAGTCAAGTTTTGGTGTAATAAGGCAAGGCAACTACCTTTACTTTTAGTATTGGGCTGACCACAAATAGCATTAAGTATCTGTCTGTCTTCAAAGGAATTCTAATGTCAATTGAAACATGCACAAAAGAAAGTCCTAAGAGGAGTACTGATGACATTCTTGAAGGTAAATGAGGCATCGAGAAACAAGCAACACATAATATAATATGAATATGAAGGTGGAACAAATTATGAGCAAATACTGTGGAAAGTATATTAATGAAAACATGGTCAAGGAGAAGGTGAGAGGAACTGGGCTCTGTAGATTTCTAGGAAATAATTTTCAGGCCTTGAGATGCTATTAGGAATATGTAAGATTGATGTATATGATGGGGGGCAATGAGGATGAATAACAGTCTTCCTAGATGCTGCATGCTCTTACAAATAGCCTTTGGTACAGGTTTTGATACGTAGCAGTCCAATGTAAAAAGAGACATGTGTCCAAGAACAAGCATTTGAAAAAAAAAAGTACTATAGCCAAAGTATTTGCCTAAAGTACTTGTTTTGCTGAAAGGCAAGGATTCTGTGGTTACTAAAGGTATTAGCCTGCAGAAGTTATTAGCATCAGGAGACACAAAAAATTTGGTTTAAGAAAGAGTTGTGGGACCAAGCTTTGTGCTAACAAATGCTTCCACCAGCTCACCTTTATGTACCAGCACTATGAGCATCCCGTCAGAAAAACTGCATTCCAAGTTGAGCGATGTGAAGACTGCAGAACTATGTAGCGTGGTGCAAGAGTCACTGTTAGTAGCTGACGCTGAACTGGCTCTTCTGAACATAATGCACACATCTCTGTGAGATGGATTCGAGCAATGGACTATGCTGTTGTGTTTGCTTCTTTTCTTGAAATGTGTATGTGCTCTCTCTGTCAACATAACTCTATACTCTTAGTGGAGATTAAGGAGTTAAATAGTTTATACTCTGGCATTGACCAGGCTGTGAGCACCATGTAATGCATGAATCCATTTCTTGCATGAGATGATGGGTGAACTGTGTGGTGGGGACATTTTGTTTATAGAGGATTGTGTCATAATCTTAGGAGTTGGCATGAAATGGACAGCAGTTCATATATGAAATGAGAGAGAGACATCACCATGTCCAATCAGAGAGCTGCCTGCTTGGCAGACACAAATATCTAATTGAGGGCATGTATATTACTGGATGATGAATTCAAAGACAATATGTGATACGGTCTTCATCCATCTCAGTTCTGGCAGAGGATGAGAATAGATTTTACTTCTGGTAACAGTCACCGATAAGACAAGACCCACATTTTTGGGAAGTGCCTGATGAAGGACATGCAGGCAACAGCCTAGGGAGCCCCAGGCGTGTTTTGCAAAGTATGTGTTTGGCCTGAGATCACTGTACTGACACAATAGTCCAGTCTGTGCTGCAGCTGGATTTAACTAAATTGGCATCAACAGAATTTGGAGCACAAGGGCACCTTCTCATGGGTAGCACAAAATGATGGTACAGCACAGTTGGTATGCTGTACAGACAGGCAGGAGACTGTTGGTTTAATGCAAAACAGAAAGAAAGGCAAACAGGAAAAGATCTTGACAGACAAGCAGGAGAGTCCACGGGAGTAGATAAGGGAATGCAAAGCTAAACACAGAACAGTGAAATGGATGAGTGAAGGTCTTCTTGTTGTGCCCAGATCGTCAGGTTTGGATCCATGCAAAACAATGGCATAAGGCAGCAGTACAAGATATGGTGGGATCCTAAATATTTGAGTAACAAATAAAATTGAAGAAAATCCATGATTTTTGAGCAAATCTTAGGAAAAAGCTGTGTTGATATAGGAAAGACAGAATAAATTAGTAAGAGCACAATGGTGCAGAATGCAGAGAGCTACTGTTTGGAAGCCTGTACTTCAACAGCAGCTGATAAAGTAAGAAAAGATTAGTGGATAGTGGAAAAAAATTATTAGACCTGCTTGTTCAGCCTGAGAAATCCTAAATAATCAGCACATATATTCAGAGAAAAGACTATACTCTTACTGTGGCCTTCCTGTTTGAAACACTTACATACACAATGGAAAAAAAGGAAAATATCTTGAAATAAATTAAATGCATTATAGATATCTTACATGAAACAATAGTAACCTTCCATTTGGACTGTTAATTCAGTTTTGTCACTTAATTTTACTTAGGCCATAAATGAAATAGGAGATAGAGAATAGTAATGAGAAGGATCAGAGGCATGGATAGAGTTCCATACATGCAGAGATTAAAAAGATTAGGGTATTTATGTAACAACAGCGATGAATAAGAGGTGAGATGAATAAGAGGTGAAATGAAAGAAGTGTATAAATTATTAATGGTTTAGAGAAGGTCAAGGAGGTGCACCGATTTAACTGTCTCAGAACTCAGGAACAAAGGGTTCACAACAAAATCACAGCCTTTCAGTTTTAAACTGATAGCAGAAAATCCTTTTTACACAAATATGGCATCACTCCCTCAAGATCTGAGGCAATGAACTTCAAGGCATTAATAAAAGGGTCTGACATTTCTTGCTAACTTTGTTAATCATCCAGTAACATTTGATCTGAATATTTAAGAATCCTTAACATATTGATCCTTACAAAATGCTTCTAATGCAGAAAAGTATTATCATGCCACTAATTGAGTGAACAGAATTGGCACTGGGGTAACACTAGATGATTTGCCTTGGACCACAGACAGAATCTTATGTAGAGCCAATCTGAATTTTAGATTGGTACTTTAATATGTAGACAATCATTTTTGTTTGTTTGTTTTTTGCCATTATTTGTTTATGTTGGTGATGCACAGTTGCTGGCTGCACAGCTTCTTATGCAAGCACTTGGGTCATGTGTCATGGTGCTTTCCACAGTCACGTGTCCGGCACCTAATGGACGGACCAAAGGATTTGCACTTAAATTTGATTAGTCCTCGTGGAACTGGGCTTACTGAACATGCCCAAATCAATGAGGTTGAGTATACTTGCAAGAAGTGGTTCTTCCCTGAAACAATGGAAATATTGCTGCTTCTCCTTGTAGCTTATGTTTGTCCATATCTATCAAGGAAAGCTTTGGCTGTTTTTCAGTGCCACCTCCAGAATCATTGATCTCTCCCAGTCCCTGCTGTTTGCTTTCACAGAAGCAACACTGACATTTTCTCATTTTTCTCTGATTACCATGTGCTGGGCTGATGGAAAAGAAGACTGGGCATGAAGCTATTCAGGTGGCTGGCAGCTCCCTTCTCACTTGTGCCTCAGGAAAAGTAAGAGAAGAGAGTAGATAGACTTGATCGGTTGTTTTGACAAGTCATATATAGTTCATGTTTCTAGATGAGTATTGCCAGTTAACAGCAACGTTTAGTGCATGACGACTGTAATGTAGCTTGTATTAGAAATATTCAAAGAATGGCTATTATCTGGGATCTAAGTTTTCAGGTTGTAATCTAACTTTTACCTACCAGAAGTGAGGAAGGAACTTCATGCATCAGTATGGTATCAAACAGCTCCTTATTAAGGAAGAAAGTTTAAACTGTTGCATGAATTATCTGCCCATGGCTACTATGGAGGACAGGATAACAGATTCAAAAAATTGTTACTTTGATTGAAATGCAAAAAATCCAAAGTATAAAACAGTAAAAATGCAACAGTGAGCTATTTGGAAGTTACTGGTTCTTCCTTGGAGTGTAAAATGGTACAATGCACCCTTTACAGTGGCATGAAAGAAAAACTATGCAAACAGAGCTGTTATTTTGTTAATATATGTTCTATGTCTGTAATCTTGGTTCTCCATGAACATGTAAATAACAAATGCAAAGATTTTCTGAAAAAGCCTTTTAGGATATCTGTGCTCTACTGCGACAAAGAAACTGAAAAAAACCCTCCAAAACCCGAAAAAAAGCAGCAAAGCAAAACCAGACCACAAGATTTTTGCTCCTAGTTCAGAACTGTCACTTTACTTCCAATAGACAGACTAACAAAGGCTGCCAATTCAGCCCAAGGAAAAGGGATTGGCCAAGACTTGCAACTTCAGGTTCTGAACTCTGCTATTACACCGATCATAATCTTGTTTCCTAGTAGTCTCTTTTCCTAGTAGCCTTTCTCCACTTGATCTTCCTTTTATTTAATGTCAGTACAGAATTTCACTGGTTACCAACACCAAATAATGGCACACATGTGTCCACAGAAAATAACTCAAGAATACATCCTGATATTGCCTTCATTCTTGTCGCAGGCTGGGGGTCTATTCAGCTGAATATCTGAAATCACATCACATGCAGTGGGAGTGTGTGCTGTACCTCAGTTAAATGGTGGTGCAAGAGAGGAAGGATATCCTTTTTTTTCTAGTAAATCTGTGCCTCATAGCCAAGATAGGTCCCTTTCTTCAGTTATTTTTCACTAGTAATTTCCTAAATTTATGGCAAAAAACTTTGCAATTAGGTTCTCAAGTAAATAGTGTTTTAGTCCAAGCTCTTCTTTCTGTTACTCCTATCCTCAGATCATCCCAATTTTAATCTGCAGTGATTTAATTTTGTTTTGTATTGACAATGCTTCTTTGTTTGAGTCATCATGCCACTTATTTATATGCCATGATCATGAAAGAAAATTTAAAAACAACTCACCCCAGAACTGATCCTTGAGTAAGTACCATTAAGCACCTTCCACTGTCAAAGTGCCCCTTTCAAACTGTCAACTACCCAACACTCTATTTTTGTTTCCTTTCCATCTAACAGTTCCTCTTTTACCTCTTTCTTCTCTAGCATTATTTATTAATTTCTCACATAGCCCTCTATCAGCTGTTTTACTGTAGACTGGACAGAGGACATTAAGGATTTTCTTTTAAAGACAGCTCTCTTTAAAAAAAAAAGGCCGTCAAATTTAGTCTGGACTTATTCGCCCTTGAATTAATTTTGTATTTATTTCTGTCTATCAGCATCATCTGTTTGAAAGCACCGTGTCCTACTGAGGTTCAAATAGTGCAGTAACTGGATCACTTTTTCTGTTTCACTGCTTCATAAACACAAGCTCAATAAATGCACCTGTTCATATGACAACTTGAGACATTTATTAAAAGTATTTTCATGTGAATGCATGTGATAAGGCTTTCAGAATACCAGCTTGGAAATTGGTAGAAGCTGTAGAAAGCCTCTTGAGTTTTATTTCTACCTCCTCTATGGTCAGTACCATCCTACACTTGCATTCCCAATATCCAGCTTTGCCTCCAGCCCAAAATCAATGCCCTTTCTGTAGCCTGAAGAGGCATTAATTTAGTTTTGGGTGTTTTTCACCCTATGTCACAAACCAGGTAAGCTGCTAATCTTGGGGTCTTTCAAGGCTATTCCAAAGGATCCACCTCACTTATGCATTCTCTCCTCATGTGGTCATTTTGAGAGCATTTCAGCCAGTTTCTTTGTAATTGAAGACTTGGAAGAAAATCTTTGCCCCAGGAATAACTTCCACTAATTCAAGCCAACACACTTTAGCTTTTTGTCAAACCCTCTTTGGTGCTCAGTGCATATACCTATATACCTATATACCTATATACCTATATACCTATATACATATATACATATATAAACAAAATTAATTCCTCAGTTCCTGTGAGTCTCAGCTAGAAGCCTCCTGATTTTTTTTTTTAATAACCTTTTAGAATTTAAATGGTGGGGAAATTTTTCGAAGACATGCCTAACCTACTTTTTAAAATCAATGTATCCATGTCTGCTGTCTTGAGCAAGGCTTTAGCTGCTAACGCACCTAAGCACTTTTGCTCATTCTTGTCTTTGCCTCTTCCACTGAGCTCTGAGTCAAACTTTCCTTCATGTTGTTTTCTGTTATATTCTACTGCTGAAGTGTTATCTGTGGTTTCTCGTGCGTTTTTAATGTTTAATTTCTGTCCTGTAAGTTCTCTGTGATCTGAAATTGATGTGTGGATAAGAGCAGCTTCCTGCATTGCTGAAAGGACTGAGCTGGGGACTGGCTTGTCATGGCAGGATTTTATTTCATCAGGCTCAAACTTTGCCTTTACAAGCCCTGTTTTAATTTTATGAGTTCAATATTCCCATTAAAATAAGCAGCTCAAAGAAAGGTAAACCATCAGAATCTTTATTGGCTTGGCTGCCTTTGCATTAGCCCTGTAGCACTGCTAGTACCTTGAATGTTGCACCCTTCTGTTACCAGAATTGATGCATAAAATTTTTCCTACCATCTGCAGGATACGTACACATCTCTTGTTCACCTTAGCAGAAGAAACTGGATTATTTCATTTGCCTTGGTGGCCTGGAGTTCATATCTCTCAAAGAAACATCATTCCTCACTGTGATTTAGCAATTCCATGTGATGCTATGCTAAGTGACACAAGACCTCTGTAGCTGCACTGGCACGCATAGTGACATGGTGACTAAAATAATAATAATGTTGTGGGGAAAACAACAATGTTACAGAATGTGAAGTGTTAAGTGCAAGGGCTACCTCACGGATCTGGGAAATCCCACAGCATAAAAACCACAAATAAGATCTCCACCAAAATGACTGAATTTCTTTTGTACTCAGAGGGACTGACAGTTGTGAAAAAGATTAGATCTTAGATGATCAAATAGACATTCATAGCAGGTGTAAAAGCCTCATATTTGCCAACAGGAAGTCATGATATTCAGGCGTTATGCAGGAACAAACATTTCTTTTGGATGTGACTAATTACTACAGGATTTCAAGTGAGTGTGGGGTTATATCATGTGTGAGTATAAATTCAGCATCTCATGTAAGATTAGCAATCAGATCTTTTGGATTTTGCTTTAGAAGAAGAGCAATTACCACTGATCGTGAGCAAAGATAAATGCCTGAACTACATTTCAAAGGTTTGTTTTAAAAGAAATCATAACTCTATAATGACTGCTCACTTGATAAATTTCCTGTTTCATTCTGATAACAGATTCAGGGTTAACTGAGAGCATCTACATGTTTTCTTTTTGGTTCAGATGATGCTGTTCTTTTTTGTTTAGAGGTAAAGAGGGAAAAGAAAGAAATGTAGCTTTCAGCTAAAGTTTACACTGTAAAAGTTATTCTCATTTTGGGACCAATTCTTTATTGATGTGACTCATTAAGAGGACTCCTTTCACAAGTTGGGATTACTCATTCAAGTAAACGAACTAAAATGAAGGCATTATCTTTTAAGATTAAATGATAAAAATCTATGAATTAGACACTTATAATAGAACCATTAACAATTTTTAATTACAGTACAGCTACCAGCCATAGCAGTAGTATATGGTAATACCTACTCATTCTTTTGCCTGCTCTTTCACTGTGACATATCATTATGGAAGGATTATTTAAGTCCTATTTTTAGATTTTAGAATTATGCAGACAGAGAACAACCAAAACTGGAGGTGCTGTATTAACAGCTCACATGTTATTTCAGGTGGTTTGAGCTAGAAAAAAACCCACAGTAAAAAATACTTATGTTCTGTGCTCAGAGGGACAGTTTATGGGGCCCAGAGGGGCTTAGGGTCAAATGCTGGGCGGTGTGCAGCCAGAGAACAGTCTCTGGACTCATTAAGTGACATTATAGTCTTAACCATTCCAATTAGGTGCTGAAAAAGGATTTGGAGGCCTATGGTGCACCTTTAACAATGAGAAGGTTACAGTATATGGATTCAGTATATACTTTTCAAGTCTGCAAGAGTTGTTTGTCCATGCAGCCTACTCAAAACATTGGGAGATCTGGTTTGGGACCACAGTTGACCAAATTAAGCACTGCTCCTAACTCTCCATCTACATGTGTAATGCATACTGTGGATAATTGATTGCTGCTCAGTATAGATTCCTAAGCAGGTTCCTAAATCCTCTTTGTGCATTGTTATCATATTCCCTAAAGTGTCTGTCTTTCTGTCTGTCTCAGGTAACTGTTTTATTAAGAATGTATTACAATCTTTCTGTGGAAGGACCCTAATGCAAAATGGTATTGGGAAAAAATATCTGTATAAGGATGCTCAAGAATTTGGGTAATGATTCTCTGATGAAATATTCTTTTACTAAAAAGGGGTCACTTAGTAAAACTAGAACTTTCTGCACAAATAAACACATTTTCATGAAGTGTCTGCTGGGTGAAAGCTTTCCAGGTGCAGAGACAAAGACTCTCCCAATCATCAGTTGATGGCACTTATCTGAGATATGAAAGACTAACAGTTCAGGGGCATAAGTTGGTTTAATTATCAGTTCTATAGAGCTGTAAGCTATAGTAAAAGCTCCATTACCTTAATTGGGAGGATGTTGATTGAGAGATGCTTTTCCTTGCATACTTCTGTTTCAGAATTCCAGTTTCTGAATATTGTGTATATTAATGATGTTGTAACTTGTGCAGAAAAAAATACCCACTTCCATGACATCTGAAGTAAAACACCTGATTTGTTCTTGTTTCTAAATACCACCTATTTTAGCTCTGATACAGAAGTTGTTTCCTGTTTTCCATTTTCTCATATGATTTCTCTCTAATAGATTGCTTGGGCTTTGAGTCTCAGATGATCCAAATTACTTTTCATTTGTGATGAAATGAGAATATACTTGCCTTACCATTATCAAAAAACTCCTAAAAAGGAATGCATTGGGATATCCTTTTAAGGTTTTTCTCAAAAGATAAGAAAGGTCTTGCTGTCATGAGATGGAAAGCAGTTGGAATTTTTATAATAAACTGCACTTTTGTGTGCAAAGTGTAAGAAGTCCCTGCCACAGCCTTGTATAAATCAAGGCTGTAACATTTATTAATATCTTCTGAATATACATGGTCATTTTTTCTGTGAAGTTGTCTTGATGTGATTTGTCTTGACACTGTTCTGTTGGGGAATAAATAAGAGAACTGAGAAAACACAGGATGATGGAGAATCTATACAACATTTAGAATACACAAAGGAAAAGATTTAGTGTATTGAACTTCTAAAAATGCACTTTGAATTGCTGTTTATTTTTTAAGATACAAATTCACCTCTTGTGATATGGGCAAATTAAAAAAAATAAACCTCTCCTCCTATAGCTCCTGATACAGCCTTAACCAAACCTCTCAATTTGCAAATTTCTACATTGACATCAGCCTTTATAGCTCTATTTCCTAATTCCCTATTTTCTGGCCATCAAAATATGTGTGTAGATCTGTTAAGATCCATGTAATTCTGACTGCAGTGCACTTCAGGATCTGTCTTTTTGGTTAGGTGAATGGCTAAAAATTATAGGAAAGGAATGTATGTGGGTGTGTTAATCTTCTACATGTGTTGCTGAAATGAAGAATTGATATAAAAATTAGCTGACTGACGTTAGTGCAAATGAAAATTTGGTATAGCTTTTTAAAACACAGACCCTTTTGGCTTTGGTTTATGAGATCTGTCAAAGCTTTACATTATCTTTGAAACAAATCAAAACATTTTCCACTGCATCATTCTAATATTACTTAGCTCTTTTGCAATACAAAGTAGCTACCAGAGCATGCGATCTATAAGGCTAGAAAGAACTGTGTGTTCATCATTGATGGTAGGTAAAACCATTCAAGTAATAGCATCCGAATAGTCCTGGGATATTCAGTGTTCAGGCTGTGCCAAACATCTCTTATTTTTCCCACTGTGTTTTGGACTAGTAATTGGGAAAAAATTGCAAAATCACGTGGATCTAGTGTTCTTCTTGTTGCTTAGAAATACATGACATTTTGGAAATAACAGAATTGTAAATTTAAAGCTACTTCCACACAAATGTCACCTGAACAAGCAGTGCTTCTTCAGCAACAGATTGGATTCACGAAAATGCCATTAGGTTTAGGAGTCACATTCAAATGAAATTAAAATTCTTTGATTGTTAAATAAACTGCTAAATTCAGTGTAGTGGTAACAAACTGGTTAAAAACCAACATTAGATGTGCCTCATCCCTTATCCTATTTAAAAAATAAAAACTGACTAATACCATATCAAGCAAGAGTTTCACCTCTCTCTCTTTTTTTTTTTTTTAATTTCTCCTTTTTTCTACTGAAATATCTCTGCATAATGCCAGTGGATTACTCTCTTTATGGTTCCTCTTTAGAGAAGCCACTCCTAGGATGTTGCTGATTGTATTGCAGTATTGCCCTGTGTGTACATTATCCTATTATTAGGGATGTGGGAGAGAATCTGATTACTTCTCACCTTGGGATGTAATGCTGTAGAATGGATGCAGTCCTGCACTGACAAAAAATGAGTGCATGTAAGCATTCACCTTCTTCCTCTCACTTCATTATCAGCCACATTTTTAAACTAGAATTTAATTTTATCCAGGTGATTCTGCTCTTCATTTCTTCAAAGCATTAAGTCTTTCTACACAACTCTGTTCACACTTGCCTGCAGTAACGAAAGCAGGTAAGAAAATGAAGAAAAACCCCATGTTCAGAACTTTACCTTTTCATTTGTTCCATATTGTATATGATATGTGTTCCATTACCGAGGCACTGTATTGACAAATTTATAACTTCTTTTGTTTGTCATTGTAAGGCACAAGGTGATCGATTTTCTGGATAGACAGTACTCCTGAATGGAATGCAATCCAGCAAGCAGGCATCTGACTTTGGAGCAATTTTCAGTTATGTTTTGAAAACAGTGGCCAAGCACGGTGGCCCTGAGCTAAATAGTTAACCTTTGTGTGCTTTTTTTAATCTCTGAAATGAAAATGAAACTGTTTCCTTATTTCCAGATAAATTGTAATGCTTACATCTACATCAATATTTGTACAGCTTTCTGAGATCTTTAGAAAGAGGCTGCCAGAGTTATTATTATTTTATTACTGTACCTTTTGAATTATGTAACTGGACTACTTTTTACCCTTTGAAAGATGGATTTTACTTTGAGATTTCATAATTGTCTCCTATGACACTCCTACTTTGAGAATTAATATCTTAAAAAAAGAAGGAATTCAGCTCTTATTCTAAAGGAAGAGATTTTGCAGTTTTTGGATGTTCATGTAAAGAGGTAAATCATTTGTAAACATACCTGAATTTGAATATGAAGTTTGTCTGAAAGAAAGAAACTGCACTGGGGCAAAATGTGTAATGAATATACAGTTTTAAGTTGCGCTTAATGACTTCTCATTTGGTATATGATTTCCATTCATTTTTAGTTAGCTCTGTGTCACCAAAACTTTCCCCCTTTTTTTTTTCCAAATGACCCCGTGGTTCATTCATTAAACAAGATAGTCCTGCTCTGGGATTTAATCAAAGCTGAGTAGCAATGAAGGCTGTTGTCTCTGAATACTCTTTTATTGTGTCAACATTCCTTCTTTTGTTCTATTAGTGATTTTAGCTTTTCATGTCCTGCTCTTTTGTTTCTTTTTTTCAAGGGCTGTGGGGTACAGGACATTCCAATTACCAGCCCATAATTCTCTGTTCTTTCAGACATCTCATAGATACATCCTCAAGGATACCTCAAAGAAGTGAATTTATAAAGAAAAAGGTTAACAAAGTAAAAAAGAAAGCATGATCTTGATTGCTTCTGTGTTTTTCTTGCTCTCTTTTCCTGGTATTGAAGGCTGATTCCTGGTCTAATGTGTAAGAAGTAAAGAATAACTGATTTCAGGGGCAATAAACTAACTGATAAGTGCCAAATGTCTAACCTACTCTCTATTACAAATGTTAACCACAGCACATCGGGAATATTGATGTGTAAACAATAAAAGAATATGAGAGGGAATTATGACTCTGGTACACTTAAGAGCAGGTACTGTATACCTTGACTTCCCAGAGATGCTGACAGAGGAGTTGAAGTGTGGGCTACGTGAGCAGGCAACGAGGGGGATTGAAAACTGATTGAACAGCTGAGCCCTGAGGGTTGTGATCTGCGGCACAAAATCTAGTTCGAGGCCAGTAACAAGCAATGTGTCCCAATGATTGATACTGGATTCAATACCCTCCCTTGAAGTGTTTATATTTTCCTCTTGACCTGCTGGCAACAGTCTAATTCAGCCCAAGGAAACGTTACTCTTCTTCTTCTTTTTTTTTTTTTTTTTTTCTTTTTTTCTGAGCACACTGCTGGCTTATGTTGAACATGGGGATGAACAACCCCTTGCACCAATAAATGCTGGGGGCCACCCAGCTGGAAAGCAGCTTGGAAGAAAAAGGCCTATGAGTGCTGATGGTATCCAAATTGAACATGAGCCAGCTATGTGCCCTTGCAGCAAAAACGCTACTTTATTGTTGGGATGCATTAGGCAGGTCAAGGGAGGTGATCCTTCTTCTTTACTCAGTGCTGGTGAGGCCACACCCGAGAGTGCTGTGTCCAGTTCTGGGCTCCCCATTACAAGAGAGACATGGACATACTGGAGAGAGTCCAAAGAAGTACCATGAAAACTATTAAGAAACTGGAGCATCTCTCCTATGAGTAAAGGCTGAGAGAGCTGGGACTGTTCAGCTGAGAGAAGAGAAAGCTGAGGGGGATCTCACCAATGTATACAAATAACCGCAGGGAGAGGGAAAAGAGGGTAGGCCCAGGCTCTTTCCAGTGGTACTCAGTGAGAGAAACAGGGCTGATGGGCACAAACTGAAATGCAGGAGTTTCCCTCTGAACATCAGGAACCACTTTTTCCCAGTGAGGGTGACTGAGCACTGGCACCGGTTGCCCAGGGATGTTACGGAGTCACATGCATTGGAGATATTCAAAAGCTGTCTGGCCATGGTCCTGGGCAACAAATTCTAGGTGGCCCTGCTTGTGCTGGGGGCTTGGACAAGATGATCTGCAGAGGTCCCTTCCAATGTCATCTCTAGTTATCTTTAAGTAAGTGTTTTAAATGAAGATTAACATGCAGATTCAAAATACATTGAAAAACATAATATTGATGATCTAGGGCAAGTTTCCAACATAGAATAGGAGATTTTTAGGATTTTCATTAGTGTGCATGAGAAAATGCTGTTATAACTTGAAATGTCAAGGAGTAAGTTTACCTCTAAATAAGCTATGACAAACATAATAAAAAAGGTTTCCAGACAGATGGGTGTCAGAATTAGATATATTCTTGTGTGGAAAATGAGACTGCCCCCATGTAGACATTTTTGTAAAGAAAATGATAATATAAATGTGAAAATAATTGAGAACTGAAATACAAATTTAGTATACATTACTGCTATTATTGAAACTTCATGCCCTTTAACTCGAAAGAAGCTTTATAAAATATTATGCTGAACTGCTGCAAGACTGAAGTTATTAAAAAGAACCATAGTAAAAGTACTTCTGTGTTAGGAATTGAATATTTTTTGTGGGAAATATGGGCTGAGAATCTCTAGTGATAATAATAGAGTGGACATGTAAAAGTACATTTGGACACCCCTGATATCTGAGCACAGTTATGCAGAATAGTTAATTCAAGCAGCACTGTTCTTATTACTAAAGTAGAACACTTAAAAAATTCTAACTCTGCAGATAACAGAATTTATTCCAAAAGTACTCTTTGATGTATAATTAGGTAGATACCATTTTTTCCCCCTGTTAAGGTTCTTAAGATATGTTATCTTGAACTTCAGCTGACTTTATAATGATTCATTGTAGCAAAAGAAATTATATAGTGTAGAAATATTTTTACTGTGGTAAAAAGGTCTAAAACTAGTCTCTTGCTATCCACAATTTTCAGTGAAATCCTCCTGCTAAAGGGAAGTAAGAAATACAAGAATACATTGTTGACATCCTCAGGAGAAGTGAAATGAAAGCCTTGGAAACAAATCTTGCATCTGTTTCCTAGAGGAACAGTAGAAGCATAATTTTTCTTCATAAGGGATATTCACAGCTGTTTGGAATATCACTTTAGAGGATTCTTTCTGTTCTTGTGGGCTTTGTTTTCCCTGATCCTGCCTGTGCCAGAGCAGTTTGTCTGCTAGCAAACTGTACATAGTAAAACAGCTTGCTTCCCATGAGCCACTCTTGCACCAGTGCACCATCATTGTTCAGACCTGGTTCCATGAAGTGTTGGAAGTTAGAAATGAAAATCTGATCGAGTCTCCTATTTTACCTTCTGATTTTCCAGTAGGATTGCATGTTTCTTCTCCGTAATGAATGCATGTCTGTGCACCTCCTAGACATTTCCATAGAACCATGGGATTGTTAAGGTTGGAAAAGGACATTTCAGGTCATCAGGTGTAGCCATTTAGCTCTACTTGCCTTGCTTACCACTGTTGGGTTTGTACACTGGCTAAGAGTGTGCTAAGCAAGCCCCTACTTCTCTCCCATCTGTCCTAGGGTGACTATGATGCCTGTATCCCCACATCGTCTGTTCTGTGTTCTATACCTTTAAGACTGGTTCTGAGAGTGAGCAGGGAAAGAAGAAGCGCGCAGTTTGTTTTGAGAAACAAACTCACTCCTCTGAATCTGCTCTCATCCTTGGGACTGTGTGGGGTTTTTTTTCCTTCGTCGGCTACACGGAGGGCAGCCAGAGAGAGGTTTTTTTTCCCTTTGTTAGTCTAGCTAGCTGAGGCAAAGAAGCTTTCCTGGACTGTTTTTTTTTTATTATTATTATTTTTTTTTTCTTTGGTACTGTTTAAATCTGCTCTGGACTGAAAAACCCAGAGGAGCACCAGGATCTTGCACCTGTGGCCCACCGGGCTGGGACTCAGCATCTTCCAGCACTGAAGCGACTGGGACTGATAAACAGACTCCTGGCACAGACTCTCAGTTTTGCCATCTCTCTTCGGAGCGGCGAGAGGTTTTATTGTTTCTTCTTCTTCTTCTTCTTCTTCTTCTTCTTCTTCTTCTTCTTCTTCTTCTTCTTCTTCTTCTTCTTCTTCTTCTTCTTCTTCTTCTTGTTATTATTATTATTATTATTCATTCTTTATGCTTGTGGGCATTTTGTTTGTTAAATAAATAGGTTTTTTCCACTCTTCTCTGAGGGAGTTATTTCCCTGGACCAGCTGGGGGGAGGGGCTGTTTGTATTTGCTTTTCAGAGGAACCCCATTCAGAGATTTCCTCCCAAATTTGCCCTAAACCAGGACACCACCCGTGTCACCTCTTGGTATGGCCTTTTTACTTCCTGGTTCCATGTCAGGGCACCAGGTACCTGGCTGTGCTGCACACCCCATAATTCCTTGAGGAAGAGTATGTGCAATGGAATTTAGGATTAAAATATATAGGGTATTCCTCCTGCTATGTTTATGCCAGAAAGAGGAGAAGGTGAGAGAAAGTCAATCTGCACTTGTGTGCTGAATTTTGGATTGGTCCCAGAGTGTAGGCTTGGACCATGGGATTGAGTGGATCATCATGTAAATTTTGGAAGTTTTATTATGTTTTTGATACCCTGACATCTGGTAGAACCAGGACTTCATTTGTTGCCTGTTGTGAAGCCACTTTCAGGTGAGGAGAATGGACTGGATGCACTCACAGCGCATGTGTTTCAGAGGGCACATACTGCTTTTGCTCTGTGCCAGCTGCAATTTCCAAAATGTTAGATGGTTTGTGTTGGAGTACATGGAAATTGTACACAAGTCAAGAAAGGTCAAAGACAGAAATAAATGTGGCCAAACTACTCTTTTGCCAGAATGGGATGGTGTTTCTGAGTCAAGCAGACACAGTAAAAATTGTTATTCAACTGTCTGCCCTAAAAATGGGTCAAGATCCATGGAGCAGTTCCAGTCCTAAATAAATAGTTCTGCCTGCATATCTTTGACAAAAAGAGACTGTACTTTGATTTCAAACTCTTCAAAGCATTTCTCTATGTCTATCAGCACAGTTTCCTCCTTCAAATAGCACTACTTCATCACAGTCAGGAGTGGATCATCCTCGCAGTAGTGGTAAAGCCATGTGGTGAGAGATAGATGGTGTTACTGATTTCAACAGAAGGTGCCAGGCTCTGAAAAATCTAATAATTATGTCTGGTTTGATATATTAATATAGGCTTAGAAAAGTAACTTTATGGGCCAACATTACGAAAAAAGATTATTTATTCCTTTGTTTCCTAACACTGTTATGTTTGAAGAAAGTTAGTTTAAAATAATCCCTTGAGAAATCAGATGCAGCTATTAAAAACAGAGACACACAAGCAACCTAGCTTTGGTTTGCTCTTTTGTACAGCTTGTTCATTTTGATTGTATCTTGGTATAAATCCTTGTCATTAAGCTCTCATATACCTTACAGGCAACATTTGATGTTTCCTTCTGAATGAATTGGATCTGTTCCAGTAGCAGATACTGTAATACTTATAATTTACTTTGACAGTGGATTATGTGAAACTGAATGTCCTAAGGCATGCAAGTAAATCACATCAGCCTCAGGTTCTCAGCCATTGTGACTTTTGCTCCTTTGATACTGGTGCTGTAGATTCCTTTCCTTGTTTGGTTTGTCTTGTTTGCCTTCTCTTACCCCTCATTTCCTTTACACTCCTACCCACTCACTGACTAATTTCTTCCTTGAGTTTTAGAATTCAGTGGCACCTCAAGGAAAGTCAGAAATGACTGAGTGCAGGAAAAAAGTAAAGAGGAAGAGAGGTCTCCTTGCTGTGTTTGCAGGCAGTGCAGTCACAGTGTTGCAGATGAGAACTAGAAAGTGAAACTGCAAGAAAACATGGTTCTTCTTCATTGCTATTTTCCATCTCACTACTGAAAGATCTAATTAGTTGAAGGAATCACATGGGACTCTTTATCAAGACATCTGTGCTTTTACCTCTTTTTCTAATTCAGCATCAGGACTTCTCCTTTCCTTGAGCCCCATGGGAGGTTCACTTTTTTCACACTTGACAAGTATGCCTCTGCTGTCTCTCCTCATGTTCTCATTCAAGAATAAAAAGATGGGATGACTACATCCACTCATTAAATCTCTTCAAACTTCTTCAGAAATCCTTTGATCCACCTTTTTTTTTTTTTTTTTGACAGCCATGATTACGTTGATCCATTTTCACCTGTTTTTGGTGAATCTACTCCTCTTCATGGCCGTACCTGTGTTGTTGTGCTGGGAACAATTACATGAATTGCAAACTGGATTGAAGAAAGGTAGATGCTGCCTTCAAAGGTTTTCAAATATACTTTTTTTAATATACTCCCTAATCCCGACTCCAGTTATGTCAGTGATGCAGGAAAGTTCAAATGGAAGGAAGGGCACTATTAGTTATGGGTCAAATGACAGAGGAAGAGCAGACAGTGAAGTATGGGCTATGTTTACCTGAAGCCAACTGCTAGTCTCAGTTGTGCTGGAGCTGCAGTACAGATAAATGATAAATGTCTTTACAGTGTCCTGGTTTCAAACATCTGCCTAGGCATGAAGGAACCCTATGATGTGTGTAAAAACCTGTTCTGTAGTTATTCCTGTCTGATCAGATACTATGGTTGTATCAGCCCTCTGATCATTTTTGGACTGATTGTCCTGGAACTCCTCACATCTGTCTTTCAGGAAATAGTCTGATGGCCAGTCACCCTGAATGGCATCTGCACCAGCAGAGGGGGAATAAGTATCTTTTCAGGTTTTGTCACTATACTGTGACATACCTGTCACTCCTACTGTCAGAATCCTCAAGTGCCATGAACTGTGAGGGACATCCCTACATCAGCCTTGCTACACCACACAGGCACAAGGAATTGCAATGTGTGGGAAGTGCCCTGGCAGAGAGTGCCACACAAAACTGTGCTGTTTTATTTGCCCAGGATTAATTTGCAGCTGCAGCAGGGGCCACAGGGGCCACAGTTTAGCTAATAATGACTGAAGCAAAACCCCTGGTGTCTACTTTGGTAGACAGGAAATCAACAAACACAGGTCAGGGCAGGCTTAATGCAGAGGTGACCAGATGAAACATAATAATAGATTATGATGAAGTTTAAGCAGATGGGATGATCTCATGGTGTCCTTTGATTTAAAACTTTACAAAGCCATGAAATATCTCAGTGCTGTTCCCTGCTGGGATAAGTGTCTGCCTTTTGCTTTTCACTTAATGCAGTGAAAATAGGAGAAGCATACAAGCACTATGGTGGAGCAGATTTTTTTGAATAAATTAAATTCTATTAAGCTAATGGATGGAAACTGTAGATATAGTGTGAATTTTAAGCACAGTGCAACTTCTCTCAATTTCCCCTGCAAATTTTCCAAGGGTAGTATGAACTGCTGAGAATAACTAACTCTGTGCATCAGCAATTGCTTCAATAGCAGCTAAACCAGAAATGTTGAAGGCTCAGCCTTTATCACAGCACTGAGGAGGTTGCTTTATTTTAGAACCTGTTCCAGCACTTGAATCACAACAGCTCAGAATGACCTTTCTCCATAACTAGCAGTTTACAGCCCCTATACCCACAAGGACGAGCTGAGAAACTTTTTAATGAAAATGAAAGATATTTGGAAGTTTGCCACTAGGAGAGGAGAGGAGAAGAATATATGGGCTGGGGGAATACCTCCACATTAAATTTCTTAGCCCTTCAAAACATTTCTTCCACCTATGAAATAATACATGTAAATTATTATTACCAATACATGTAAAATTATTTCTTTCAATTTTTTGGCACTTTTATAATATCCCCTTTTTACTATCGAAAAATGTTAAGAATAAAATAAACCTTGGTCTTCCTCATATCTTAGTGTAAGATTTAGAAGGCACAATTAAAATGTAAAATTAAAAAAAGGCAGAAGGGGCTTTTTGTTGAAGTGAGAGGAATTTCTGTTTTCTTTTTATTTTCTTTGAGATTTTTAGCCTCAGTCTGGTGAACTGCTCTGAATAAGCCACATCCCATGTCAATGCTGAGTCTAACTGATCTCAAGTAGTCTCAACAGGGAGGAGTTTCCTGGATCAAGGCCTTGTTTATTCTTGTGTGTGCTGAGATGTTTTGCTCTGTCATTTTAGTCTGAGTGATTCCCTAACCATTGGGATTCCTGTAATGGATGAAACTCAGGCTATTACGTGTTTTATTTAGAAATCAAATTGGACATCTTGGACAGTAATATTTTTTCTGTATATTTTGGCACTTCCAACCAAAGCGATAAACCTGGTAAATCTCTTTTGAGATGTTCCTGCGTCAAAACACGTAAAGAAATTCTCTTTTATACAGTTTGATCTTAAAAGAGACTGACAGCAAACCCTTTGATACTGATTTGCAGAATCATGAACAATTTACTGGTTTTGTTACTTTAAGTTGGTTTTTTCCTAGTCTTTTATATATGCTTCTTTTAATACGTATTGGTTTTAAAGGAGCATTATAATTCTGTCTAATTAGCTTTAGTCCTTTTATCTGTGGAGCAAAAGGGTTTACATTTTCCATTTGGATTGCTGAAGCTGTAGAAATACTTAATTTCTTGTGAGGATATCTATTTCTGAGTTAACTCAGATTACTTCCTCAGGTAGCACTAAATTTCAGCCACGAGTAAATCAGATATTTATAATTGTCTTGCATATGGAAATATTTCCACTTTTGGGTCATTTTCAGGTGCAAAAGGCTGCTGGAGTTAAAAACTTGGCTACAAATGGAAGTATTACTTTTGGCCTGTCTGATGAGAATGTTAGAAAATATTTAACCCCACAGGGTATTTTAAAATAAGAAAAAAGATTATACCAGAGTTGTGGTATTCTGACACAGGATTCTGATTTAAGAACATGTTGGTTTAATTTAAACACATTCCTAATCAGTATAAGGCAAATTAAAATAATCTTGCTTTAAATGTAGTGGACTGAACTGAGTTACATGGAGTAATTTAATATGCACACTTAATCGAACTGGTACTATATTTTATAGACATCTCTGCAGGTTTCCTTTTAGGTAAAGGAAATTGGCACCAGTGCCAGTTAGTTTATGCTAGCACAGATCCCTGGAAAATGTATCAACTGGAACAAAATTGAGTTTATTCCATTTTACCTTGGTCATTTAGCTATTTTTCTTGTGCAAGGCCAGACCTATTTTACTTCATTCTCATGTTCCTCATCCAGTGATGCACCTTGACAAGATATTGTGCATCAGCTTGGGTACAGTGACTGTGCACCTGTCCAAGGAAGATGATAAATTATGTGAACCAGCTTATGTTTCATGGAGAGATGACTAGGCTACCTTTGGTTACCTATTTGCCGTGGTCTAAGAAAACTGAATGGACTGTGGCCATGGGTCAGCTGATACTCGATAGCCTGTTCCCTTACTGCAATTTGTCTGTGTAGCAATTTCTGAGTGTTTCCAGACAGCTTTTTTTTGTGTGCCTGAGTAATCTCCTCTAAAATGGTAGCCTAAATTAAATGGAATCTATTTTCTTCTGTTGACATGCATATACCCAAATTGAGTTACCCTGCTTTAATCTTTTATTAATCTAGAATATCTCTAAATGCTTCTCTTGCTTTACATCACCATAAATTCTATATTTGCACATACCTCTAGGAGTTTGCAGTGATGTAACTTATTTGATAGTTACTATGAAACTTGTGTTTTGCCAGTTTTTAAAATCTAAATGAGCAAATAAATAAGTAATTTGATCCAGATATTGTCATAGCTGTAATGGCTATAATAACATTTGTGTGTCACCATTGTGTAAAATCCCACAGTACACAGAATTAGTAACAGCAGATGTAAAGAGATTGGAAATTCTGGTACATGTTTGTGCTGTAGCCCTGCATGCAAGGTAACTACTAATAATTAAGTCCGATAATTAATCATTGTTAGAGTAAAACCAACATTGCCATTAGCTGCAGAGCTCATACGATATGCTTGTCTGCTTTTTTTCATAGCTGAGGGTAGTAACTTACCTTATTGCTAAAAATGGATCTCAATCCACATCCTTTTGCACCTAGGTCTGTTACCTGGTTCTCATTTTGTTTACTTTCCCCTGGCATCTCAAATATAAGACTCATGTAAAACCTTTTGTTTTGCTCTGCTATTATTTCCAGCTTGAATACCATGAATGTGCAGAAATCATGTGGTTTCCCTAGCAAGTGACTATGATGAGCTTGGAACTGTGTGAACAGCAGCGATAAACAATTGCTGACTTCTTTGAGGCTTTTTTGTTTGTGTCAGAATTGAGACGTACCCCATAGTATGGCTCCAAGGTTTTCTTCCAAAGAGAAAAAGAAAGCTGAGACAGTACTGCATTTTTAATGTCTGAGTCATTTGCCTCTGTCCCAACACCAGAATCTCATTTTAGGACTCCTCTGAAATTCAAGTTTGTTTCCACTGGCAGGCCTACAGTCTGTGTTAATGTAATTCATATTATTGTAGTAGCTGATAACAGTGATTTTTGGATGTAATTGTTTTTGAGATTGTATGGTGCCTTTGATAGAAAGATTTCAAAGTATCTTGGAACAACATATTTAATTAACCATTACATCAGCTTTGCCAGCAGCTTTGCTTGAAGTAGATTATGGTCTGTGCACCTAGAGTGGGCCGTGAGAAATTTGACCTTCTGAAAACATTACTTGTTTACAGTTTTTCTCTTCGGCCCACTTGCATTTCTAATTAAGGGAGTCGTATATCACTTTAGCTCATAAGAAAATATACCTCAGGTTTCTAGTTGTTTTGGCACACATGGATTGCTCTGCCTGTACAATAAAAAGGTCAATCTGAAGAGATTTTCTTGCATCCTCATAAAGAAAAATTGTACAACTAACACTTGAAATTTATAGAGTAACTGCAAATTTTGCTACAAAAGAAATAAATTTGTAACATGAAGTATAATGAAGTGTTGTTCAACACCAAGAAGGAGTTGTCAATGCATCATAAAAAAAAGATTCTGTGCACTCCTAAGTTGCAAAATACTGTTACTCATGGCATCCCAAGGTATATAAATGTGATTAATTTTTAAGGTTCTGTTGGTTACAGAATCATCTATTAGCATTTAATGAGAGTACTGTCAAGACTATGTAGGAAATAGTTTATCTGTAAAGGGATGTTGCAATTTTAAACATTCTAAAATTAATAATTCATCTTGCTATTATGTCTTGATCCTATAAATTGTCCTGTGCATACAACTTTTCTGTCTGAAGGGAATCCCACTCACTTCAGAACAACCCACTGGGGGCAGTTGGGTTTGTTTGTTTGGGATGCCATCTGAAACCAGGCCAAGAAACATGGTCTTAGCACTCCAGGCTGCTTATTGATCTGGTGACAGTGTTGGCTGTAAGAAGGGAAAAAATAAGTGCTTTTTTTCTGTAGGCTTTAAGTGTCTGTCTCCCTTGCTGACTGCACCTCTGAAAAGTCAGGTCTTTATCATTGTCCAAGAATAACTGTCTCCTTTTTCTCCTGAAAAGCGCGTGACTAGACTAAATGAGGATTTAAGAGAACTGGGTTCTGTTTTTAGCTCTAATAGTAGCTTGTCAAATCTTGATGAAGCTTTTTGCCTCGATTTCCTAATCTGTAAAACGGGCATAATGATGCCAGTGTCTTTCTTGTGGTGCTTTGAGATGTACTGATTAAAAATGCTACTACGACCTTTTCTGTAGCTACTATCCCCTCGTAAAAGGACTGATTCTGTTAGATGTTACCTGAATGGTAATGAGACCTCTTAATGCTTAGTAATGCTTAATATTTAATGTTCAGCCTGTGCTCAATACTGTGCAGAAGTAGGTCCAAATAATGGGGGATTTTTTCTTCTTTTCTTTTCTTTTCTTTTCTTTTCTTTTCTTTTCTTTTCTTTTCTTTTCTTTTCTTTTCTTTTCTTTTTGTCAGGTTTTTCTTTATTTTGCCCCATTACAAGACCGTGCTATATTTTCTATTTAATGTTGTGGAAGTCTTCAGCTAAACTAACAGAAGGGCATTAGTTTTGCATCCTATTCAAAAGAATTAGGAGTGCAGCTAAACTGATGCCATCATTGCTTCCAGTGTTAAGTTACATATGCTTTCTTATTGTTTGGGGCTAAAATATCCTTGAGTCCTGTACATAACAGTTAATTCTGACTGCAGCAATGCTCACTAATACTAATGAGGGTGGATCTGATGTATGACAGAATGCTTTTCTGCCAAGAAGCCACTCATACCTCCTGCAGCTGCTGTTTTTGCTGTTCAGCCTGGAAGGAAATTTATAGACCTGTTCTTCCTATTCCCCCGAAAAAAAACAACAAAACCAACAACAGTGTCTCAGGAGACAGAAGAGGCTGAAATTCATTCCAAGTAAAAATGTTGACATATTAACAGGATCCTTTCGATAGCTTCTTGAGGTAAAGAAACACTAAGACATGAATATATGTGATTTCTCTCTCTGACACCTCATATGCCCTGTCTTCCAGATATATTTAACATATTAGTTAAGTGCACTTATTTGGTAGCTTGCTGACCTTATAGATCATCTAAGGAAGCTTCTTAGTAAGTTTGTACTCCATTTAAGCAAATTGCAAACTGTCCTCTAGTCAGTTAACAAAGCTTCTCAGATAGCTGAAGCAATTTAATAATTCTAGTATGGAGAAGGTAGAGTGAAATCTCTCCTGTCCTGTGGTAAAAGTTTATTCCTAGATAATATTGTTTTATTGATTGCATGTGAAAATAATGCTCTTGTATTTTTTCTGAAGTTGTGGGATGAGGTGACCACAGTAAGGAATCCAGTGTTCCATCTACTCCTTATATTTGCAGAGATAAAGAAAACGTAAGACTGAAAAAGGCAGGCATCTGATTAGTTAAAAGTGATTATAATTTGTTTTGCTGTAGGTCAACAGCTGTCTAGAGGATAAGATCAAAACCTGTTCTACTTTGCTTTCTTTGGTCTTGTGCTGAAATGGTTTTATTTTTACTTCTTGGCCCTTTTCCCAGGGATTCTTGGGAATTTAGCTCAAATGAATTGGAATGCTTTTTTCCCAACTGAAGAGTGAATTGTTCTAGGTGTAAAAATTACACTTGCTTTATTAATGATTCCTTTACATGACAGTGTAGAGCCTAAAGGCATCAAATCAAGACTCAAGTAATCCTGTTTAGAACTTGGCTGTTTGATGAAACTGCAGCCCTTTTTGCAGAAGTGCCTAATTTTATGTGCCAAGAAAGTGAGATATTTCAGGAGGTTTCTAGAATGATTTCTTTAGGCAAGAAAAATAATGGCAAGAGTCATGAGAGTCAGCAGCAAGGAATGGAGGCAATCGGTGCAAATATTGAGCAATCTGAAAGGAGCTAATAGCAAGGTATGGCTCAGAAAATAATATGTAGAGGGTGCAAATATTTTCTATGTAACTCATACACAAAGGTATAATTTTCTAATCTTAAGAAACTGATTTGTTAGCGGAGAGGGAAAAGAAATTGTGATGTTCAGATTACAGGTTTCCTGAGTTGTAATGTGATCAATTTTTCAGAATTTTATTCTCAGGTCTCATATGTGGCCACCTCTGAGCATGCACAAAATTTTCCTTAATTGCTTCTGACTTGCTCTTTGGTTTATGTCTCATGAGCTGATCTATTAGGTGGTAACTGATGAGAAGAGGAAGAATGGGTTATTTCAATTTAAATTAATCTCTTTGTGACAGCAGGGTTTGGCTGAGCGGATCTATTTATTACTAGGACTAACAGGTCAGGTGGCTAAGAGTGTTTCAGTACTGTTTTATTTAAAATACACTTTAAAATACACACAGCCTGAAATCCTAACTTCATGATTGATTATATAGCTGAGGGCTTGGATGTTTGGTGGGTTGACCTCACCACCCAATCTGGAGAGCTCAGCTTCAGACAAGGTTCAGTTTACAAGGTGTTTTAAAATTAGCCAGGACCCATATTGTGACTACACTGAGATTTGTGAAGGAAATTGACAAATGAAGAGCCCAGGGATAAGTATTGACTTCTTGTTTCAAGAAGGAGTATCTGTGTTCTCTACCCTGAAAGCCCTCGACAGTATCTTGTGAAGTTATCTGTTTCACGGATCATTGCAGTAGAGAGGCTCCTTATGCCTTAATTTCGTGTTTATGTTACTGTGCTGATGAATTATTGTATATGACAATGCCCTTTGTAAGGAAACATTAACAAAAAATGATTTTTTTTTAGACTGCAGGCCCATAGGTAGAGATGCTTCTGTAATTGCATGCAACACACATCCTGCCCCTTTAAATTCCAATTAGCAAAAGTAAGGAGGAGCAGTAGTTTGATGGCCAGAAAGCACATGGGCAGCACCACACAGGGGTACCACAGGTGACTGACACTGGGATTGGAAGCAGCCTCGTGCTGTTGGGATAACACAGGGCCTGTGTCCTACTGAAGGAGTCTATTTATAACCTGCTGCAGGAGCTCTCCTTCAGCAGAGTCTGTTGATTCTCTGGTACAGAAAGAGAGGAGCAATAGTGTAACAGTGTGGGGAACATGCCCCTGTCAGGACAAGAATTTTTCTTTGTTTTATGAGCATCATTTATGACTGTGACCTTCAATGTAGAAAAAAGTATCTATTTTATGGTAGTGGTGAATGCATCTAGGAAGCAGTAACAGGCCAATCAAGGTCTCAGCAGATGTTTCCACTGTGGTAGAATAGAAGGGTTGTTACTAGCAGAATCACTGATTTTTTATGTGATCCCTGCTCAGCTGCTGATAAAGAAGGGGAGACAGGGAAAACATGGGAGAATTTCAACTAGATGATGAAGAAAAATGATAGTGCTCCAGTGCTGTAAAGGAGATACATCCGTAAAAATAAAGAAGGTAAGTCCAACATCCTTCTGCAAAGGAAGGGATCAATGCTCCAAAGGAAGATTTTTTCAAGTATTTGTAGAATTTTTTTGCAAATGTTGCAATGCTCTAGCACTAACTAAAAATGAAGTAAGTGTTTGTAGGAAATTCCATTGAATGTTTTGTTAATTTGTTTGTTTGTTTGGTTTTTTGTTTGTTTTTACCATGGACCAGAACAGCTACAGGTAGGGTCTAATTCTGGGAAAATGTGGCTATCAGCAGACTTGAGTTGGACCTTACCACTGGTTCCTGGTCCTGGGCTCTAGGACTAAAATGTCCCTTTCAGAGGGCTTTAGACAGGCCTTCTATATCCAGAATTTTTCTGGAGAGACCCAGAGTAAAGGCAGTATTTGGAATCTTGCCAGATTCAGCTGGCTTGGATATGTGTGGGATGCAACTGTTGGGTCCAATTACTGCAGATTGATGATTCCCTGTGAAAGGGACTCAGCCACCATAAGATAAATAGTAAATTGACTTTCCTTTGCATTTTTCCAAAATCATTAATGGGAAAAATTATATACGTGTATGCAAATATTTCCTGAATCAATAAAGAGATGAGGCCATAAATAAAAAAGATAGTATGTTCTTGCATTTTTTTTTCCATGGGCAAAAAGCTGTTTCCTCTCCTCTAACATTTTCCTGCATTTCTCAGCTTTTAACAATTTCAGAATGGAAAGAGAAGGGAATCCCAAAGTGATGTTAGAGATGATCAATTCAGGTTTCTCACCATTTGCTTGTCATCCATCTGTCCTGCTCCCCAGAGCGTGCTGTTTCTTATTGATGGAAATGGGAATGTCTCCTGCAAGCACTTCCATTAAGACAACATGTTTTCTTTTTATTTGCATTTTTCTCTTTAAGAAGTCAGTACTGTAAATTAATTTTTAACACGTTCTGAGAGTTAGCATTAAAGAAGGATTCTTTTAGTTGGTATGTTTGTGAAGTATATTTTTTTTAAAATGGAAGTATCCTTTAATAGATTTTAACCATTTTCTAAAGTTTCTATTTGGTTTTTACTTATTCACTGGTGTCTTTGAAATAAAGTGGCCTGTGCTCCTTCAGTGATCTACAGTTAATGCCTTTGAGTCCTAAAGGAGAACTGTGCATTTTGCATTCATTTATTTGGGAAAACTGAGAGGTTTCTACTTTCATGAAAGATCTGTTTATTCTCCTAGACAACTCAAAATCTCTGCTAAACTGGATCTTCTGTTTAAGTGCTTAGAGCCCTGAAGTTGATGTCTCTGCTCAAAATAACAGTATCTCTGCCGTTTTTATGATTCTTTCCTGACTGTAAAACATTTTACCAGGTAGTGAGTTCTCTCTGATAAACATGGTCATAAGTAATATAATAGTATTTTGTGTTTTTAATTGGTAGCTGTTGGCAAACAGATTCCATTATCTGTTCTTAACTTCTTGGCTATTGTCAAGCTAGCTTGGATTCAGATGTTTTACTGCCTTGCAGAGTGACTTGGTTTTATTGACTTTGTAGAGAAAAAAAAAAAAAAACAAAAAACCCTGTAAAATCCATGTTGAAAAAGCAGTTGGAAGGAAAAAGAAGGTGTTCCGTTTTCTAAGCAAGCACACGTTTTGGGTTTTTAACAGTGTGATTCTGTCAAACTTCTTGGAGCAGGAGACCTTTAAGTGTACTCAGTACAATTCCACATATATCATTTAGGCAGGCAATGTGTGAATTCTTGTTCATAACTGAAGTGTCTGTCATTAGACACTAATTTGTATTATAACGTCAATAGCAGATCAAATTGACTCCTGGGCTCCTATTGTATTCTTTGTTTTTGTGTAGTACTGATGACACATCCACTTAGGAAAAAGGAACTTTATTAATACTCCTTCAGCAGGAAGGAATTTTGGTACCTACATCAATGCCAATAGTAGACAGCATCTGCACTGTTTCCTGTGATCGTGCAGAGAAAGAGTTGACTCCATTTCTACAGCAGTTATGTCTATAATTCCCCTCAATTGCAGTCTACTTTCATTTAATTTGTGCTCAAGGGCCCTTCACATAGAATGATTTTTGCTGGGTGAAAGATCTTGCTACAGCTGAGAGGTCACAATATAATACACTGTATTGATTGTAATGAATACTTGGTATTTGCTGTATGCAGGATGCATAGAGGAATCCATTTTTAATCCAGAAATAAAAGTAAAATATAGATTGATTGTATCTACAGCTTGCAATTGAATTCATGGAGTCTTGGTTTCAGTTTTGAGTGGCCTGTCACCAGCTTAACTATACAAACTCTTTGGTTTTTAAGGTTACCTTTGTATGACAGCTGTTTTATGATGCTATCATTGCTAGATGTACATGTAAACAAAGGCCCGCAGAGGAAATGGTTGAGTGACCATTAGTCCTTAGCCAAATTCCGGAAAATAGATAATTTAATGCAATTTGAGAAACAGGATTATAGTTTTCATAAAAGAAAGAAATATTTGCTAATTCTAAAATGAACACAATCTTTCCTAGCAGGCGCTGAATAAAAATAAATCAATTCTATTTAGGGAAGAAATCAGAGTCTACAGGTCCCTTCCCAAAAGACAGAGGAGGATGAGGACAAGGCTATTAATTCCTCTCCTTTCTTTCTTTCTTCCCAGGACTTATTGGACCATCTGTGTGCTTCCTGTCTGCACAGGTCACAAGCGCTCAAATTGTTCCCAGGTAAAAAAAATCACAGCTTCTGCTTTAAATTACCTTCTCTATGCATTTATGAAGGAAGGAAAAGATGCATTTATGAATGTCAGGGAAGGCTGCAGGTGGTCAAAAGCATTCTTAGTGATGAAGTGTTCCTTACATTGAGAAATTCAACTGGAGACAACATCTCCAGTTTTGTTTGTAGGTCCTGGCAGCACTTGGTGAAGGAGAAACAGCTGTGCTGTGAGATCTGGAGAACAGGCACTTACATATATAAGATTCTTGGCCATAGTACTGCATCATACTTCTTGATATGACTAATGTGACCATCTCAGAAACAGGGTATTTTTCCCCCTGTTTAAATTCAGTCTCCCTACATAAAACCTATTTGTATATTCAGGAGTTAATATGCTAAATAAAACACAATTATGTATATTTTTTTTATTAAAACCCAATAAAATCCTACTTAGAAAGGAGAAGGACTGCAATAAAACCTCAAAACCCATATCCAGCCAACCTGGGACAAATCTATAATGATATAAATTATGCCAAATTGTTGACTTTGGAGTCACGGTACATCTGCACGCTATGCTGGCTGGAATTTGTCTCAGAGGATTTACCATACCAAATTAAGCTTGATATCAATCTGCTCTACAAACTTGTCTCTAAATGTGGCCAGCACCAGATGTTTCAGGGGAAAGGTGGAGGAAACCACCTGTTTCATTTAGAAATGGAGCTAATGTATTCTTTGCGTTAGGTGCCCTTCTGAGTAGTTGTTAGATACAGATCTAAGTCCGAAATCAGAAAATGTATTATTATCATCATCACAAAATTTCTGGAAACTAGATATTTTTCCTGGTTTTATACATGCAAGTTTGCTTATAGTTTTGAACAAAACTCTTTTATTTAAAGCTGTTTCAGTATCAGTAAGTGTTTCATCTGTGGCAATAAGATAAACCTGTATCTCCAGAGAAACCAAATTTGTGACATCAACCCCCCCAACAATTAGCAGTAAGGAGAGGAAGTGACAAATTTTGGATCTCTTTTTAATGGGATCTCATATGTGGGAAGAAGGTTTGCATTTATTAATTTAATGTTTTACAATAGCTGTAATACATAATGAAACCCTTTCTAAAGTTTCAGAACCTTCTGCAGCAGTCCTGCTTATTTTCATGCTCATCAGAATTAATATGAATTCACTTAGACTATTGAGTTTCAAAGTGCATTTCCTGTGATTACGGTTTAGGTCAGGATGGCTGGAACTCAGCTATCCTTCCAATACTATGCAATAATTAGAAGTTTATGAAGAAATTTGGATATTTATTGTCTATGTGAAAGAGTGATTCTTAATGCATAGAAAATAATAAAAAGTTACAGAAATTGCGTTGTGTTTCCTTCCAGTTTAGCTGCTTACTTGAGCAGGAGTTGTCAAGAGTAGGAGTAGGGCATTAAGTGTGCTGGTGTGGGCTGCATGATCTCAGAGCTCAAGGTCAGGTTGTCCCAGAGGAACAGTTGTGCTGCAGCCTCTTTGGACTGAGATGAATGAGTGTTATGAGGTGGAGAGCATTTTCCAGATTGTTTGAAGTTTGCGGCTGAAGGACAGTTGTGGGCTTTTGCTTTTTTGGTGTTTTAATAAGTTGCTGTGTAAATGTTCTTGGCTAAATTAGTTCAGCAAATTCTGTCAGTTATAATTCTTTTTTCATTACAAACTGTCTAGCTGTGCTTTACCTAACAAAGTTACATCCCTAAAAACTACATAGCAGCACACAGAATGTCAAGCTGTGGTCTTCCAACATCAACCTATTTACACAAGTAATATCAGCTCAGTGGCCCAAGACACCAAATGTTTTTCTTTTACAGAGAGGAAAAAGAAAATGCATCTTAGAATTTTAATAAGTAAAAATAACCATCATATGATGCGTACAGTATTTAAATCTGAAAAAAAGGAAGGAAAAACAAGCATGAGAATATCAGATAGAGTGTCAGAGCTGAGACTGATTCTTTTTCTATCTTTCCCTGTGCACTGAAAACAAACTGATAACAGCAAAAAAGTCCATTTCAGTTTCTCTTATGTTACCAAAGGCAGGCTGGCTGCTAGGACTGCCTAGGTTTCATGGTTGATGTGACCTTTGCAGTGACAGCGTGTTGCCACAAGTGCTTAGGAATCATAGCTCAAGAGATGGTGCTGTCTCAGGATTTTCAGCCTGGTCTGATACCATTGGAAAGACTTGTCTTGGCTCTGGTGGCTTTAGTCCAGGTTATAACAACATGAGGAGTTTTCTTATCTTGTATCTTAATAATTTTTAAAGAGAGAATTAGCAGTATTAACTAGGAGGGACCTAGCTCCCCTGTCTGTCACATGTACAGTGGAACTCTGAGTTCAAAAATTGGTGTGTATGCCAGTCTTCAACGATTACAGAGAAAAAAAGTCCCACTAATACCTAGTTCTAACTTGGTTTTAGTTCTTAATGATTCCTAAGGTGGTTAAACTGAAAGATAAACAACAAAATTCCTCTGAAACTTCAAGGACAGATAATATTTAAATTTGACTTAAAAAAAAAAGACAAAGTAATTGTATTGAGACTTTTCCCCCTTAATGTTTATGCTGCCATTTCTTTAGTTGCTTTTTGACTGTTGGATATATTTATAACCAACTTACATAAAACTAAGAACAGAAAGTCTGGTCCTCCTTTCAAGAGGCTTTTTCAATGCTTCTTTTTTTTTAAGATTGGGGAAATAAAGTCTGTTTTTTAGTTGTTATATTGGAAGGTATGGTTCAGGTCACGCTTAACGATGGCATTGTGGTCATGCAGGAATCCCATCCTACCCTACATCTAGTATGATTTTTTTAAACTCATGGCTCCTGTTGTTTTTGATTCTGATAATTAGAAAACCCTTTCCTACAGATGTCAGAAAAAGCCTCCTGTTTTCCTCTCGTATCTCTCCTTAAAACTGCCTGTTTTAAAGCAGTATCCCCTAAGAACTCTGGCAATATACTCTGGCTACAGAGGTAATGAGCTAATGTACAGAAAAATAAATGCTTGTGGCTCTCACTGTATGGTCAGCAAATGTTCTGTTGTGTGTTCTTGTCTCACGGATTATAAGTGAGGATCCAGCTGGTAGGCAAAGACAAGATGGTGTAGAGACATGATGTTACTGATGTATAATGAATTATGACTTATTGGAATTTGTTACATATTGAGTTCTTCAGTGTAATAGTCCTCTAGAACTAGAGGAAGTTAAGATGAGCTGTTACGTGTTGGTGAGGATTGAAAGTTTTATGTCTTTCACATCCATATTGTAGTTTGCATGGAAAACCCAGTCAAAGTACAATAGGCCTGAATTGCCTATGGAATCGTAGTCATTCATCATAGAACAGAATAGTCTCACTCAGATTCTGCTAGAACATAATATTGGTCCTTGAACATGATGAAGGCCTACACTACCTAAGTCTTTGAAGGAAGAGGCCTCTTCCAAATCACAACTATTGAAAAGCATAGTTTGAGCTTTATTTGTGGGCTAGTTGGTCTTCCATTGCTGTGTTCTGTGGTCCAAGCCGGTCACACAAACACTTATGGATAGCAGACCTGCCAGGCAGCAGGTAGCCTGGTGTAAGATGATTGAGTCCCAATAAAAAGGCAAATCTTTTCATGTCTGCAATATCTGATGCATTAACCTACACATAATGAGACAAATTTTTCTTATCTCATACAATAGAGCTGAAACCCAGACAATAAATACAGCTTCAAACCTCCCCATCTCCCTTTTACTAAGTAAGCTTCATTTTTACACAGAAATGAGGAAAGTCATTTACTGCTGGCTTGGGTACAATGCTCTTGTTATCAGACTAGAGTCATAGCTGCAATAGCAGAGTGTAGCAGAAATGCATGGAAATATTATTAACTTCCAAATTAAGCACAGTATTTGTGAGTTGCAGTTGGGAGCAGAGGATTTTTAATTAGAAATCTTGACAAGGCTTAAATGAATTGTTTTTGTCCCAGTAAGAAGTGTGGCCTTGATAAATTTCTGCTACTGAAAAGCAAGTTAATTTCCCCTGTTCAATTCTTCTTTTAGTGGCTGTTATACATCATAGGAACTAATTTATGGGGGGAAGCACTGAGCGGGAATTGATGATTATTTTAAGAACAGATCAGCACAAAACTACTCACATGAGTAAAGCAGGCTGGGATTTGGTTCTCCATTCATACTCCATAAATGCTATTACCAGATGCTTCAGCAGCTGGAATCACTTTCCCCCCATCATTGTGGCATATAAGAATGTAGTGTAACCCAATGGTTTGCACTTCATTCTAATACTTGCTGGCTCATGTGAGTGCTGGCATCAGTTTTGTGCTCTATTGCATTAAATACAAAGAAATAATTAGTACTGTTTTACCAGTTTTAAACAGGTTAGCTTGCAGTAGGAAGCAGATATCATTAGAAGCTCATGCCACGACTGCTTATCACCACCCTTTATGGTGTGAGATGCTATCACACATTCAGGGCTGCCAGGAATGCCTAACCCTCTTCTATTGAAATGAATCCTGTCAATCTACATTTGCAATGTAAACTGTTTGTGTTCAGGTGGGTACTGTGGCCAAGCCAGGTTAGGGAATGCACAAATAAGTAGATCTCTACAAGCAAGGCACAATCTGCTTGTTTCTTTCTTTCTGCTGGATTCTGTTATCAGGATCACATTACTATCCTTTCCTAATAAAAGCTAATGCTTTTCCAACCAGTTTTCCCATCTTAGAAAAAATGAATCCTGGTGGAAGTCTATGAGGCATCTGCTTTTTTTCCTGCCTTCTGGACTGATACCTGTTAAAGCTACATGGCTACATGGTCAGAAGGGAATGTTGAGTGATCTTTGTTGGAACTATCACAGTCACAGACCACAGCAGTGTTTCTCCAATGTGTTTGGTTGCGATTTGAAAATGGCACTGCCAGAGGAAAGGCAGAGGAATCAGAAATGCTGCTATTTTTTAGAGGAACACCTGCCCTATTCATGACACTCTCTCCAAACTGTGGAGCAGTGCTGGGGGAAAGCACAGAACAGATATCTGGAGAATAGACCATTTCTGTAAAGGATGGAGTTTTTATTTTCAAATGCTGTGTATGTTGAAGGCTTTGTCAACAGTCCCAGGGCAGGTGTAATTCTGATGGCTGGCTCCAAAAGGCCAGCCCAGGCTGCCACATTTATGCAGATGTTGTGGATTCAGCCTCTGCAAAAATCTGTGGTCTTCCTAATACACAGAATTCCCAGAGCAGTCAATGATTTCAAGAGCAGCATTTGGCCTCATGCTGTCAGGTTCAGTAATTATGCAATTCAATTAAATTCAAGTAAGAAAGTCACTTAAGCAATTTTGAAAAATCATACCTTTAATGAAGAAGAGGGAGGAAACAAACACACTTTTATATATCTATAAATAAGTAATGTACATACAGACTGTAGTATATGTTAAAAGTTTTGCTACTAAGAATACTTCCATTTTCCCAAGCTGTTAGACTGTGCCCATCCCTGTGGCACGTGACAGCCTTCCATTAGTGCATTAAGCCGTATATCTTACATGTCTCTTACATACTTATTATCAGATTCTTCTTCTCAGGGACAAATCTTGTCCAATTAGGTTTCTTATTTTGATGGACCTAAGGGATTTTATTTATTTGTTTTCTTTTTCAGTTTACATGCTCCTACGCAAATATGCAGACAAGGGAAGATCAAAGGATTTTGCCTTGCACTTGAAACAGAAGGTACAAAGGTCTGCCAAAGGCTCATTAATCCACAACTGATCCTGAGGTTTCCAACTTCTCCTCTGTGGCTTTGTCATATGAAGCCTTACACAGGGCACTTGGAGTGCAGAAGGAGTATGCCCTGGATGCCAGCCAAATGAAAGAAGACAGCTGAGGGGTAAGCGCTAATGCTGCTGAGGGCTGTGGGATCTGAAAATAGAAGGAAAATAATTGCTGCTGATCGGAATTTTCCAGCATACATGTGAGAATATGAGGATAGAGCCAAATAGGTTCAGAAAGGGTTTTCACTAACACCTGCCTGAAACTCACCCTCTGTCAGGCACAGAGGGTCTGTCTTTGTTTAGATCAACCATTCAAGCACTTTAATGCAGCATCTACTGCCAGGTCTCCTCCACTCCTGTTGAGTTTGGGACTCTCCCCCTCTCTGTGTTATTTTTTCACTCCTTCATAGCAAAATTATTCTGACTTTCACCTCTAACTCATCAGAATTCCAATGCTGGTTTTCAGCATCAGTGTCAGTGTTTTCCATGATGCCCAACCCAGAGTAAGAAGAGGACCTGCACAATTATCAAAAGACCTCCTTCTCTCCTGGGCTGTTTTAAAAGTAACACTTCTTCTTGACATTACCTAAGATGTATCCTAGGCAAATACCCTGTGGTACCTTAATTTACATGTACTTCACAGCATTTTGGGCTGCAGTGTCAGCTTTTAAAGGCAAATTATTTATTCTCTCAGGTGTCTGAGAAATCTGGGGTCTCTGTGTCGTGCTAGGCAGTCACACAGTACATGATTGCTGTGATGTTGAGTAGGATAATCAGCTTTTAGGAGTGTGTGACCACCAGTGCTATGCATGGAATTGCATACCAGCTTTTAAAAAGAGTGAGTTAGCAGCTGGTCAGCTTGTCTCTGGTACTCTAAAGAGCAGGTAGATAGATAATCAACAGACTCAACATGGTGTGACACATCAAAGGGCAGCACAGCAGTGGGAAGACTGATGAAGTCTAAAAAATGACATCTGACATATACAGATACAACTATGTGAACTCTTCCTTTCCCTGCTTCAACTCATCATGATGCCCTTTTGGAAGGGTTTCTCCAGTTGGCAGAAGCTTGCTAGTTCATTTGGGAGAACTCCATCGTGGAGCTGCAGGGTTTTAGAACAGAAAACATCAGAACAACTCACGTATTCACTCTTTCCCCTCCCAACTGATGTAGACTAGCCCTTAGCCAGAACGATTGGGTGGACAACAGAGTTCTGCTGGTTTGAATTAGTTTCAGATCTTAAAAGCCAACTAACTTGAGTTTAAAGACTTTGTCACATATATGGTAAAAGGGAAATTTGGGTTATACACAGAAAATGGAGATTTTTGAGCTGAAAATTGATTAAATTGTGGTATAAAGACAAATTATTTCTTCCACCGTATACAGCCTGAAAGAGTGTAACACAGAAGACCATCCTTTACTGCTGTGACCTCTGTTGTGGAAGAAGGAGCTTTGGTTGGAAGGCAGTGAGAGCCCATGGCCACTTTCATTACACAGGTTCTAGACCAAGCTTCCAAACAGAGAAAAACGTCAAGGTTTTAACAGCAGCATTTTTCCTGGCATGTTTTGTCAGCTGTGAGTTATTTCTATTGCTGCTCTCAGCTGGTGAGAATTGATTTATGAAAGAAGTATAGCTAGATTTAGGTAGTACTAGGCTTGAAGCTTGAACAAGTATACGCTGATTTTCAGAAAGTTTATGATATGAGCTTGGTGCTACACTAACTTGGTAAATGGAGATTTGGTTCACATTTAATTCACATTTTTCCAGTAATTTTACTTTACTCAGTCTTGCTTATCCTTAGTAAGTCAATGTCTTATATGTACATGTATAACAGGTAAATGCTATCTGTCTATGTCAGACATTAAACACTTGCCTTCCTCCAGAACTGTTGTAATGAGATGTATTTGCCCTCAATGTAACATCTGATGATCTTGAAATATCCTAACCATATAATTTCATGCAATTTAGTCAAGATGACATAGTTTATTTTTGAATATAATTTCTCTCAAGCAGTCAGTTATTAAAATCTACTGAAGAATGCATTTAGATCTGTTTTAGCACTTATTTCTCTTCCACACTCCACAAAAGATTTAAAACATTCAAGTATCTCATTTCAACTCCATTATACTTTTGCTGCTTGCCTGACAGAAAATGCACTTTTCATAAACACGTTTTTCTTGTATCAACACTTAGAACTGACTGGGAATCAACAGAACAGAATTGGCTGCCAAGGCCTCATGTGAGCCACAACTCCTGCAAGCTTGTGCTTTGAATGTGTATCAGCTCTCCTTTAGAACCAGCAGGGTCACTACAGTCCCCAAAGTAGTAACACAGGGCCATATACTTTCTTTTACCTCCTCTGTGTGTGTAGGAATGCCAATCAAATGACATCCCCTGAGGGATGTAGTGGTCAGAGGATACGTGTCCAATTAGGCTCCCAGGCACTCATCAGCTGCAGCTGGTGCTGCAGCGTTTTCCTTGCTATGAGGGAGAAGAAACATGGTCTGCTGGCAGCTGCAGCCTAAAGGATGTCCTTGGGAC
Source organism: Trochalopteron elliotii (assembly GCA_024734555.1). Classification (NCBI taxonomy): domain Eukaryota; kingdom Metazoa; phylum Chordata; class Aves; order Passeriformes; family Leiothrichidae; genus Trochalopteron; species Trochalopteron elliotii. Next base: position 1,033,748 of record JANPWX010000089.1, on the reverse strand, counting down.
ATCCCCCAAAATGTTTTTATTATTATCAGCTTGGTTGTTACCTGCATAGAGTCTTTTTGGTATTTGTGATCAGGATCTCCCTTCTTCGTGCTTCGACTAGATGATCCGAGATGGACTTTTCCAAGCCTGATAATGCAATGATTCTAATTGATTGAAATGGGCTCTCTCTGTGTTCCTGGAAGTGCAGGCAGTCTGTGTTCCTAAATAATATAAGGTTTGAACAGTTAACAGGAAAGCTGAAAAAAAAAAAGATTCTTAGGCTTTTTTTTTTTTAATTTTTCTTTTTTTTGTTTTCTTGAGCTCTGAATAGATAAGGAAAAAATGGCAAAAAATGAGTTCTACTCAACTGACTTGAAACATATATGGGCATGATTTTCATGAGCTTACTAATATGACTGTCACGTCTTTTACACAAAAATCATCGTTTCCATTTTCCATTTAAGAGCTTTATATTCTTTATAAACTTACTTGAATCCTGTAAAGAGAGCTGACAGTTCCTAAAGAGAAAAAAGACCACATTATTATTATGTCACTTCTAGAAATGCTAATGGCAGGATGTGAAGGACAGCATAATTATAGTGTTGCTGTAGTGATTCTTCAGTAAAGGTTTTCTCAGTACTTTAATTATAAACTACGTATTTCAGCATTTTAGCTTTCTAAATTCTCAGTCAAACACCCTTTGGGTTTGATTCACACTTCATGGTGTTTGTTGGTGTTAAAAAGCCTTGTCTACTCAAAGGCAAAGTCCCATGCAGTTGGGAGCAGCCACATTATGAATGACAGCTGGGGTGAAGAGAAGGGCCAAGGAAAGAACTGTCTTTTTCTGCATAAGAACTAAACTGTTGTTGAGAAGTAGGTGCATTGAAGTAAACAAGAGGGATAAAACCCTTGGAAGAGAACCCAGGGAGAGAGTTAGGGATATATCAGGCAAATTTGACAGGCCAAGCTGAAAATCTGCAGAATATGTAAATGAAATTAGATGAGGTCAAAGCACAGCAAGAGTGAGAGATTTCTGCAACTCTCTAGACAGCATTATAGGGACCTGCTACCTCAGCATATCTGAACTTAGGAAAGGAAACTTAACACAGGGAAGGAACAAAACCATCAAAATAACATCTTCTTAGATGCTTGTCCAGCAGGCAGAATTCTCCATATTCCAGAAAATAATTTTTTTTAGTTGCTGAATCCATTTGCAAAGCTTTGGTCGCGGAAATTTACTTTTCAGGCAGTGTGTACTGAAATTCCATTGGGATTTATATGCAATGTTTTCAGACTCATGCCTATGAATTTATGAATAAGAGCTGACTTACTACGTGACCAAACATTTTCCTGAAGCAGGGCCAAGAGAAGGGACAGATAGTTCTGTTAAGCTTTTAAAGAAAGAAATCTAAAAGCAGATAATATCATTTGAACAACACTGAGAACTTCTCAAAATTGTAAGGCACAAATCCAATGATTAGCAAGATGCCTTTGTTCAGAGAACAGCAATTTGAGAAGCCTGGTATGCAAAGCCTCAAAGACCTCATTAGGAGCTTGTAATCCTTAATTTGTTTATGTACTGTTATAAGGGTACACTGACAGTTTTGCCTCAAGAGATGCTTGTCCTTGGTTGGGAAGAATATGAAGGTCAGATTTTTAACATTTGTGATAAGACAGTGTGTTATGATTGATTTCAGTAATGATGACACGGGATCTGGTGAGAGGGATTGAGACAGGGAGCAAATGCATGCAGTTCTGGAATAGCTTGTGACAGTTTTTAAGTAAGAATGGGAAATATCTCAATTTCCTCTTGTTACTGTCTGTTGCCAAGCCCTCCCTCATTCACCCATCTTTCTACTTCAAGCAAAGGATTTTTGAAAGTGGGAGGTCTCAGAACAATTCAAATATTTAATTTCCTGTAAAAATATTATTTTTGCTCTTTGACAGGGTAGGTAGAGCTGGCTTCATTTTGAGAAACCACAAAATTCATGGGAAAGCTGAATATATATCAGCCTTAGTAACATTCATTTTCTCAGGACTATGCTACAGCTGGTTTTCTCCCCCTTCATTCTCCTGCTGTGAGATGCAGTGCTCTACTGTGGAATTGGGAGTGCATTTATGCGCTTGTGTGTGGGGAAATAGCCAGCATTCAAAATATCTTAACAAAGATTTATGAAGCAAATTATGTTGTTTGTTAAATTCCCAGATGGAAAATCAGAAGCTCTGACACGGTAAGTAGAGAGGGTATCAGCAAAAAGCTGTGATTCAGGCAAATAGAAAGCCTCGTGATTTAATTCAAGATGATTTAGTGTTCTCTTTCACTAATAACAAAAAAGGTGTTTTGCATTGCGTGTGTCCCACCTGCTGACACCCTTCCTAAAGTGGAGTCCTGCATTCTCCATTTTCGTTTATTTGCCACTGCTATAGGGAGTAGGTGCTTAGGGAGGGGACGTACCTACCTAGTGAATCTATAATACTGATAATAGAAGGAATATGCTGCCACAAATTCTTGCAATGCAGTTGATTTCAGTCTAGGAATTAGTTGGCTTGGGGAGAAAGACTGGTGGGCTGACACTGGTCAAAAGAAATATTCACAGGCTGCCAGAAGCCTGTAGTACAGGGTTCAAAAGTGTAAGATCCCTTCCTCCTCTCCTCTCCTTTCCTCTCTTCCCCAGACTGTAGATCCTCCCAGGCTCACAAGGGTGGCAGCACTGGTGTTCATCCTGGGTGAGGAAAGGAGACCACACAATTAACTGGGAGGCAGAGCCACTCCAGTTCTTCCAGCTGTTTGCTGATCTGCCACTACTACCCTAGGCTTACAGGGGCAGGAAACAGGGGCAGAGACACAGTTAGCACTGAGTAGAGACATCATGGCAGTACAAGCAGCTATTAATTTTCTAATTATGTGGTGCTGTATATTTTTGATTCATGATACTGCTGTGTCTGCAAGAGCTTCTTGTCACTAAGGTCTTTGTGCTGTGACTCACTGTTGCCTCATGGAGCACAGGGGAGCTGAAAGGCAGTGTTATCTGAAAATTTCTCATTTCCAACGTTTTGTTTTCAGTAACATTGTCAATGTTTCTGAAAATCAAATTATTCTTCAGTTCAAAGGTTTTCCTTTTAAATGCTGCATATTATGTTTCAAGTAAAAATGGTATTCACCAGCATGCAGGCCTTTAACCAAGATGCTTCTGGAAATGCTGACCTACCACTTCTGTGTCCTAATAAGAAATAATAATGTTTTCTTAGCAGGAATTCCAGCTGTTGTGGGGAATGATGCTGACAAAGGACTGCTTAGTTTGGAATGTTTCTATTCCGGTGATGCAATGGTAAGTAAATCAACAGGTTTCAACAATCTGGATTTGTTAGTCTGGGCCAGCAGTGACAGGTGGGTAAACTGCATTTCTCACTGACCTGTCCATGCTCTGCTCCCTCCTATAGGCAATAGTGTTGCATCTCAAGTAAACAGAAAATTTAAAAATTGAAAAGCCAACAAGTCAGTGCCATTGCAGGTGGGAGGCGTTCCTGGTTCAGACAGCTACAGACAGTGGCTTTTGTTGGCTTTGTTTCTCTGTGAATTGAATCTGGGGTGCTTAACATGTATGGAGTTACCCACAAATTTACAGTATGTGGGCAGCAAATGACAACCTGCTGCTGTATTTTATTGCTGCTATATTTTATTACTGCTGTGTACTCTGTGTTTTCTCCATGGTATCTACTTTTACCTAATTGTAGCTATTAAATTATAATACCATCAGATAACAAGACCTTTTTAGAAGGCTGAATGGAATGGCAATTTGGCATAATGCAGATGACTCTCTTAAAGTTGTTTCTCTTTTTCTTCTTCCTCCTCTGGGAAATGTCCATCATGAGTAGAAAAGTTCCAAATACTTTTTGTTTGATGAATCCATAATTATTGCCCATTTGTTTCACCCTGCTGTGCTTCAAAGTGAGAGTAACTGAAATTCTGTAACAAAACAATTTAATCAGAATTTTAAAGAGAAAGAAGTGGAATATTTTAAAGCTTATAAAGTACACAGTATGGGGATGTTCTCTAAACTACCTTTGTATACTCTGATAAAGTTTCTTTGTTCAGAGCTGCAGTGGTATGAGGACACTAATAGAGCAGATTCTCTGTTATGACTAAGAGCAAGAGAGCCTCAGAATTCTTCTCCTGCGATGCAGGTGAAAGTTTTACAATACAAGCTGCAGTAAAGGACAAGACTAGAGATAAATGCAGTATTTGAGAGAGAAGGCAAAGCATTATAAAAACATCCTGAATCACCTAGTGATGTATTTGTTCAGCAGAGCTTTTAAAAAGTGCACTAATGGCCAATTTTAGCTATCACCCTAAGTCAATGAAAAACGCCCATTGACTTAAATAAGCATTGGTTCAAATGCTGAGCTTTTACAAATAATTATACTCAGTATATTGTAGTTACCAGTATTTCTCTTCAGGCTGAATGCTTCTCCCTCCATTGTGTGCCCTGACTTCAAAAAATAAACAAGCATTCTCCTTTTCCTACTTACATGAAGTGAAGCCATGGTGCTCCCACCATTAGTCCCAAACCAGCTGGCAGATGTTGAAGAAGTTTTTTAGATTGAAGCAGTAGTCTGGACACAGAGAACACTGCTGAGTGGGAAAACCACGTGTAAAATGTCTTTGTTGCACATCACCTTACTGGTGCACAGTTGGTGGCTTTGGAAACCATTGGACATCTGAAGGTGTGTTTTCCCTTCTCGCCCTCAGGCTGTTGTGTTATTTATCCCCAAAACTGCCCTAATCCACACTTCCCACGGAATCTCTTTTAAGTACAGTGCCAAAAAATGTTCAGTGTTCAGTCCAGTGCACTGCTCCCTAACCTATTTTTTTTTCTCAACTGTTTGAACGATTACTTTATTTTTTCCTTTGTGGTAGGGCCATTGTTAGTTTTCTTTGCTACTATTGCCCACTTTGATCTGTATTGAAACCCTAAGCAGTATATTTTATCATCAGAAACCTGTCCAAAAATCTGTAATAGCCAATGAAGAATAAATAAGATGGTGGCTGGAAACATAACTGAGTTCTCTCCAACCTGCTGTGCTACTACTGCTACTAGCCCTAGCAGTAATAGCAATAACAATAGAAAAATCCTAGTTCAATTTCTTGGTATCCTCTTGTCTCAGATAAAGGCATGATGATATCAAAGAGCATAAGCTGGTTCTGGAGGGCATGAATGAAGCCACTGGTATGTATCCTATAGCTAAGCATCCACTTTTTAAGTTAGTACAGATGCCACCTTACCTTGTGTAGACAATGAAAAATTCACACTGAAGACTCTGTAAGACAGGAATAGCTTACCGAGGTAATAAAGGGACTGTCAAGGTTTTCAGTGTTATGAGATTTGTGTGTTATCTGTGATGATCTTCTAGCAAAGTATTAGTACCTGCACTGTACTCCTTTTGGGAACCTGAGTATTTTATAAGTTTTTATATTTGTATCAGCTCAGTACTGATAAGAACAGAAATTGAACTATTTATCCACTTTCTCTGTCTTGAATTTATCTCTTTCTTAGGAATATAATCCTTCTCTCATAAATAATCCAGAGATGCAAAATAATAAGTGAATGAATTATAGAGTCATAGATTCGTAGAATAATTTAGGTTGTAAGGGATATCTGGAGTTTACCTAATCCAACACAAAATATTCAGAGCTGCTTTTTCTGTCTCATGGTGAGAAGTACAGTCTCATGGGTCACTAGGAATGTCTTTTTGGATTCACTGTATACCTACATTTCAAACTCAGGAGGAAAAGGTTTATAATTTAGAAAAACTAGTTTAGAGCATCTGTATGAAAATCAAGGGATTAGTGACTGGGCAAAATATTGGGGGAAGTTTCACTGTGTTTGCAAGGAGGGAAATAATATGCGAATATCTTTTTTGCTGTTATTTTCAAGATGGAAAACTTGATGCACAAGGGGTTATTTATACTGACAGACTGGTACTTAAACAAATAAGCTGATCAGAGATCCCAGCTTAGAGATGAGTTACTGCAAATAAGCAAAGAACTAAAAAGCATCTATGTGAATTATATAAATACAAAAAAATCTTTGTGAAGTGCTCTACAAAGGTATGTGAGAAAAGAAACTAGCACAGTATGTTCAGAGGTGAACCTGACAACAAACAGACTAAAATAACTTTTTTTTTTTTTTTTTTTTAAACCAATTTGAACCCAAGGAACTCAAAGATCTTTGTTCTCAAATTAAAGATTAAAAAACCTTGGCCATCTCTCAAGAGCTGATGTGGAATGTGATGGTCATTTGCTGGCAACCTCACAAAGGATCATGAGAAGAGGTGGTGAATATCATCATGAAGTGCAAACAATGTCAAGTTAGGATAGGCAGGATATTATTGTGTGATATATATTTGACCAGCACATCTGCTTTACTTCAGGTGGTGTCGTGACAGGCACTTGCAAACATCCGGAGCTCCTGCTTTCTGTATCACGTGTGCTGGTGCTTTGCAGCCACCCTTAGCTCTACCTGTTCTGCTCTCTTTCTGGGTCAGGTGGAGGTAGACACAACTCCCTGAAGCACAAGCATGGCGCTTAAAAAGCTTTGCAATCAAAATAAAATAGTATTTGCTACTTTTACCACCAAATACTGCTTTGCAAGTCTCTGATACTTGGCTCCTCTCAGCCATCAGAACACTGCTGAGCCTGACACGGGTGGCTCTTTGGAGCCTCTTGAAATGACATGAAGTTGCCTTGACTGTTGGCACTTTGGAAAAGAGCAGCCTGCTCTTCAAAATGCTGCATTCTGCAACAAGAGAATAATTGAATTTGAAATAATTTTCTTTCTTCTCTAGTCCCTCCTCCCTTTCAGGCAAATATGTATTGAGGTCCTAGGAGAAAGCACCATTTTTTAACCCATTTTGGAGGAGCTTGCTTTAATGTTCCTCTCTATGCTCTGTTGCATGAAATTAAAGAGAAACACTACTGTTACTTTACAAAAGAAGAAACAAATATGTTCTTATCTGAAGATAAAAAAAGCTGGCATTAGCAGAAAAATTATGTACAGGTATGTTAGACAAATTATTGACTTGTTTGTAGGTGATTGTTGCAAAGGAGATGTCTGCATTTGCCTTTCCCATTTTCTATGCTATGAGAGGAATTGAAAAAATAACTGTGCAAGTCCAGTGGCAGCTTCGGAGGGGGCCTTTGCCACCATCTATTGGTGAACGAGGGGAAGAGGCAGAGTGATCTGACCTTGCTGATGTTCCCTTCTGTACCCAGTGCAAGATTTGCTTCATTTTGAGGTTCTGGGGTAACAAACTTGTGTTTTCTTCATCCTTCTGTGTGAGGGAGTGCAACACGACTGTAGTTATGCCCCCTGAGCGAAGAACTGTCACAGACAAATCTTAACAGCTGGCTTGTTGTCCCACACACCTCTCAATGGAGCAGAAGGGAGCTTGTAAGTCACAGAGAAGAATGCTTTCCTAGTGTCAAGTCTCTTGTTAAATAATTTTGTCCTGGTTTCTGGCAATGGAATAGGGCTCATTTTCTTTGCTAGTTTCAAGAAAAATCACACTGGTGCTTGAGTAGAGCCCCACTGCTGCTGACAAAGCTTGGAAGAGTGCAAAGCTAGAGCAATTGCTGGCATCCATGCGCAGTTCACCAAGAGGGGCACTTGTGAGAGGACTTAACTTACAAATAAGATGTTTGCAGAATCAATCTATGCCCCTAAAAAACAGGCAAGAAGAAAAGTGAAGAGGGCCAGTGTCAGCAGCTGAATCAAAAGTAAATCTGCAAAGTTGGCTCTAGATATGAAATCAGTCTATTTTATTGGCTTCATCAACATTATTTGCAAATGCACATCCCTCAAGAATAAAGCTTTTGTAATGCAGGCTCCAAAATGAATTCAGGTAGAGTCAGTGATAGCAGTGGATGAGCACAGAGACAGTTTAAAGGGATTGCTTAGTTTTCAAATCAACAAATTGCTGTGGCTCTACTTAATCCATCAAAAAAAGGAAAAGAGAACAATCTGGCAGCCAGGAGGGAAGGTAGAATGGTAAAGGACATAATGTTCCAGCTATTTTAAGATCCATTTACACTATGAAACTGATGGCATTAGAGAGCAGTTGTTGAACACATTCGGGGAACAGCTGTGTTATTGCTGAAGTGTAAAGACAGAAGTGTGTGTAGACCTGTCGGGGTGCTCAAGAAGAATAGTCTAGTGGTGGTGGGGAGAGGCTTCTCTTCATTGTTAAACCGTGTTCTTACTCATTTTAACTATGAGTAAAGAAGGATTGGCAGAGTCAAATGACTTCATGAACACTCTATTTTCATGAAAATGGCAGTTATTATATATGATAACTTTGATCACTGTATCAATCTTACTTAAATAAGATTAAATAACTTGGATCAAAAATGTGCCTTCAACGTTCATTCACAGATACTCTGGTCATTGTTAAAGTATCTCTGTTCCTTGAATGAGACACTTACTTTCCTTTACTTTTTCCTTTTCTCTCCATGGGGCTGCTATTTTGCTTGTGCTTCAGAATAGACCCACCACAGAGAAATAAATTGAGAATAAAGAAATGTGTCTCATCTCAAGATGATATGAAAAAGACTTCTGAAGTTATCTTAAGGTAACTTTTGTTCTGGAAAAGATTTTGTTCACGGTTTCGCTCACTTATCAGAGCCTCCCTGCCAATTCTAACCAGCGTGATGTGTTTGAAGTCTGTATGTATTTGTTATTTTTGGATGAATAACTGAAGCAAAAGGATGAATTGCTCTGCAGAAATTTTAGTATGTTTCACAAAGGCTTATTTACCTGTTCGCAATCAGGTACAGATGTTGGACAAGGATTTGCTGTAGCCAGAGAATAGTGAGTTTCTGTGATGGTGAAAAGATGTCAGCTCAGGTCTGCTGGAGTGCAAGGGCTCTCAGAGCTATTTTCAGAAATACATAGTCAAACAATCTCTGCTTTTCCTACTGTCTCATTATGAGAGATATGACTGTCCTCTCACTCCTGTTTTGTACCAGAAAAATTAATATTTCCCCCTTACTGGATTATTGGTAGTTTCTGAAAATAAGTGTTAAAGTAATGTCATTGACTGCATGCTGCTGAAGCATTGGAAGCATAACATTGATGCACAAATTACATAATAGTTGTTTCTTGTAATTAGGGTGTATTTTGTGTTTTCTTGTTGGTAGCATAGTTGCTTGCACTACTTGTGTGCAGGCACATTGCACATTTTCTTTTCTGCTATGTGAATAAATGTCCAATTTTCGTTAACAATGGTGTCCTTTCCTAATGCAAATGAGAACTCAAAATCTTCTGAGGAGCTGAAATTCAATTTGTGAAGATCAGAGCAGGTGTTCCATCTCTCTTTAGTCTATATTGAGACAGCCACAATGCCACTACAACTTAATCTTGACTCATGTTTCTTGCACTTACAGCTATGCAGTCTAGGACAATTTATATCAGCCTTTTATTATTTGTGGTGATTTAATGTCTTTACGTTAGATTATGGCTTTAAATTCAATGTGTTCTTACTGTGCTATAAATTCAAAACACAAACACAGTTCTTGTTCCTGAAAACCGACAGATGAAAGAGAAAAAAATAAGGAAAAGAAACTACCTGCCAAACTGTGTGGGAAGAGAGAAACAAGTAGTGTAGATGTTAAAAACCACAAGAGAATAAAAAATGTGTCTTTTTAAGAACACGTGGCTGTAGCACTAACAGAGACAAGGAATCTTAGTAAGATTATTATGACATTATTCCTTCAAAATTTACCATTCTTCACCCTCTTTGCAGTATCACACCTTTTCTCACTTGGAATGCTGTGGTGAGGAAAGCTTTTAGTGCCCAAAAGACTTGTGGGACACACTTAGAGGGCATGTTTGCTTTATGCTGGGAAGTCTGAGTCATTCATTTGCTGTTTCTCACAGATCCTGTTTGCTCTCTTTCTGGGGAAGGCAAAGAGTTTAGCATTCCCTTGCTGCAGTGGCTCTCTGGTTTTACTATGCTGATATTTACCTACCTTAGGTAAATATATTTGGTTTAGTAGGAGAAAACAGAATGAGGCATGGGATGCTTGTCTCTTTCCATCAGCCCCTCTCACAGATGTTCCTATGGGAAGAACAAATTCTGCCTGAATAAATTACATATGACCTACTATGACTTAGGTTACAACAGCAAGAATTTCAGTAGTATTATTGATATTACAGAAATATCTGGGTTTATTATGACTTAATTTGGGGATTTGTAGCTTTCCTACACTTACCTATGACATTTACATGGGCAAACACTGAGGTGTTTCGTGGATTACCACTCACAGAATCACAGAACGGGTTAGGTTGGAAAGGGTCACAGTGGGGTCATCTGGGCCAAGCTCCCTGCTTGAGCAGGGCCATCCCAGAGCACATGGCACAGGACTGTGTCCAGATGGTTCTGGAAATCTCCAGTGAGGGAGACTCCACAACCTTTCTGGGCAACCTGTTTCAGTGCACAGTCGTGAAACCAGTAAGTTCTTGTGCTCAGGGGGAGCTTCCTGGGCATCAGTTTCTGGCTCTTGCCTCTTGTCCTATTGCTTGGCACCATCAAGAGGAGCCTGGCTCCATCCTCTTGGCAACCTGCCTTTGAATACTTGTAGACAAAACTTTACCTTGTTTATAGATCAACTTTACACTGTTGATACATTGCCAGATACGTTATTGACAAAATTTTAGAATATAGTTCCATGGAGGCTTTAATTTGTTTATGTTGTCTTGAAAAAAAAAAAGGTTTTATCAAAACACTTGAATATGGAACATTTAATTCAAATCAGTTATATTTTGGATTAAAAAATATTTCCCTGTTGGCTCATATTTTCCTTTCCTTATAATGGGACTGTAACAGTCTCATCCCTTGTGAGAGAAGATCTTTAATGATGGAAGAGAAAATGCAGCCAGGGAGCACAGTGTGAGGGGGAGAATGGGGGCATTCAGCAACCAGTGTATGGCTTCCATGGGGTATTCTAATGAAACAGCTACAGAAAATAGTTAATTTTCATATAGAAAAAAAAAATGGAGACCTTTCCAGCTTTATGATATATTTGCTTTATTTTGCACATGAAATAAATATTTTTTAAGACAGAAAATTGTTTAATGAAAATGCTGTGTAGCTGCTAAAATATAGATTAGCCTTACAAAAACTACATTTAGGAAATGAAGAAATTTGAAATAGAAACTGAGAGCATCTTATCAAAACTTTATTTCTAATTTTATTCATTTTTATTTTTTGTCAATTAGTAACAACAATACATAAAGTTCCTTTTCCTTGCAAGTGTCTAATGGCTCTTCCTGGTGTTTCTACAGTTATTGTAGGTTTCTTAGGAGCTCCAAGACAATGTTATTTCTTCTTCAGTCTTTGGGATACCCTCTCCTCATCCACAGGACTGCAAATCAATTTGGATCTTCTTTGTATGCTATCACCTCTGTGAAAAATCATATTTATTTCTGGATCTATGAGGAATATATAATTATTGAGGTGATATTAAGACTATAAGAAGCTTTAAGTTCTTCAGCAGTCCAGTCATTCTTGAAAATCCATCTGACCTGAGACATCCAATTGGCAAAGGCACTTGGGGAAATCATAGCAGGAAATGAAATAAAAATAATATTCTGAAGGAAAGATGCTTTTCTGATTAGCACAAGGAGCATTAGGAACAAACTGGAGTTTTGATTTCCTATAAGAAAGTTAAATTAATCAAAAACTTTAAATTCAGTGGATTTTCAACTTGTTACACTCTGCCTTGTTCAATTGAGGCTCCTCCACACTGTAGTTCCTGACAGTTCTAGCCTTGACATTTCTAATAATGCTTTTGATACCTCTTGAAAATTCCTGTAAAAGAGGATTTATGTGATGAGTTAATCAAAGCAGACTATATAGAAATGTGTTTTCCTCCCAGATAAATATCCGTGTTCTGTTACCAAAGTTGATCGAATAGTTGACATTGGTGACATGCTTCTTACTGTTTCTATGCTACTGGTTTGGTGGTGGTTTTGTTTTTGGTTTTTTTTTTGTTTTTTTTTTTTTTACATTCAGAAATGCATAAGCAGGATATATATTTGGTTTTCTTCCTAATCTTGCAGCTGATTGCCTAAAACCTCCCATCTGTGGCTTATGCTGGTTGAGTATACAAGCACTTGCTTTGATAAAGTAGATGCTGCAGAGATTTGATGCAAATGAATTTTCCATGCAGACTGTTTCTGTGGGGCTGCTGGCACAATGTTCCCAGGAAATGCACATGCCTGGAAGAGCTGTTGTAACCCAGAGAAACCTAGATGGTAGCTGATGAGGAATGACACTTGATAAATAACAGAAGTTTGTTTTAAGGTAAGGCGTGCTTGGAGAGTGGTGGTTCTCTATCCAAGACGGGCAGCTGTAGACTGAGATAAAAACCCCAATTATTTTCATAACCAGCTCGTCCAGGGTGTCTCCCACTGTATGTATGAATTTTGGAAGATTACACAATGTAAACCAGGACAGAAGCTACCATACTAAATCCAGCGGCCTCTAGAATTGCAGCTCTTGCCCCTCTTTCTTGCAATCCCAGCTGATTTATCTGCAGTACTCTGGAGAGTTTAGTATGAATTAGTATGCTGAGAAACAAAGGCATTTGTCACCACTGAAAGGAAACAAGACACATCAACAGTTGCTTAGATGAACAAAAAAAGATCAGTTTATAGTGTTACCAGTAAAGCAGTGTAACCATATGACTTTCAGAAAGGTTACTTAGGTTATGTCAGTATTTGCCTGGGTTCTTTTAAGCTGTCCCTAAATTATGGAGGCAGGGAAAGGAAAAATAACTGGAAATTTCCCAGATGTGATGCCTCAGGCTTTGCCTAGAGTCCCAGGATACTGCTCATCCATCTGCTCTTTGCAAGAGAAATGCTGATTTGTGTTTGCCACAGGGAGCACATTTTCCAAGGCTTGGCAGTAATGGTAGCAACTGAAAATCAGGGTCATTAACAGTGTAGCAAGAAGTACCTTCAGCACTGAGTCTTCTAAACATGCCTGCAGGTTCACAATTGTCATTGTCACACTAAAATTTTTACTGTCTGCTCAGTTCAGAGGGTTTTTCCCAATCCACCTTGTAGACAGCTTCAGACGAACTTAAACAGCCATACACAGGGCCAAGCAAAATTTAAGGCCATAGAGTTTTCTGCAAACATGGATGGAAGTGTTACAAACACACACACACAGAGGAAATCTAGTTAGCCTAAGTAAGTGGGTAGCCACACTTATCCTTTCTCAACCAGAGCCTAAATGTGTCTGTGCTCTGGACAGTCTCCCTCCAGTGTCACTCCCCACTTACTTTTACTGCTTCAGCTTCAAAGTTTGCAATGAGTAGCAAAGAGGACTCTCATCCTCTTCTCTGTAGGAACTTAATCTCCTCTCATCTTTTTCAAAGGCTTGAGTGTCTCAATCACATGTGGTCTGTATCATTGAGAACTGAGGTTTGGAATAAAAATGTGGGGACTTGGTGGCTTGATCTGGAGACAGGCACTGGGGCCAGCTGGCTGGCTAGCTACTCTTCTCCAGGGTGGGCTTAGGAATTTATACTTTAGTGTCGTGTGGGAGCTATAAATGTCACATATTTAGTGTTACAGAAGAGATGAATGACACATGCACTCTCTAAGTTCATGGTCTCCAGTATATTACCAGTTTTTAAAGGAGATTTTGCATGACACATCAGCATGACACATTTGCATGACACATAAGTTCCTGCAGAAAGGTAAATAGGTCCAGTGCACATCATCCACATTTGCATTTAGTGTTTGCACCTTCAGTGTTATACAGTCCATCTCCCACTCATTACTGGAGAGCCTCTGACTACATTTGCTCAGGGCTTTCTTTTGGGGAGCAGCAGCTTCATCTAGTCAGCACCTTTGGCAGAGACTCACCAGTAGAGCTGCTCAGAGGAATTAGTGCACCATCTGCTTTCTCAGTTGGGTTGTTCCTTGTTTGGATAGTGCCACCCATTTGTGACACTTACTGCCCTCAACCCTGTACTGAATGACACTAGAATAATTTTTCACTATCAGCGTCTCTATTCTATATCCCTAGTGAGAAGGACGTGGATTTGCTAGTGGATGAGAGACTGGACTGAGCTGGCAATGTAGGCTTGCTGCCCAGAAAGCCCATCCTATCCCAGCCTGCATCCAAAGCTATGTGGTCAGAAGGGCAAGGAAGGGGATTCTTCTTCTCTACTCTCTTCTCTGTGAGACCTTACCAGGAACACTACATCCAGCTCAGCACAGGAGGGACACAGACCTGTTGGAGTGAATCCAGAGGAAGGACACCAAGATGATAAGAAGGATGTAGCACCTGCCCTGCAAGAAAAGGCTAAGAAAATTGGGTTCGTTCAGCCTGGAAGAGAGGCAGCTTTAGGGTGGCCCTAATTGCAGCCTTCCAGTGCCTGAAGGGAGCCTACAAGAGAGATGTAGAGAGACTGTTATGAAAGCATGGAGTGACAGGACAAGGGAGAATAGCTTCAAACTGAAGTAGAGTGGGGATTAGGTTAGATATTAGGAAGAAATTCTTTACTGTGAGGCTGGTGAGGCACTGGAACAAATTACCCAAGTAAATTGTGGATGTCCCATCTCTGGAAGTGTTCAAGGCCAAGTTGGATGGAGCTCTGAGCAACCTGGTCTGATGGAAGGAGTAGGAGAGTTGGAAGTAGATAACCTTTGAGGTTCCTTCCAACCTAAGCTATCCTATTATTCTATTTATTTAATTGATCTTTGGATTTATTTGGACTACTATCACTGTTTCCCTGAACTTCTAGCCGTATCTATCCGTCTGTCTCTATATCACAAAATGTTTCTGTAGGTATTGTTTGTAGGACTTTTCCTGTGTTACACAAGTTACTAAACCTTTTAGCAGTAGTATTAATTGCAATCTTCCCTCATTCTTCTGTTCATCCTTTGCGCTACCTTTTTAAGAGTTAAGTTAACCAGGGCATTAATGTTGTGCCAATTTTGTATAGAAAACTCTCAGTAATTATTGGACTAACCAAATAATTAAAGTGTTAACATGTGTCTTTATAGTATTTGATCTAGCAAAGCATTTGAAATGTGGGAAGTATACGTGATTTTGTCCTCTTGAGAGGTACAATATTCACTCAAGTATATGCTGATTTTAGAGACTTCTCTTATGAACTGGAAATTTAAATGTTGCTTGAAAAGACCTCCTACTGAATTTATTGACCTGTTGTTAGGAGTTTGACATGAGGGAGATCACCTCCAATTAACTCAGAAATTAAAAACTGTTCCTAGCATTTCAGATCATGAAACTTTATGCAAGCTTCTTAAAACACACAGGAAAGATTTAATTATGTATCACAAGCTGAGAAGGTGTATAAGTGTTTGCAAGATTGGATTTTTGGATAATAAATCCTTCCAGGCAGAGATTTTATTTTAAAGTATACATTTGTACGTGAAAGCTGTTTCAAAACAATCTAGTATGTGACTTTGACACATGCCAGCTCCTCATGTGGCCATTCTTAATCCAAACAGAGGATCTTTCTGAAATTGCTTTGGGCTGGTTTGGAAGTGGATTAGTGTAAAGTCTGCCTTACTGGAGCGTTAGCGTGAGCATAGGAGAGGAGTGCCCATGGAGCTGCTTTTGTGGGGAAACTGGCCAGGCTGTTTTCCCACATCGATACAGCTCATCACAGTAGGGCCCTGATATTGACTGGAGCTTCTCTCTGCTCCTGCACCACATAAGCATTTATGACTGACAGCACTGCAGACTATTGAGTTGTTTGAACTGTTTATAGCTGCACTCTTTTTTTGAAACATAAGAGAAACATCTCTTTTGGGTAGATTTCCTCCTGGTAACAAACTGTCACTTCCCAGGTTTTGTGCTGCAGTGAGATGAATGCTTAGAAAGCAGGATACACTTGATTTTATTCATAAAGCATTGCTCATGTGATAGAACATCCTGGCTTCATCTAATTAAGCGATAATTCACCTTGGGCAGGAGCGTCTTTCAAAGCAGTTATTGACTGCCTCAGCTGGATACCTGAGGGGGCTTATGCTGAAGGCCACACACCTGGAAGAGCATTAGTCTTCTGGGAATTTATTTTCCAGAATGCTTTACTAATATTAAGTAAGTAGTTTTTCCCTGTGTTAAGTTTATTCTGCATATTTGGTGTTTATAGTCTACACCGAGAGTGATGCCTGGCTTCCTGGAGTGCAGCAGTATCTGTCTGACAGTGATGTGAGAGCCAAGACAGATGAGTGCAGTCATTTCCTCTTCCAGAACTGTTACCTGAATAGGGTCTGTTTGCTCTCCTTAAAGGCCTCTAGAGCTAAACTTTGCTGGAGGATGCATGGAGCTCTGATCAGGGCTTTACTAGTGCTGTCTTTTCTGCCTTTTGTTTAGTTTTTGTGGAATGAAGCTTCAAAATCAAATGTAAGAAAGAAAGATCTTAGTGTAGGATGAGTGGAGAACAGAAGCATACACAGCCTCTGAGAGAGGGGAGAAAAGGGCATATTGAACAATTTGTGAAAAAAATAGGAAGAAATTGTAAGTACCAAAAAGTGCAGAAAAAAGGGACAGTCAGGAAGCAGGTAGCATCTTTAAAGAAATGTGGAAAAGCTGGAGGTAGAGAAAATATGGTTGCAAAAGATGCTGCAAAAGGATTGCTGGTAGGAAAAATGGGCCATGAGAAGATGTATGATCAGTATGATTTGTGATGGAAGGGAGAAAGTCTGGAAACTGTCTGGTTAGAAGCTATGTTGATACCTTTGCAAATCTGAGATCTAGAAAGGCAATGGGAAAAAAGACTCAGAAGCTCCAGTGAGTTTGGGCACAGGCAGGAAGGAGGCTGGTGGCTGAGGGGGTTAGGCACTTTAGGGAGCTGATCTGTCCTTAGGTTATAGGGAAAGTATAGGCTGATCAAAGTATGAACATAGGAGTTACTGCTAAGAAGAAGGTGACTAGGAAAGACTTTCACACAAAGGAGTTACAGTGTCATCCAGGACTTGTACTGGGATTTGATTCTTGTTCATATACCTTGGCAGCTGCATTATGGGTTCACAGCTCTGCAGGAGTAGATTTTGTGGCAGTAGTGAGTAACTTGTGTTTTCACCCTTCCTATGAAAGAGTGCAAGAACACTATCAGTGAAGATATTTCTTTGCATTGTTGAGCCCAGTGCCTCCACAACCACAGGTCCTGTGGGCCTGAAGGCACAGAAAAAAGCAACTAATGAAAAATCTTCGCTTTGTGTCTTGAGTTTATGTGTTAAAATTTGTGAAAAGTCATAGCATCTGAGTTACTTAATGCAGCAAATTCCTGCATATCTCTCTCTTGCTTAATGTGGTCTTAGTATGAAACCTTGTTGTCTGGAAATATCTTCTATATATCTACATACAATTTATTTGAAAACATAGACAAGTAGCCATTGTGGGTGAGAATATGCATGATGAATTATCCATCTGTAACAGCACTTTTGAGAGGCTCTTCCCTCACCTTTATTCTTTCTTGTGGAAAATACCTTCAACCTTCTTCTTTCTTGTGGAGAAGATAAATACACATAGAACACCATACTTAGAAAAGTCTTGTTAATTGTGGATTCCTTCTTGCTCTTTTTCCCACCAAAAGCTAAAGGAGATGGGCTGGAGAGTGGCAAGACAAAAGATAGTTATGGAAATAGATACTCTGTTACCTATCACTTGCATGTATGTACAGCAATATCCTGCTGTATGTAGCCTGCTGTAGACTGTGAACACTCTTTTCTCCTTTTCTGCTGCTTATGGTGGTCACTCAGGATGGGAGAAGTGAAATGTTGCATGCACAACAAAGCCAGCTTGGGTCCCATACTGCTACACTTGGACTTCTTCTGGCATGGCTTATCCTCCACTGATTCAGATGGTTCTTGCTACCACACAGCCACTTACTAATTCCACCCCCAGTGGGATGGGGGAGAGAATTGGAAGAGTAAGAGTGTGAAAACTCATAGGTTGAGATAAAGACAGTTTAATGGGTAAAGAAGAACTGTACACACAAACAAAGTAAAGCAAGGAATTAGTTCACTGCTTCCTGTGGGCAGGCAGGTGTTCAACCATCCCCAGGAAAACAGGGCTCCATCACATCTAATGTTTTGATCATCAAAACACCAGTGCTTTGAATTTTTTCCTCTTCCTTCTTCTTCCCCCAGATTTTTCTATATGCTGAAGATGATGGCATACAGTGTGGAATATCCCTTTGTTTTGTTGGCTGTATCACCAGCTGTCCCAGACATGTCCTCTCCCAGCTCCTTATGCACCCCCAACCCTCTCACTGCAGGGGTGGTGTGAGAAGCAGAAAAGGCCTGTGTGAGCACATCTGAGCAGTAGTGAAAACACCCCTGTGTTATCAACATGGTTTTCAGGACAAATCCAAATCCCAGCCCTAAACTATCTAGTGTGAAGAAAATTAACTTTACTGCAGCCCACTGCTGTAACTGACAGTCAGGTAATAATATGATTAAGACATAGGATTTTATTTCTCTATTAATCACAGAGTTTGGCTTTTATGGTCAATATATTTTGTTTACAGGGTGGGTGAGGTTCTTATTTTGTTGCTTTAATGTCAGGCTAGCAGAAAATGTGTCTTTTTCTAAGTCAATAAAGAAATCCCAGCAACAGCACTTGCTTGTGTGTGTGTAAGATAGCAGTTTTTACTGTCATAAATATGCCTTAAAATAGAAAGTCTTTTCAGTGCTAAATTTAGGGTTTTGCTGTTGTAGAAGTTTAACAATCTTGGAGAGGGCAAGCCACACAAAACTATTTCTTTTCCAGCCTAGTACAACCTTCTAGAGTTAACTTCCTAGATGAGTGAGTTTACTTTCATTGGGTGAGACTATGTCATGATGACTTTAGTTCTGTGGCAACTGAATTTAGCCAAAAGGTGTTAGTCAAAATGTAGATCAGTTGCATCAGTTCTGCACCTTCAGAGAGCACCTAGGCAGACTCTGCAGTGAAAGAAAGTGCTGTGCATATTCAGCACACCAGGAACAAGGCATCTCTCTGGCCTCATGATGATATAGGAGCTCATAGTGGAATTAGAGGATTTCTCTCATTCAGTCTGTCACAACCAGTGGTTTGGTGATGTTTTTAACTGGCTGGCGAGTATGTATCAATGTTCAGATAGGACAGACACTGTTCAGTCTCTGGTTGAATAGGTCATACACCCCTCTGAGGTGTGAACTGTGTAATTAGTTGTGTTTTGAGCATCAGCTCATTAGGTCTGGGACATGATACGCAGACAAATGCAGGCTGAGACCAACATGCCATGAATGGGTTTGAGACACTTTTCCTGCTAAGAGTAGATCTGGTTTGGTGTCTTTAACATATCCTTGTGTTTTTCTGAGTTTTGTGCTGGAATCTGCACCTCCCAGTCCCTCTTTCTGATGACCAGAAGGAACACTAGCATGGATTTGGTGTATCCTGCCCCACGATTCTGTTCCATATCCAGGTTAAACAGGTCGTCTGGAAAGCAAAGTGGATTGGCCCCAGCTGCACTCAGTCCTGCCTTCTGGGGTCAGTCAAGATGTAAGGCAGTGAGAGTAGAAGCCCTTCTCTGAGAGAGTTGGGACAAGCAGAAATGTGGAGATGTGAATTCTTGAGGCATTTTCAGGTGAAAACTACAGGTAATATTTGGGCTGGGTTGGCAAGAGTAAGGCTGTTGTCTACATGTTCCCTGCAGCAAGCTTGTGATACCTGGCTGACAAGTGTCACAAAACCCAAATGAGTAACTGCAGCAGGGTTGACTTCAGCATGTCTTTCCTTGAGTGAATTTCAATTTGCGTTTGTGTCACTTGTTCAGATTTCCCCTAATCTAATGGTAATTTCCATTCTCTGAAGTATGGCAAAATAATCAATCTATTTGACCTTCCTTTAGGTGATAGATGGAAAAGCTTTGAAAACACTGAGCAAGGCTCATACCTGCACCAGGTGATGTATTGCTGCCCCAAGGCCACCTGGAAGTTTCTGCTTCAGAGTATCTATCCTGTTTGCATATCAACTGCTCCAGGAGAAACTCTTAAAAACCTGTATAGAAGGCCAATGTGAATTTGAAGTCAGAGAGAAAAGTTCTATATTTTCTTCCTTTTGAGATCCATTTTCAATATTTTCAATGTACCAGATCAGCTGATGAAACAATCTGACCCGTAAAACCTCCAACCACTGTCAGCTAAAAGCCTCTTGAACAACAGAGTGTCTGGTGAGCCTGCCCAAAATGAGTCTGTTGTGTTTAGTGTATACATGACCTGTGCTGTAGACCACTGAAGGTGATTAATCTCCTTTGTTCTGCAATAGAATTGCATTAAGATCACAGAATTATTTAATGAGGTTTAGCCATGGAGATGCTAATCTGTATCTGGAATGTGCTCCTTAAGCTGTTCTGTCTAGATCTTCAAGCTCAGACTCTGACAATTAAGGTGAAAGTGGTCTGCACAGGAAAACCCAGGAATCTGAAGTAATTAATGGATTTAATAGTTGGCTTAGTTAAATCAGATTAATTCCTGAACTTCTTCCAAAGCAAATTAAACTAAACCAAGTTAAGGCCTCTTTCATTCTGAGTAAGAGCATCCACTTGCCAACTTAATGCAGTTTAACTAATCTTATTAAAAAGTGAATTAGGATTACTTCTTCTGAATACTCTCCCTAGTTCTTTTTCATTAAAACATAAATGACTTTACCTGTGCCTTCTTCAGGATTTCAGGGCCTGGTTGAACCTGACACTAAGATTAGATCCTATGATTAATATTAAGGAAAATATCTACATGGCTGCTAGAAATAAAGTGAATAGATTTTTATGAAGTTTGATGTGCAAAATTAAAACATTCCAGTTCCCTATTTTCAGTGTTTGTACTGTGAATGCTTACATGCAGAGTGACAGAGGCATCTAATTTGAGCAGCAAACTGGATGGAAGTAGCATAAGGGGGGGGCAGGTTGAATCACCTGAATTCTTATTGTTCTAGGATCAGAGTACTCTAAGGGTGTTATGATCCTCCTTATGTAATCTGATTTTCTGCTATTCAAGGTTAGCAGGTGAGTTGTACCTTAAGTCCTGCTGAGTGCTGAATGACTGGGAAAGTTTTGAAGTTCTTCTCTGTTACGTATCTTGACTTTGAGCTGGTGGCTGCTCAGGTGGTGAGATCACTCTGTGTGCCCAGCTCCCTGGCTTTTTCATGAGTGTGGCAGAACCTTTGCCTCCTGCAGTTTCACTCTAAGGAGTGTGGCGTTTTCCACTTTTTGTTGGTCTAATCCTGATGGAGACAAATTGCTGGGAACTTCTGCATTTGATCTGGCCAGTCTGTGGCAAATCTGACTTTGCTTAACTATACTGTGGTTAAAAGAAAAATGCAATGCTGTTTTTATTGTATTTTGTATTTGTTTATTTCTTAGGTAATAAAAAACTAGTTTTCTGACTTTAAAAAGAAGACATGTATATTCAATATGAAGTTGAAAATTACACTATCAGCTCTTTAGCACAGTGTGAATGTAACTATAAAATGCTTATTGTTGAAAACTGGTGTGCAATGCAGCTCACTGACTAAAGGTCAGGATTGCAGAAAATCATAACCAGTATTTAAAAACATGAGCAGGTAACTTATTTTCTTTCTCTGTGTATTTGCCCCTGTTTGAATATCCTACTACGAGAGTGCAATATGTAGCTCAAATTCAGCAACCGGTAGCACCAGAGGAGAAAGGGTGCTGTGAAAGCACATCTATTGATTTTTAATGTGACAGTGTGTAGTCTCAGCAGTTGGTCTGTGTGCTCTTGTGTGGGATATCAGTGCTTAAAAATCCTTATGATCTTTGATGAGACTTGTCATGCGAAGAAGTCGTGATTCCTGTCAGCTGAATTATAATGCACAGTTAGGCTGCTGCTTTTTTAGATCTGCTAAACTGTGATTCACAAAACCATCCTAAAGCTGTCCTTGCTTTATTGACTTATGTCTGTGTTGCTGGAAATGGATTATTTTTGATTGTAAGGGGGTTTGAAAGAAGGAGAAAGGCATGTACCTTGTGAAAATTTTTGAGAGAACATGTCATGCCATGTTTGAGCCAGTTAGTCTCAGAAGCAATGGGCACACTGTTCCAATGTTGTGCCAGAGCTCATCAGGCACATCTTAACCTGAGCTAGTTACCACACACCTTTTAGATTTAGATTTAGATTTTAGCATCTTTTAGATTTGCTTCCTAGAAACATTTGCATGGTGTAGTTAGGCCTGAAGGAGACACAGAAGCTCCCAATTAGGTGTCTAGAAAATGTTTAGCTAAAGATTTTTGAAGATGAGAAACAATCCTGTCTTAATTAACACTATGACCTCTTTACATCACTCAAGGAATGTAAAATGAACTTAGAATTAAAGTAAGTATAGCTCAAAATTTCACAGGTTCTCTTCTATATTACTGGTGATACAGGAGGGCTTTGATCTAGAATATTTTTTGGTTCCTTTGCAAAAAAAATCTTCTCTACAGTGCATGCTAAATAAAATCATAATAATTCCCCCTTAAATGACAGTCCACAAGCTGTTTGCTCGTGCACCCGTTCGAAAGGACAAAGTGGGTATCAAAATATGAAAAGTTTTCTTCCTTGACAAATGGCCAGGTTTTACTCAAGAAGAAGTCAATGCACTTTAAATGCCAATCTGTGGCACTTTCCCCTAACCTGTTTGATCTGATCTCTTAATAAATCCCAACACTTTGTAGTGCAATAAACTCCCAGTCTTTGATTACATCTGACACCAACAGCAGAGCACTGATCAGAAAAATCTCGCTTTGATTTCTCTGGGTAGTAGATCAGATGCAGCAGGTCAGAAGGAAGGAGATAAAGAATAAATGAACAACACAAAAAAGTGAACTTTTCATCTCTGTCCACAAAGATGTTCTTTAGAACAACAGATATTCAGTTCTTTTTTATTCTTAGCGTGAGCAGAACCTTCTATATACAGTACCTAAAAATCACAGAGTAATATGAAATGTCTTTTGTAAAAAGTATGTATCAGTGCATACATGATGATAGGGTATTTCCAGTTGGTCCTTCTGGTACATAAACCTCCATACCCATGCATCTGCAGTCTCCTAGTCCATTCTTAAAAAACAGATGCAGGTTGCAGATCTGTTCAAATGCCAGCATCGTATTTATCAATCTTCTGTGTTTAAATCTAATAAAAGATAGTTGAAAACTTTCATATCCACGAGTCTTCAGACCACCTCCTGGGGTGCAGATATCATGTCCTCTCTGGTGTCCACGCTGAGACCAGAGGTTTGCACAACATAAGAACTCTCACTCTCAGATTATTGCTGGTCCTTTGTGCTTCTGTAGTAACATGGACAAGTTCCAAACTCTTTCTTCATCTTCAACAGTATGGAAGCTCTAGCTATGGTACAGGTTTCTCAAGTGTTCAGAGTAGTCTCTGTTTGTCCAGAATCCCATGCTAGCCCAAGATCTTCCTCTTCCAAAGTTAATGTAATTGCCTGTGCATGTCCTGAGTTCACTGCATAGTCCCATGCCAGTACAGGTGTAACAGATTTTAGGTGCCTCAGTCATCTGCAAACTGGAATGGGATTTGCAAGCTCTTATCAATGACTGTTTTAGGAATAACATGAAGGAATTGTGTATTCTTTTTAACTGTATTTTTAAATAGAAATATTTCCTTGAGTTATGGATTTGAGCTATAATTTTTCATGTTGCCTTCCATATTCACACTGTTTCTGTGATTTGGATAAGTGGTGATTAGAGCTATTCTAAAAGTAACTGTTTTCATATCAGTAGCAGCACTGAAGTGAGAAAGGACAGGCACTTAGTTATACAGCACACTTTATTTCCAATGCCAGCTCCTGCTAGGGCAGGAAATGTTTCTCGTTACTCCAGAGCTTCTTTTGGCTCATGCACCTTTGGAGTTGGAAGCCAAGGTATTTTAGGAAGTTTCTTGTTCATTTAAAATAAAATGTACAGTAATTAGACAAAGGAACCAGTGCCAAATGCAGTGCATCACATATGAAATACTTAATTACAGAGAAAAGTTGTGTGTTCCAATTGACAGAGTAATCTGTACTCTAATTTACTTGTCTTACAACTCATTACATCTGAGATATTGATTTTCCAGTAGATGGCTTTACTGCATTTTGTCTAGGAGTCCTTGGTTTGAGTCTGATCTGTGAACCTCTGTCAAATGAGCTTGGGAAGCTCAAACCTCTTTATTAGATGGTGCCTGTGGAATAATCAAAGTAGAAAAACTTCAGTGGTGCTGGTAATTTGTAAATAAAGGGCAGAGAGAAATGAGTCACTTAAAATGATGTGTCTTTTGAGGCTTATAAGACGATGTCCTAGCAGGTAGCTGAAGTGAGCAGTGATTACTTTTTAATTATATGTACCTTGACTTTTAGGGTTTAATATCTCATTTATTTCAATTATACTGTGTGAAGCTTCCTACATTAAGCCAAAGGGGGTAGAAAAAACTGGAATCATTAAACCTTGTTCTGATCTTTCATAAAAAGTTGAATACCTTGAGAGTGTGCTTCACTACATGAAGTAGTAGCTCAATTAAAACTGCCAACCTTGCTGGGGGAGGCATGAGAAACTATTAACCTTTTTAGCAATTAGCTAAAGCACTGCATTTAGAGGAGTTTTTATAAATAATGTTTTCCAGAAGTTTTCATCATTTGTAGGTCTTGAACATATTGGCAAAAGTTATTTGTGCTAAGCAACTCAAAGCAACAAGGCTTCCTTGATATGAATCATGCTCCCCATAGTTTCTTTGTAGGAGGTTTTATGTGTTTGTTTTGGTTCATTTCCTTTTTTGACAACTCACTGGGATGTTATGTTTTGTGTTTAGCTTTTTTTTTTTTTTTTCCCCTGACATAAATGGGTAATTTCCAAACTGACTAATTTATTAGTGGACACATTACCCTATTAAGTTTCCCAAGTAACACTGGGATCTTGACCAACCTCAAGATCCATTCAGAGTTGTATTTCCTAAGACCAGCAGTATCCAGTACTGCACCTTTTAGAGAAAGATTAGAATCTAATAATCTAAATCTGGAAGATTTGCAGTTATGTCTCAATGCACACTGATATCTGAAAGAAACCAGATTGATGTTACTGAGATGTATTTTTTCAGGTAGCTTTTTTTTAATCCTAGTGAAATCTTTATTTCAATAGTATCTTGTGGAACTGGAGCACTGAATTTACTGTGTTTTATCAGTTTTAAAAATCTCTTCCATTTTAGAATGTTTTCTTATTAGCTAGGATCCAGTTGCTGCATTTCTCTATACATTACTTATTTCATAGATATTGTTTTATATTCCCAGGTTTTGAGTTCTTTTGCTTTTCAAAAAAAAAAGTATTTCTTTTTCTTCAATCTGTTCCAAAATGGAGATATTTCTGTGTATTTAATTGTTTTTATTGCCCTTCCCTGTTCTGTAATAGTTGTGCTTTGGTTTTGAAGATATTGGATGACCAGAAAGCAAATGCGATTGTGCTGTTGATTTCATATAACGGCACTTTGATACTTTCCAGATTGCTTGTTATCTGTTTCTAAATGAAGGCTAAAAGGTCATTTGTGGTTTTCATACTGCCATTGGACTTTGTGCTATTCAGAAAGATGTCTAATTCTTTTTCTAAATGATTATGAGCACAAACCATCAGAGCATGCAAGGAGTTCATCCTGTTCCTTCCATTATTCAGCATTCAACTCCATTTAAGATGCATTTGCTACTAGGTTATTCAGTTCCCTAATTACATTAGGTTCCTTAGTCACGGATCATTCTGTAAACCGTATGGGTTAGAAGAAAATAAACAGGTTCTCACTCCCCTCAAAAAAGACAGTTTACTTTCCCCAGTATCAAATTTCAGATCACTTGGATTTTATAGTATTTCTTTTCAGTCTTATAGTCACATGGGAAAACACCTGCCTTTTGGGAGTGCCATTTCTTTTCAAAAGATGTCCTCACTTAAAAGCTTAAGCACAGGGAACAGAGTGCAGGCTCAGAGTCCAAATTATTCCAGTCCTATTGGTTATTCTTACATATAACTTCTTTTTTCCACATGATTTTTATGACAGGTTTGAACGGGTTGTGCTCCCAATATTTTCTTTTTAAGATGAGATCTTTTCTGAAGATGTTGCCTTGAGACTAAGTGGAATCTGGGTTTTATTTAATTTTTGCCTCTCTGTACCAATTGGAACATCGTTTACTACAGTGGCTGGAAATCTTTTTGGATCACTGCTATATCCTGCCTGAGTGGTGCCTTTTCTCCCCCAGTATTTAGACCTTTCCTTGCTGTGTGGTGATGAGAACCATTTGGCATCTGAATTAGGTAGTCCCAGCAGAAGAAAATGGTTCTTATTTATCAATGGAAACCTTGCCCATTTACATCAAGGAACTAGTACATGTTTTAGTTTCTGACTTCCAGAACAAGACAAGTGGTGTAGTGCAGGCCTGAGGCATGGCAGCCTGAATATTATTTAACTCACAGAATGAGGCAACACTGTAATGAGATCGCTGAGGATATCATAAGGATGTGTCTGTGGGATCACGAGTTACTAGGGCTACTGGAAGCAATATAGCAACCTTGGGGTATGAACTTGCCAGGATCTGCTTAGCCTTGTTGATGTAGGTAAACAGAAAGAACTCATGTATTCACTCACAGCCTTGCTTAGGGCTGCATGAGCAGGTCTGCAAAAACTGCAGCAAATTTCTGCTTTAGGACCTCTAGTTCATCACTTCAGATTGTATTTTTTCTTTCACATGGATGCTTGTTTTCTCCTACAGTATAAGTTTATTAAAACCAAGAATTGGGAGCAGAGAAGTTTATATTTAGAGTGTAGAAGAATCTGGAGCTCATTTAAGTGGTCTTGCTCAGAAGAAGAAAAACATGCCTGCCTTTCAGCCAAACACTTGTAAATTATTACGATTTTGATTTATAACAATTCTTTCTCATTTTACACATGATCATGTAAAGCTGACCTGCATGCCCGGGTGCAATAGACCAGAAAGACTGAGTGGAATAATAATGAGAATAACAGAACTATAAAGCTTGTCATGCTGGTATTTGCGTTCTCAGTGTCAGTGCTGCTTGGCATCATAACAACCCCATTTTTATCTGTTCATATCTAAAATTGACTAATTGCCAGTTTTCAGCAGTATGCAGAAATTTAATACATCATCAAAAGATCACCTAAGAAAGATTTCCTGAAAGTGGTTTTTCTTTTCCCTTAAGCTTCTGAGTCTATCAGGTTCTTAAACTTTAAACTTGTATCTAGTAAAAGTTTAAATTCATTTTGGATGATAATAGTAAATAGGCACTAATTAAAAGTAAAGACAAAATAACAGCAAAAGTATTTGTTGCTGTGTCTTCATCATCTGTGCAGCTGCCTGGGATGCTTGGGCACTTCTTGTTCTACCTTTTGTTGCATTTATGACCTTGGTTTTTGATTAGTCTGAACGGTGTAGAATAGTTAATGATCTTTTTTGTACATGCCAAGATTGTGACACTTTATACATTTTTTGCTTTCTCTCTAATCTTTACTGCTCCACATTCCCTCCAATCAATTAGTTCTATGAAATCTACTTCAACATCTCTATCGGTGGTGAGAAAAATATTATTGATTTCAGTGTGCAGTCATTCCAGTAGTTTCTTTATGAAGCATTATGCTATCAGAAGCCATGGTAATAGGGACCTTGCAATGAGAAAGCAAAATCTCAACAAGATATGAGTCCTGACCCTGTGTGCTGTTTCCATAACAATAAGGTGAAGCATGACCTTGACCTACTGTTTTTGAACTTAGAATCAAACAGTGAAGATAATAAGGAAATTAATAACATTCGTCCCATGTTAAAGGAAAGGAAGACAAAGGAAGACATACTGTTCTTTTTTGTCTTTTTCCTTTTTCTATAGATTTTTTTTAAGATGATGTATGTGGGCTATAAACAAGTCCTTATCCTACATTTTTAAATTTTTTTTTTTGGTCAGCTTTTGTCTAGAGATTTGCTAGCAGCTATTTGACTTGCCCTAAGTGGATTAGTAGAAGTTGTACAGTACATCTCTCAAGTTCTCTATGGACCTGTTCTTGTCTAGATTGTGGATAATCTGCTGTCATGTTATTTCTCTTATTCCTAGTCTGTAGCAGGTGGCTCTTAGAGATTACCTATATGAGAAGCTGGTGTGAAGGTTATGAGGGTAAAGTGCTACAGGCATGTTGTGCTGTCTCTGTGTGACCACTCCAGTGAGCACTATCAGCACAGCTCATACAAACTGGTTTGTGTGAGGTGGAGAAGGTTACCTCCTCCTTTGTGCAGAGTGTCTGTAGAGGCAATTAAACCTGAGTGGCTACTGTGCTGAGAATTTGTACCCATTGTGCTGCGTCCACTCAGAAAAGCCCTGCTTTTACTGACAAGCATTTTATTTGGTGTGAACTCAGTTAGAAACTTCATTGTCACCAGCACAGAGCAAGACGAAACACCTAAGAAAATGGAGCTGAGAGTATATCTGTACTGCACGCTGTATTTGTGTGTAAAATTGGAGTGGCTGGATGCTTTGGTACTCTAGATTTATAGAATGCACTGTTGTATGGGGCAGTGCAGATATTCGGTGAAGAGCAAAATGACTTGCAAGGACTGCATGAGAAGTAATACTTACCAAAAAAATAAAACTGTATTGTTTCCACTGCATAATGGAAATTAGTAACACAGGTACTGATAGAAAGACACAGAGACACATTTGCATAATTTTATTTTGTTCCTAATATTCTCAGAACACTTACAGAAAATACTCATGTCAAAAGTTGAACGAGTGGCATTGTTAAGTGGTTCAAGCACATGCAATGTCCTTGAAAGTTAATTAAAGGTATTTCTGAGTCTTGGTTAACTGTGTAGTTGTATAATCCAGAGCATCTTTATTTTGAAAAGATGTACTTAATGATTTATCATGGATCTAATCAAGGCTTTGCAGTACTGACACTTGGGAGACTGCTGGACCCTATTTTTTTGAGCTCATCTGCTGGAAGTTTTTGTATGTACAAATGAACTGTAGTGCTGTTTCTTCCCTTGTGCTTCTGATGACTTCCTAGCTTAGGTCTAAAATTTGCCATAATATTGCCAAACATTTGTGAATGTTTAGCACCCATTCTCACAATTTCAACTACAGATGCAGCTGGATCATGACTCCTCCGGGAGGCTGAGGTAAGTGCTGCGTATGTGCCTTTTGGAAGTGACAGTACTCTTAATTGCTTGGGGGTTAAAAAAGAACCTGAAAACAATAAATCCTGGACATGTTTCTATACCTCAATTTTCTTACTATTCTGAAACATCTTTCAGACTCTTGGATCTGTCCCTCTGGGATGGTCCAGAATTGCTTTTTGTAGCTTGTGACTGGTCTCCCAAGTTGCTGAATCCTCCCAGTTTAGCTCCTCTGTAACCTCAGTCCTTCCTGGAGCTGGACCAGCATTCCTGCTAGAAAAGAATGTTCCTCTCTTATCTTCTTCCCAGAGCTCTCTCTTCTTACATTACAAACCTCCTTTGGTTTCTCTGGTAACTTTTCACTGCACAGAATTCCCATCTTACAGACAGATAAGTACAGCATTAAGCATCCTCCATTAGTTTCCTCAGTAGGGAGGTATACATAAAGAGGTATACATACAGAGGCCTTTCATGAGGCAGTGCACGTCTTTGCACTTGGTTCAAAACACTGCATAAACTGTTATCCTAGGATTTTTCAGAGATCCTCAGTGGTTTGGGGTTTTTTTCCTCTTTTCTCTTTATTTTTTTCCTTTTCTTTTTTTTTTGTTATATTTCTTACATGTTTCTATACATAGGATTATTTGCAGTCATAACAAGTGTAGTGGTCAAAATGGGGATACATAATGCTTTTTATGGGCACTTTGACATCCTGACTTCCTTGTTTGTCTCATTTCCTTTATGCAGGAAGAGGGTGCCTGTACACACACTTGCTGTAATATACTTACACACCCATGCCAGCTTCAGCCACTCTGTGTTTGTGTGTGCACCCAAGATAAAATGAGGGAGGGTCAGGGCACATAGAACACAAGTCATTAGCAACTCAAGTCATTTTAATCCTTACCATCATAGTCTCAGGAAGGTCCCTGGAGGTGTTACAGGTCATATTTTGTTGTATTATGTCTACCAACTCTGTAAACAAGATGTGATCTGTGAATAAAGTGTCTGGTTAATAAGAATTCATGCTTTTCTATCTTTTGAACCCTTGCATTTAGCAATCTGTGGGTTTATTAGTCTTGAAGTCCTGCTACAAAGTTTGTTTCCCATGCCACGTTATAGCAACGTTTTCAAGGCTGAATAGGGGAGATATCCTGTGCTATATGTGTCTGTTGCTTTCTGTTTTTTACCCATGTTGCCTTTAATTATATAAGAAATATAAAGTCATAAGGCTTACCACATGATAAATTAGCTTTGACTGGCAGCATCATTGCATGTCCAATATGTAAGCAATCTTAAAACTCCTGTGACCCCCTAAGAACTGACCAACAGTTTTCATCCTGTAGCTCCTAAAGAGTGTGGGAGTTGTGTGCACAAATGAAACAAAGCTGCAACATTTTTAGCTTCTCAGACAGACAACTCACCATCGCCACCAGAATACATACACTCGAACACACTACTGACTTCTGTAGTGATCTTCTGTTTTTCACAGCATCTTTTCCTTTTGTTTCAGGATGGCCCTGAAACACCTTTCAAAGGACTGAAATATGCAAGGATCCTGCTCTCTGCAGAGTTGTTGTGTCTGACTTCAGTCCACCATAGAGCAGAGTGAAGCAAATGGACAGTGTGGCGTTCCGTCTTACCTCCCCATATCCGTGTGCATCTGGACAATCTAATTTTGGGTCTGTCAGCTTTTGCAGTGATAAGTTAGCAATATAGATCACATATAAGCTGCATCACAATGATTTTTAAATGAGATTTATTCATTTAAAGTGGATGATAAATGGTTCTCTTTTATCAGACTCTTGCAAATGAGATTAAAGCAACATTATTTTCCTGGAGTAAGGGAACAGCTGGCACAAAGTTAATGTCTGTAGGTCATACTGTGCTTGCCTGACCTTGCAGAGATATGTGAAAACAATGGGGAGCATCCAGGTAGTTTTTCTACTTCCTAAATCCTGTTTGTGTTTTACAACCAGGTGCTGCCTGGAGTACTGGTAGGCTATGGGTTATGTGAGCACTGTGAGAGGCTTTGGCAGGATCAGGCAGTGGACAAGACAGTACAGTCTGTCCTGGCCTTTCAGGGAATCATGTATACAATGCCAAGTCTCTCCCAAAACTGTGGGAACCACTGCTCTGTGTTTCTTCAGCATTTTAGAAGGTCTAGCATATTGTACAGAGTACCTTTATTATGCTCCCCTCAGGGTTAGCTCATCCTGCTGGGCACTTGGTCTCTTCTGGATTCCAGGAAATATCCTGATTGTTTCCCCTGGTTCAGATACCATGAAACAATGTAAGACCTGCATAATAAGCCTTACAGCCCATTTCAATTCTCAATTTGTAGCATGGCACAAAGAATTTGTGTTGCCTGCCCTTAATATGACATGAGAGGATAAAGAGAGCCAAATGTGTATGGACTTGTCAGTATTACTTACGCAGAGTAGCTCCTGAAATGAACTCTTCTGAGAATTTTTTTTAGGAAACAAGTTGGTTCAGTCTGGGGCACTGGGAGAGATAACTCCTCATTATAAGGGAGAGCAGTGGATTTTTTCCCCTGGATGAATTCTCAGTCTACAGGATAAAACTTTTCCTGTTGTTCTTTATTGCATTCAGGCAGAGGTCCTGCCCTTGTCCCTGGAGCTCTCTTGGCAGGAGGTTGGCTGTACTGAAGAAGATAACAGGATTGCAAAGGGTTGCCCTTGCAATAAAGGAAAGAACTGGAGAGGTCAGGGAGGAGCTGACAATGACACTAGAGTTTTTCTATTCCGACTCCACAAATTTCTTCCTGCCCCAGAATTTTGCACGTGTGGGAGATGGAAGGGAGGTTTTACAAACTCAGAGTGATTCCTCTCACATCATGTTTTGCTAATATATCTACATTTCCTTTTCGTGATTTTGCTCAGAGGAGATATCCTGTGGTATATTTATCTGTAACTTTCTCTTTCTTGCCTATATTTCCTCTATTGACAGAAGAAATAAAGTCATACAGTCGATTACCAGACATCATTGGTGAATGAGCTTTGACTGGCGTCCTTACTCCAGGGGAAAAAAGGACTTTGTTATGCAGAGTACATGGTTTGTAATCTCCTGTTTCTCCCATGACACTTCTCTTCAGCATCTCCCCTATGAAAAAGAAATCCAATTGCCACTACTTGATTTTTCTCCTGCTTCCCAGATGTTATTTTTCTAAGAATTCCTAGCTATGAGTCTGTCAACAAAGTCTGTAGCTGATGGCATTTTGTCTCATCTGTCACAACTCTGTATGCTCTGATGAATTAGCTGTATCAGATCGCAGATTTAAATTGGAAAGTAGTACAGAGTAATAAGTTATTTTATTGTTTTTTTTCATTTTAATCTTGGATTGCTAGTTTATAATCTACTCTGCACCTAATGATCTGAGCACTCGCTTTTGCTAAAAGTAGCTGTCTATTTCAAAGTTTTGGGTTTCCTCCAATGTTGACTATCAGGCCACATAGTGGGCAGAAGAGGAAACAAATTAATTCCCCGTTTTATTTTGAGGCAATACTCCATAAAACTTCTCCAGTTTGAGAAGTGAAGTCACTTCTGCACATTCTACAAACAGAAGAGAAGAATACATGCATTACCAGATCCTCTAGATCTGGTGATGGTTCATCTGCTGTCCCTTGGCATCCCTTTGTGTAGTCATGCACAGCACACAGGACAATTAGAGACATGAGGTACAAGACTGAAGATCAATTCAGTTAAATTCTCATGCAAAACCCTGCTACCTCATGCAGTAAGTTCTTATACATAAATATATTCTTATAAAATATAATGCTGGGGCTTTTTCTCATTCTGGGGAAAAAGGATATTCTCCCATGAAATGGGAGGTTAGTAAAACATCTAAAAGCACTAGATATTTTGAAACATGTCTATAGACAAACGTCTCTAAACAGGCTCTGAGAACTGTTGAGAACAAAATTTCCTGCTGTGCCTGGTGCCCACAGAAGGAGTTCAATAGAAGTGATCTGTGTTAATCCTTTGTGCTCGGAAATCTGAACTCTGATGTTCAGCTCCTCAAAACATGCGTGAAAAAAGGCGTATTAGTGATTCTACCGAGCAGACAAAAATCAAAGCCTGAACAACAGAGAAAAATGTTCTCTCTTTTAAACCACTCTTCAGCTTTTCTGGAGAACATCACTACAGGACTGGCCTAGAAAGAAAAAACCAATTGGGGATTTCAGAGTGCTCAATGTCCTTGCAGTGTGTATGAACACTGCCATTAAAGGCATGCTGAAAATAAACTCCTTTGAAAAAAACCATTGTTAGCAATCAATAGGAAGTCATGAGTACAATATTTTATAGATCAGAAATTGAGATTAGAACAAGTAAAGGTTATAGATCTCATGTGCTCATCAGGCTTGATACAGTTCAGTTTTCTTCCAGGTTGAATAAATTTTATTTGTTACTGTTTCATTTTAATCAAAATTAAAAGACATAGTGGGCTAATCTGAAGAAAAAGCATGCTTTTTTCATTTTCATAAATATTAATTTATGCTTCAAAATAATTTCTAAGAAGTTTGTTCAGACATTGAACTGGTTCTCACTTCATTTATGAGATAAAGAATGCACTGGTGGATATAAGATGTTGAACTTAAAAATATAACTCTAGAATAGGAGATATTGCATGTAGTATTACATTTCTCTGTATACTGACCCTGTTCTATTTGTTTTTCCTGTGTATGTTATTATCATTTTATCTATAGCTGTTAATTTGTGAGGT
This sequence comes from Trochalopteron elliotii, assembly GCA_024734555.1. Classification (NCBI taxonomy): domain Eukaryota; kingdom Metazoa; phylum Chordata; class Aves; order Passeriformes; family Leiothrichidae; genus Trochalopteron; species Trochalopteron elliotii. Next base: position 999,819 of record JANPWX010000089.1, on the reverse strand, counting down.
GTTTCCTGTGCAATTTGAAGGGAAAAACACAAGAGTGAGAACACCTCATTCAGTGCGAGATGGGTTTTAATCTATTTAGCTTAATCTCGTTCATTAGTGATATAAATTGAACCCAATCTCTAACTCTGATGAAAACCTGCGTGTTTAAGTTGGACAGTATTTCATCCCAGAGAGCCTTGAATTATATAGCTGATTCCAATAGACCAATCTAACCTCACAAATCTGACCAGCTTTGTGCAGGAGTGTGTGTGAAACACTGTACATAATATTTAATCTTTGGGTCACAAATAACTTAGTGGAGCATTGTAATAGTTTGTTTTATATCATTCTAATACTGCAGCTGCTTTATGTTGTAGTGCTTGGTCTCCATCCTACTGAGTGAATAACGTAAATGAGCAAGCACGTTTAGATCCTTCAATTTCTCTGAAATGGGAGGGATTTCTTCCCCAGCTCCTTATGTCCCTATCAATTAAAAACAGGGTTATAATTGAGACCTATATTGCTTTGAAATGAGCCCTCACTTTTAAATGAGATGCCTACCCTTTTGATCTTTCAGTTTTGAAGTCTTTTCTCCTAACCCTGACTGTAGACAGACATCCTCTTTCACCTTCGCTCATAGAATAAACAAATATGTTTTCATTGCTTCTGAGAAGGAAGAGGGAGACAAAGGTAAAAACAGTGCTGTGGCTTCTCACAGGTAAAAGAGAAGGGCTGTGTGACGTTAGGGTAGAGAATCAGGGCGTAGCAGAGAGGAATTAACCCCCAAAGGCCTTTAAAAGGTATTTAAATAAATAAATCCTTGCTTCAATGGGTTTGCAGTGTGAATTAGTATGTGAAAAGTGAGCTACTAGTGGTGACAGAGGAATTCTGGTTGAACTTTGCCTCTTTGTGTGGCAGAACAGAAACAGGTAATAAAAAACATCTCTGTGGGGTGGAATATAAAAGTGAAAAAATCATGCAGGTGAATGAACACATCTTGTTAATTTTGAGGCATTATTTTAGTTTTCTTGTCTTCTAATGTGACTGTTATTTTAAGTGGTGCAGAGAGAAAACAGCAGATGAAATGTGTAGATGGTGGCAGTAGAAGGGATATTTGCAATGGGATTAGGAAGAACAAATGGTGCCCTTTGGCATGATAGAAGGGATTTAACATTCTGGGCATGAGGAAGTGTAGAGAACCATTAGGACAAATGTCCCAGAGATTGTGGGTTCACAGAGAAGGACAAACATGGAAAAAATCCTGAAGTACAGGATATTTCTGAATGCGCAGAAGTACATTAAATGAAAAGAAATTTTAAAGAATGGTATAGTGAAAACCATGATACAGGCAGGCAAAGCAACCTTAAACAGGCTGAAAATTACAAAATTTCGACTAGTTGCAGAATGGGACTGTGAGGAGCTCGCAAGGGGCGGTGAGCACAACTGGAGAGCAAAGCAGAGAATTTAATTTAATGGTGCCAAGGAAAACTTTGTAAATTGCCAAAGGAGCTAATAGAAAACATAGCTACATAGAAGATGTGAAATATTCTATGATTGTGATCGTCACATGAGGTATGGTTCATTTTTTCTAGCAAGCATGTAACACTAAATATTGTTTGTATATAGCTATGACAGATCTAGGGAAAAGTGTAGAAATTGGTGTCTTTTAGGGTTACTATAATTAATCCTTTGGGGTCAGGCAATTCTTTTGTTCTGTTGGATATCGGGTCACCAGTTGTACCAAAATCTGGCTTGCCCATGTATTATTGCTCTACTTTCTTGAATAAATACAAATTTATAAAATACTAGAGTTCTATGTCCTAAAAAAGGCTTGTGATGAGCTGGATAAGTAACAGCTGAAGCAACTTTCCTACTGGCAAATTTTGATTTTATATGTCAGCTATTTCCAGTGAGAAGGCCATTCAGATGAAACAAACAGCATTAGCTTTCATGTTACAGCTTTCCATTAAGGATGCTTTCATTGGTAGGCATACTCAGTGCATCATCTACCACTGATGTAATTAACAATGTATCTTCACATGTTAATGGCTCTCAAAGCTCATTTCATGGCACAACTAATTTGACAGCTGTCTAAATTATAACAATGTGTGTTAATATTATATTTTCTTAATGCTGGAATTAAAGTTTGTCTATGAGACCAAAATTACTGTCTCAATCTGTACTTCACAACACTAACTTTGACACTGATGGTCTGATAAATTGCTCAAAACAATTTTCAACTAGTCAGAACAGATATGATTTTCTTCACTTTGGAATATCGAAAGTGTTTAGATCCCCATCCAACTGTTTCATCTTGCCAGATATTGCTTGATAACACAATGTCATTTTGTAGTGACAGACCATAATTTTGTTCATATTCCAAACATTGCCCTTTATAGGATATAGAAGCAATGCTTGAACACCGAAGTTCATTTCACAACTTACAATCTGAAATAGCATCATAGACACACATCACATAGAATATCCTAGTGAAGGCTTATTTTAGGAATAGTTTCAGAAAATATGGTGTGATATCACACTTTTTAGATCCAATTTGTAGCTTACATAAATTCTGACAAAAGAGTCAATCATAAACAGAGGTTGAAAATCCACTGAAGGAGTGGAACAAAACTCTCAGGGTACAGGTTTCAGTATCAGCTAGTGATAATTCCCAAGGAAAAAGATTTTTTGCAAGTGCAGTTTTCTAAGATTCTGAAATGAATCAGCAGAAATGCAGATCATTAAAATATAAATACAAAAGGCTAATTGTCAATAATATAGCCTATATCTGACAAACATGAAATCCCTGACATCCTGTCAGGTGTTATTTTAATTTCAGTCCTTTGTGTTAACCAAAATACTTTTTCTTTATGAATCAAAATAAAAATGCTCATGAAACTCTTGCAAACTTTTGATAATATGAAATCATACCATATTTTACATAGTTTGAAAAAATAATTTTTAGGGTTTTTTTTCTTTTTACTTCACCTTTCTTTTTCCTCTTTTAATTTTGACTGACATTGCAGAAACATTCCAGAGCACATGTTTGTGCTGATGACAACAGTAAGTCTCTACAGGAAATTTTTCGAGCACTCTAAATATAGATGACAGGATTTTAAACTACTTGACCACCTGACTTTTCAGAGATTTGAAGGGGATTGGCCTTACACAGAGGGGGAAATAAAGGCGGCTGAGTCAGAATCATGCTGATATATTTTAAGATTCCTTTTTCCTTTACTTCCCAGTCTTTTGTCTAAGACACTTGGAAACATTTATTTCATTTTCTAGATAGAGAAGACAGTGACAGGTCAGTTTCTTAAACATTTTCACTGCTCTATTGTGTTGACTGTTAAGAGTATATTTTGTAGTTATTACCATTCAGAATAACATTTTCTTAAATTTTGTTTAGGAGCCCCCTGAAGGCATTGCTTGACTATACTTGGGAAAAAGGAAATACTATAGGGCAAGAACTATAATTTAAACAGTGGGTAAATTTTAGGACCTGCTTTCTGTTTCTAATGCATAAAAATAATATAAAAACCACCATGTAACTGTGGTGTCTTCACATATCAAACCTTTGTACTGCAATCACCAGTATAAGAGTCTTTCTCTACAGTTGCTACATCTTGTATCTAAGCCACAATAGTTCTTATTATGGGTAATTTACAGGATAACTTAATTAAATAGGTGATATCTGATAGCAAAAGTTGACAGTTAATTAAGGCTAATTCTGTGCTTAAATGAACTGGAATATCTTGCCAAGATATGCTTCAGTCATACACACCATGAATGTTGCTTAATACTCATATTACCTCAGGGCTTCTTTCTTTGTGCACAGTTTTACCCTGCCTTTACTGGTGGCTACATAGGGATCCTGTAGATCTAGGAGTTTATTTTCAAAGAACAGGGGAACACCTGGAGGAAATAATACATACAATTACTTCTAGTACAGCAGCACGAACTATCAGAGTTCTTTTGCAATAGGTGTTTTTTATACATGAGGGTGGAAAGGGTCTCTGTCTCAAATGGCTTGCTAAATAAACACAAGTAGGTAAAATTAACTATTATTGTCTTCACTGACAAGAGCTGAATAAAAGAGTAATTTACCGACTGGCCCTAGGTCATGCAAGAAACTGATGGCAGTGCTGCTGATTAAATGTAAGCATCCTGAGTTCCAGTGCAGGGCTTCATCCAAAAATAAATCCTTATTTGTTAGACATCTGAGTAAGAACATCTTGATAGATATCCTGACAATTCTTTCTCTAGAAAACATTCTCATAGTGCTAGGTTTAATTTTAACTTTTTTTTCCTTTTAAGACCCACAAATCTTTAAACTTATATTAAATTATTGGAAGAAAGACTGAGAAGTGGTTAAAGGTGCTATACACAATAACTAAAATACTCTTGGGATTCAGTTCAGTTTTATTGCATTTAGTCTGCTCAGCCAAGTAATATATATCTAGTTCCAGATATTTTCTTCTTGTCTCAGTTTGTATCATGTTGGTAGGAAATTGGTACCATAGATATTCTTTACAAGAAGAAATGATGTATGTCCCTCCATAAAACAATTTTGAGCAGCTCACAGAAACTGAAAAATGCTGGATAATTTTCCATTTGATTTTCTCCAGTGTTGAGGGACAGTTCCCAGGCTATTTGTTGGCTGACCTTGGAACCTGGAATGTCATGGTCTGGTGTTGCATCTTGCAGACCAGTTGACAACCTCACTTTGGATGTGTTACAAATGTGTGAACACCATCTGTATGTGTATTTTGGTGCAGCTCTCTTGTCTTCTCCCTCCAGCACAAAGCCTTCAGGCCTTTGATTATTCCTTCTGTGGTTTGCTGAGGGCTTGATAACTGAAGGATTATGTTAAAGTTTCAGTCTGAAGAGACCTGTCAACACACAACTCAGCAGTTTGCTGCGAGGAAGGGATGCAGGGAAGAGAAGCTCTGTTATGGTTCAGTGTATGGCCTCAAACATCTTTTGCTTACGAAATGAAATATTCCATTCAACCTAATAACACTTTTACAACATTCAAAGTGGAAGATGTAGTCTGCTGCTACCAGGCTTGATAGAGCAGATATAACAACTTCCACCAGGTTGTCATGGGCAATGTCACAGCCAGAGCACCTCAGTGTGGAGCATTACCTGCTCTGCTGTTTGCCGGCAGCTGCTACAGAGCCCAGGCTAAAACAGTCCTATAACATTTGTTTCTGTTATGCAAATATCTGAAAGAACTAAAATGAGAACTTAAACACTTTTTTTTTTTTTTTGCCACCTGCAGGGCTTTGCAAGGGAAATTTACTGGTGGACCGTATAGTCTTTGATCAGCTTGATTGACTTTTGACAGGAGAAGCAGTTGTTTCATGCCAGTCTCATGTCTGACCTCAGCACTGGCTGGGTTAAGAATAAGTTGAGTTATTACTATCTTCTGCCTGATTTTATCTGGGTTCTTCTAATGTGCTGGTCATTGCTTTATCTCGTCACTTCATAATTTGACAGAATTAGTAGCAACTACTATATGGATGCTGGCGGAAGGACTGGGATTCTTGCCTTATGAAAAAAACAGGAAGTAATGCAGGTCAGTCTCTGTTGGATATTGGATTGGAGTGATTTGTAGGTTCTCTTGGATATATATATGAAAATAAGATTGCCTTAAGGAAAGTAAGGATATTTAAGAATATTGTCTAAACCTATTTACAGATACTGAATTCTAAGTTCTGATGCTTTATCTCTATATTTTTATATGATGAAAGCAAGCTGTCTTCACAATTTTAAGGAAATGTTATTATACCACTGTATAAATCCGCATTAGTCTTGGATCTTGAATGCTTTAAACAATTCTGGTTCCCCTATCTCAAATAAAATGTAAAATAGCTTAAAAAGTTAGTGAGATGAATAACAAAGATAATCATGGGTATTGAAAAATTTCCATAATATGAAGTTAAGTATGCTAACATTGTTTAGTCTGGAGAAAAGCTGGCTAAGGGACAACAAGCTAGAAGTCCCTAAAGCTTGACATAAAGAACGTGAGTAGAGTTCATTATCTTTTTCAGTGCAAAACAGAGAGACCTGAAATGAAATTAGAAGGTTCACAGCAAAAAGAAGCACTTCTGAATATAATGGGCAATTCAGCCAAGAAAATTTTCAACGCAAGATGCTGAAAAATGTTCAGGTTTTATAGAGCAGTTGACAGATTCATGACAGAAAATTTAAACAAGTCTGCCTAAAGAAAATTCTTACATCTGCCTCAATAAACTGCAGGAAACTGGGGCAGTATTGTGGGTAAATATTTATTTTCTTACGCTCTGCTCTAGGCAGAGTGGTACTGGCCAGTGGCAGAGTTGATGATGTGGCAAAGATCCAGCATGGTACAGCTGTTCTTTCCATTCCTGTGTCCTGGAATCAATATCACTGCTAGAAATGAGAAATTTACAGACATGAAGAGTTCTATCTAGTGATGAAAAATTTCTGAGATGGAAAGTTCTATCTGGATAAAAATCTCCATTTTCTAAAAAACACATTCATGAGGACAGATGTATTTTTTTTATAGCAAATGAGATAGCTGTTTGTAGAATTGATGATTGTAGCAGAAATAAAGGCAAAACTTTAAAAGGCTAACTTTTTTTTCAAATGTACCCTTTCAAGTATTTTGTTGCCATGCACAGCTGAAACATCAGTATTCTGGGTTGCCTCTGTCCCGGTCTGGATCTGCCAAGGCACCTGGATGAGTTAGGCATCCCCTTCTTGCTGAGGTTCTGCAGAAATTGGCATCTTTTCGTTTGACCTTCTAGAAATCCTTGACTGAATGCCTGTGCATGGTGCTGTGTCTGCAAATTAGAGTCGTATTATTTGGGTCACATGTAAGAAAACCTGGCCAGGTATCTTAACAAGGCAGATTAACATTCATCTGACACACACATCCTGGAATAGTGAGTGCCTCTTCCTCACAGAGATGCAGATCTGAATAGCAAACAGTTCCTCCTTTTGTTTAGATTTGCTGTTCACCTGTGCTTTGATTTTATGTTCTGTAAAGATATTCCAGAAGCATTTTTCTTTCTAGCTAAATATAAAGAAAGACTAAATCTTAAATCATTCCTCTAAACCCCAAGCTATATCTCTGATTATATTTCTGTATTAAATAGCTTTTTTTCCCCTTAGAATTTATTTTTGTTTCCCAGTCTTACTAAGACTTTTGTAGTAATTCTAGAAGTAAAGCAGCATGATACTCCTACCCATTACGAATTTTCTACATAGTCAAGAAATGTTGAGGATTTAATGCTGGCAGTATCTTCGGAGTTCAATTCAGATATAAAATAAAAAGAATACTAGTTTACAATTGATTTCACTCAAGTAAATATTTCCTAAGCACCATTATTGTATACAGTAGGAAATAGGTATAGCTATTTCCTTAGAATAAAGCAATTTGTGAGGTCTGTCATAAAAGTCTAAGAGAATGCTGCCTTTGCTTCACATCCCTTTTAACTGCCTCTATAAAATTTAAGGAATTGCAATAAAACTTGGGAAAGTGCTTTGACTAGTGAGCACTGTTTGACAGCACTTATGAGATTACTGTGTGCTCAAGGCCACTTGGAATGTTTGCACAGAAGAAATTATTTACAATTTTATTTATTTTCTGATTTTTCCTTATTTTTAGCTTAAAATATCTCTCAATCTCTTTTTTTTTTTCCTTTAAACAGTTCACTGCCTCCTTGGCATTTCCTCATTCCGCTTTTCATTTCATGTGAAGTCTCCTGGGCTCTGACCAGTTCAAAATGCAACTTTGTAGTTTTCTGTGGTAAATGACTGACAGTGTTGGAAATTATGCCCTTTGTCTGACAGACAATTGTATTCACACTGCTAAGCAGTGTTTGGACTGAACTTTTAATTTAATCCTACAGGCTTCTTTTGTCTTTCTTTCAGCATTGTCTGTATTGTGATTCCTACTGTGGCAATGTATCTTTTGTTTCTGAAGCAGCTGCAGTTTATTCTGTGGCTCCAAATTCATCTTTGGTGAACAGTTTGGGGTCTAATGAAGACATGCTTTGTGTATTTGTTGTTGCACAGAATTACCTGAAACATTCATATTAAAGCCAGCTAAAGGGTGGCTCCAGTCAGTAGGAATAGAGCCTGTGACTTTTTGGTAGCTGGTAGAGACTGATATGCTGTCAGTCAAATTACTAATAAAAAAGAAGTGCTAATAAGACTATGAGTTTTGTGAAAACTATAAACAAAGCAGCTGAAAGTTGAATATAGCTGGAATTCAAATAACTCTCTTACGTTATTGTCTCTATGACAAAGTTTCAGCATGTTCATGAGAAGGTTTGGGAATTTTTTGATACACTGTAAGTATCTTTCTGATATTTCACCCAGAAGAGAACTATGCATAGGTCTCATTAGTTCACATGCTTAAAAGTTCTCATGTATTTTGATGCTTCCAGTCCAAAACCTGCAGTATAGGGCTGTTGGATTTGTGGAGTGTTGGATTTGTGGAGGTTGTGAGATATTTCCATGAGGCTAGCCAATTCTTCCTTAGATGAGGTGTGCAATAGCTTTTGGGGCAGCATGTTTTATTCTGCTGGTCAAACATCTGTACCAGCTCATGGCTAGAATCTATACTGCACCAGCTACCTCCATAGGAAAAGAGAGGACAAAGTATGTGTGACCTCCCTCTACTTCAGACTCAGACTTATTGCCAGGATGCACCACAGAGACACCCCAGCTTGTGAGGAGGTTCTCTAAACTCAGATCTAGCTCCAGCCATTGCTATTTTCAGGCCACCCAGGCCCACATAAAAAATGTTGGTGCTTAATAAAATAAAGAACACAGTCCTAGGTCCTGTGTGAACAGTCTTGGCAACGTATAACCTTCCATAAGTAATTGATTTGCTTTAATAACTGGGAAACGTGAAAAGGTAGAAACCTTTTAAATTAGCAAAGTTATGAAATATTTGTATATATAAAAAATAGAATGAATTTAGTATCTAGCACAGACAGCATGCCATGTTTTCATTCCAATATAAGAATTTATGTCATTTGAAAGAAATTATGCTCTTACCCATATGTCTCTTTTCTACAGCACTCAATTTTGACATATATGTGTATTACAATCTTAAAAACTGTGTTATATTTATATCAGCTTTATCTGTGCATGTTGCAAGTGGGAGTATAAATGTCTTCTGAATGTTATTTGTTACAGGTCATCCCTTGCTTTGAGATGAGAAGTGTGCTAATAGGGCTTCGGAAGTTCAAGTTCAAATACACAGTTCACAGAATGGGGTTCCAAGATGCCACAAACACAATTAAAACCCCAACTTTGCTTTTCTTCTCTGTCTACTCACCTAAATGCTGTCTGAGCACAATTCTCACATTTACTGATGTTTTATCAATGCATTTCTAGTGCAAGCTGCAGAATACCTACACAGTGCCCTGCAGGATGTGTTTCTCATGCGTGTCAAAAGATGCCTTACTTTGTTTCCATCCATCTAAAAAAGAACTAGAGACATGACTATCCTCCATTATATATATATTATTTTTTGTAGTTAAAAAATATCAACATTTTCCACTGTACTTTTCTTTACTTGCATGGTGCGCAGCATTATTCCCTACTGCACTAAAATTAAGCGGAAAGTCCAGTTTATCTTGAGATGCCTTTTAACTATAAATGGTAAAACTTCTCAGATTATGGAATCCTATGGCCTGCTCGAGATTCAAGGCTCTGTGAGGAGTCCAGAGAGCAAGAGGCAAAAACTTGAGATTGTAGCTTAAAGCAGCCTCAGGAGCATCCTTTCCAAGGTAACATGAGCAGCTCAAAGCAAACACTGATGTCTGGAACTGGGTGATATTCTATTTATATGCATACTTGCAATATAATATATGCTTATCATACAATTATATAAATAATGTAGTTTTATAATATAATTAAATTGAATAAGTTTAGCATGTATTAGTAATCATACTAGCTATATTCTTCTGTATTAGTATGATATAACTGTCTCTTTATCCTGATAAGGACTTGCACAAACAGAACAGTTTTTGCCTATATGGATAATTATAGTGATAACCAATAAATACATTTATTAATCATACAGAGCAGGTGAAGGCTAGTTCCTTTTGTGTGCAGCTGCTCTCATGAGCCTTTTGGAACAACAGTGGAGGTTGTTAAAGAGCTCATGGACTGCTTAAAAGGATATTACCCTTTTTCTATATATTGCCTATTGTAAAGTTCACACACCTCAGAATGTGCTATTACTAAATAACTTATTGACTCTGAATTAGGCACATTGATATGAGTCTGAGCCTTATTTTATTTATAGGGTGGTTCTGAAAGAGCAGTGTGATTCATGTATCTACGTATCCAAGTCAGTGGAGAAAATCTACAGTCCCACATCCCTTCCTGTAATGATTTAAAATTGACAAGTCAGTGTTTCAAAATTTCTTTTTGTATTTCTGCATGTACTTTTCTTAGTTTCAGCTGACAAAGTGTTAATGTGAAGAATGTCCCTATTCACCCTATTTTTCAGATCTCCCAACTAACAAGATGTAGCACATCTGTTTTCTAAGCAGCATCCTACAAAGAATGCAGAAGCTAGAAGATTTGAGAGGGTTTATGAGAGTGATGATATAGACAGAGCAGACATAACAGGCAATCTGAATTAAAGAGGATGTTGGGAAAGTGCATGAAGTTTTAGAAGTGGGATAAGTTCTCCCACCTTTTGATTTCAAGGCCAGAATTTTCCCCATCATTTAAATTATTCTGTCTCTGGCTTCTCACTTGTCCTTTCATCTTTAAGATGCATATATTTAATATCTTAGCTTAGGTTGGATTCTGTGAACTTTAAAAGATTGAAGCATTTTTTAAGAGAATGGTGAAGGACAATGATTGGAAGGAGAGAGTGTTTCAAATAAGCAAAACTGTGAGGGAAGTAGGGATGATGGAGATGATAAAGAAAAGAAGAGAAATTTTATAAGATCTCTTTCCCTGCTGCCCATGTTCACACCTTTTTATTACAAAATTTTGTCACTTCTTTCCAGCTTAGTCTTCCTGAGGTGGAGTCTACCTGTTCTGGTTGATATTCAGTCCTGTTCCTTCAGGCTTCTTGGATAGTCATTGACTTTTTCCAACAGCAGAAGAAATGTCTCACCAGCCTTCAGTTCTCTCCATTCAGCATGTGGCTGCAATTGGGCCTCATATAGCTGTGAACCCATAGTTTGTCTGACTGTTATGATAATTGCACAGGCTCTGTCTTTGCCTTTGATAATAAACTGGCTTATACAACCTCACTGTTTTCCCCAAATCCCACAGCTGCTTGCAGTTCCAAGGACTGATCTGAATGGCAGGTTGCAGCATTCCCTTGCTGCATAGAATGCAGACCATGAAGCTTCTGCTGTGTGTTAACTGGTAAGCACCTCCTTGTACAAATACCATGATCATTTCTGTGTCATGTTCAGCTTGCTCCTTGCTGTGCTAGTGGCAGAGATTATAGGTGGAAATAGAATCTAGAATCACGTTTATTTCTCTCAGTTGGCTACAACAGTTGTTGGTTGTGGATTTCTTTTTGTGTAATAACAAAGCTTTTGATTGATATTACACTAGGAAGACTAGGACTGTGCTTACAGTGAATATGCAAAACTATAGACAAAATGTAGAGCATTTTGACTGTTCTTTGTGGTCTTTATATTCTCCCATCCTTGAAGAAAAGTAAGTAAAAAACAATGGACTTCCTTTGGAAGTTGTAAGGTGCTCAAATTCTATAGTGGTAAGGACTTACTAATACACAGAAAATGTAAAAAATGTATACCTACAAACATGTCAAGAACGTTTTCTAAAGTAATATTAATGACACTTTTTAATATTAATGAACTGTTGAAGATAATTCCTTTGTCATATAAACTTATATATTACTACCATTATGCTGATCCTAATTGATTCTCTCATAAGAATTACAGTTGCTAATTCTGTATTCATAGGAAGTAAATTTCTTCATTAGCAATTATTTTATGGCTCATTTTAGCTGTGAGAGGACAGCTGCACTCCATTTTCTTTACCTTCCTATTTCTATCTTTTCAATACCACCAATATGGAAATTCAGCATGTCAAACTTCTGGAGAGCTCTGATTTTTGTCTCCCTCCTAGCCCTCAGTCTGTTAGCCAACCAAATGGGATTCAGAAGTCATATTTTTAATCTACTGCTGCTAAGCTATACATGTCATTGCAGAGAGGTCTGCAGTGTATTGAAATGATGTCAGAATTTTTGTTAGCACTGATTTCCGCATTTTATGCAGGAGAAGTTAGTGACAGAAGGAGCAACTGAGAGGCAGTCTATGAAAAACATTTTATTATACTGAAGTGTCTCTTATGGTAGAAATGAGGTCCTCCTCAAGTAAACAGGGAGATGTACAGCATCTCAAGCACCTAAAAGCAAGCACACCAAACTGCTCACTGAGAACTTACTGCATGGTAGTGTCTCTGCTATTTCTCCCTGTTGAGGGTCATTTTTTCACCATAATGTGGTGGTGGCAGTAGAAAAACTGTAATTTTCTGCAGCTTATATAAACAAGTTTGTTTTAAGGAGATGATGTCTGGTGGACATAACCTGGAGGACAAGCATCATCTCTTTTTCAGGACAGCAGGTGAAAGTATACTTTCCCTTTCTTGGTCTTAAGTGGATTTGTAGCCTTGCCATGTGTGCAGTACTAAATGAAAACAATGTTCACTGAATAATAATGATGCTTTAAGCTACTAATTTTTGCCTATTTTAAAATTATTTTTTTCCCTGCCTAAATCTTTCTTTTTTGTCCCCTGAAAGCAAGAGCAAAAATCTGAAACATTTAGCTGATTGTGATTTTTGAAAATGCTATCTAGAAATCAGGTTCACTGACACATATGTGCAGCATACACTTCTGGTAAACATAACCAGGTCATTCACATTTTAGCTCATTTTTTTCCAGCAAGGAGATTTTTGAAGACTTATAGAGTTGAAAAGAGCAGAGCAGGCAAAGCAAGGGATTGTATTATCCATCCCTTTCACTCAGCACGTGATGTTTTTCTGAGAAGTAAGAAATTTGTTTTCCAAAACATTGTCAAGTTCACTGAGATTCACTGACTCCTGGTAACAATGTAAGCTACGTTGAGACAGCAGTGACAGGCTTTATTTCAGGACACTGCATATCATACAAAATAAGCTTCCTTCAACTAGAATGATGTCTGAGTTACAGCACCACCATGAAAATTAACAGATGCATTGATCAGCTGAGCAGTAAGTGCAGGATTTCTGATCATGCACATACAGCTCCTCTCAGCTTTGCTGGCGATGCTTTCCATAGGCAGCTTCTGTTTGAGGGGTTATCCTGCAGCTGAGCACCCCATGTTCCCTCTCCAGTCTTCCAGTCCTTCCAGGAACTGCAGAGAGAGCAGAATGCTGCGGCAATATTCGGGCACTAATTATTTTTGCCAGCAGGAGCTCGTTTTGGCCTTTGATTTTGAACTGACAGTTAATAGATAGGGCAGTTTCAGAAGTGGGTGTGTTTTACAGCACTTGGCAAATGACTGCCTAAATCACACATATAGTTTGCAATCGCAGTGATATAAAACATCTCTCTGTTTACTCTCTTTATTGAAGATATGTATTCACAAAGAAGATATATTTTTTCAATACAATGAACAGTATATTGGCATTGATAAGGTGAACTTTATGGAGAGTAGTTGGGTAAATGTTATTATCATTGCATTACAGACAGCAACTGAGTTTGCATTTGGCTGCACAAGACATATGCCTACAGGGAGGCACCCTGAGGCAGCCCTGTACAGGGTAGAGCCTACAGTATGGACCAGGGCAGCTGGAGTGTGCAGGGATCCATGGCTGTGTGTCTACTGCAGGAGAGACTAGGGACAAGGAATGAACCCTTGGGGCTGCTAATGCATGTTTTGCAGTCGGGCACTGTTTTGTGTTGTCAGAACCAGTTTTGTTTTTCCCTCTCCCTAATGATATCCTAAGATGTTTTGCACCTTCAAGGCTTCTGTTAAACCCCAGATAATGCAATGTATATCTTGCATTTTGTACTGATGAAATGTTGTTTGATAAGTTGTGACACTGCCATAGTGTTATTTAAAATGCTCTGAACTGAGAATAATACACAATTAAATAGTGTTTATGCAATCAGGCTATGAGGCAACCACAGGAGGCGAAAGGGAAACCCTTGACCAAACATTATGCAGAGTGACGAGGAAATGCCACACAGCTTGAACTTTATTTAGCAGCATTGGTAAGGTCCCAAACCTTAGCTTGGTGTATCTGAGCTGATGTAAGCTGCTGTCTGCTATTAAGTGTGATATCTGTGGTTATTTTCTAGTCATCTCAGGATCCTGTGTGGGTGCAAGAACTGAAATTAAAGACCTCTGGATTTCCAATTCTTGTGCTCTTCCTCTCCAGAAAATGCCACACTGCAATACAGTAAAAGAGAAAAAAGGACCTAAAGAAGGTGAAATTATGGTTCCTGATGATACTGCTTCTGTCGTCTCATCAGTTCAATGGAGAACTGCAATAGAGCAGGAGTAATTCTTCTCTCTGGAGCCCCTGGGAGCTCTGACTTTATTTGCAGTAGAAGTTGGACTGAATTCTGAAGTAATAAGAACTTTAAGTCAAATGCATTACTAAAATTATGTGCTACGGATTCATGAGGGATTAAAGAGTTTAAAAATAATGATTTACTCAAGTCAGCCTTGAGGATCAAAGCTTTGGCTTCAATGCTGTCTCAAGGTGGACTTTAGTATCTTGTGGGATAGTTTCATGGCTCAGTGCAACGCAGATAATTTGGCATTCCAAGCTGTCAACACCATGGATTAATAAAGCATTTACAGTATCTTTTAAATTATTATTGTAAGCCAAGTCTCATGCTCTTCCTGAGTACTGCTGTAAGTGTTTGTTTCTGAAATGCACAATTTCTGTTTGTTTGGTTTTGTTTTGTTTCTTTTTTTAGGAAAATACCCTTGAAATTGGGAGTAGGCGATTAAAACCAGCAGGAAATGTGTAAGAGAATTCTTGGTGGTCTAATAAGGGATTTAGAGACTCCAGCAGGGGAGAAGTATTTTATAAATTTAATATGAGGGTAAATAGTATTATCTCTGTTTTGCAAATGCAAGAACTTATTCAAGATCATTATTCACAGCCCTTAAGCTTTCATGTTTCTTTTCTTAGCTAACTACATCATGCCCCTGTCTCCAGCAGAAGGGCAGGAAGATGCACAGAAACTGAACTTCTTAGCTGGGATTATCTCATAAGACAACCTTAAATTTTGGCAGCAAGTCAAAGGTTTACAGCACATCAAGAAATGAAACATGAGGACAGTTCATGATGCTGCTATCAACCCTCTCCCTATCAACGTCCAACAAGCAGAGGTCAGAGTAATTATATCCCAGTCACTTTTGGGGTCTTTGTAGCAAATGAGGCACTCAGACTGCTATGGAAGAGCACTGTAATTCTTGGGTAGTTTTGGCACAAGGCAGTTGCTCTGCAAGGCTCTGTGGCACTCGCACAGCAAGCTCCTGGCCTGCTCTCAGCTTGGGAGGAAAGGATCTATCTGATGGTCAGTGTGCCTGGTTCCTCTCACTGAGCCTTTTCCAAAGTGAGAAATATCTTATTTGCTTCCCTGCCATGTGCTTGTTGGAGCAGAGTTCCAATCCTCTCAAATGGGCCTCTTAGGAAATTGATACAGTGAATGCTGAATACTTGTACTTTGCACAGGTTGGGTGCCTTAAGCTGAAGGTTCTATTGACAGACCAATGGAATAATTGAGGAGGGTTGTATGGGTAAAATTAACTACTAACTTCTAATGTAAACATGAACATTTAGACAAATTGAGAAAAAGGGCAAAGTGACTACCTAATTATTATGAAAAATGGTATTCATGTTTTGTACAATTATGGCTATATTAAGCCTATTTCAAGCAACTAATATGCAGATCTGATTCAGAAGAGATTAATTGGTGATATGAACACTTAAGCTATATAATTTACTCTGATTGAAGAGGCAATACTAAAATGTGGCATTAGCAGATGTTGGATGAATTTTTGCTCTGAATCCATTCACTGAAAATGCTAGGTAAAGCTCCCCTTATTCTAAACGATTAAATACTCTAATTTCTGGATTTGACTTGCATCTCTGTTTTGTTTCTTTGAATTATTAGTCAAGAGTCGTTGCTGTGGCAATAGCCAATTCTGTGATGAAATGAAGCACATTCCAGATTCAGCTGTAAGGTCTGTATGGGGGCCCTTTGGCAGGATCCAGCAGGGTGCTTATTAGAAAACACCTGCCCCTTTCTGTTTAATATTCAACATGATATTTTTGTTCTCCACAAACTCACTGGTTATCACAGGGCAAGTCTCTGGGCACTCCACTAGTTGCTGTGAATAATTCACTGCCACTCTTCTCACCCTAGAAGAGAGAAATTGTGTTTTGTGTATCATACTGGCACCCGAAATTCCCTAAATCCATATTTTCTGAAATGGAAGGGAAGCTGCAAGTCATCTCCTTAATTCATTGACAGTGAAATTGTTAAATACATTACTTCACTCAAGATCATCAGTTCTGATCCAGAATTTCATCTGCACTTTGTGGATGCCCCTGAAAATTGAAGTGAGGGAAGATGTAGACAAATTACTAAACTGCTCTATCTCAAACACACATCGTAAAGCCTGATTACGATTAGAGTTCAATTGGAGGCCAACTATATATGTAGTAGGGTATAGTTCAGTTTCATTTGCCAACAGCACAGAAATCGCACCTGGATGCCAGTACCCATGTTATGCAAATTTGCCTAAATGCTGTAAAGTCCTGAAGTTTTAGCAGAGCAGGATCCTATAACTGTGTCTAAAAAGCCTAACTATGTGCAGCTAACACAGATATTAAATTGAATGCTTCTCTTACTATTATAAATGGCTGCTTTGCTGTCTTTGTCAGCAGAGTTGTGGCATTCATCCCATTGCTACGAATAAGAATAAGATGACCATCTGCATTTCTGCAGAGTGATGGCTACCCAGAGTGAGTTCAATAAAAGAAAATTATGGCTTTGTGCTTTGCTACAACCGATAAATCATGAGCAGGTCTTGCACTGAGGCAAAAAATGAAAAATAACATTATGTGGCAAGACTCTTTATAGGGTACCAGCTGAGCAGCCACTTGAATTGTAATACTCCCAAAATGAATGTCATGCAAGTGGTAAGTAATGACCTGTTCATGAGGAGCTGAGCACACTGGGTTATTAGGGACACTGGTGGATACATGTCAGTGACACTAGTGATTGTGTGAAACCACGACAGCATGTACATGCCAGCCAAAAGGGTGTTTTCCATTTCCTTCCTTCAGAATAAATCTCTTCAGTGCTAGTTCAGCATATCATTCCTCTCCCTTTCTGTGACCTGGGGTCTTCTACAACTGCCTGTTCCTTTAGCCTAAAGGACTGTGTCCTGGAAATCAAAGCTGGTTAAAAGATGGCCTCGGGGACCCCTTGGAAGTGGTATAGACCTTCTTTTTAGGGTTTGAATTTGACTGGGGTTCTCTGACCTCATACCTCACTGTAAAACCTCCAGTTGTCTTATTTCTCAAGTAAGAAAAGCTTTTCTCATTGGTGGGGACTGTCAAATCAACTGAAACCTAAGCAAGAGTTTTTGGTCTCTCAAATCAGTTCTTCCTAAAGGCAGTTGATTTTCTGGTCGTGTTTCCTCTTTCATCTTACTTCAAAATCAGTGGTTAAGGTTCTACTAGTTTCTCTCCAGTTTAGTTATCCTGAGTAAGAAGTGCATTGCATGCATGGTTTTGCAAATGAACAGAAATATGTGCTAAATGAAGATGGAGTAAGTACTATGGAAAGTGGGTTTCTAAGTAGAGTTTTGACTGTTATCTCATAAATATTCATTGGTGTCTACAATATAGTAAGGTGTTTTCAAGATAGCAGTAAACGAAATTATCATTTAGAGGGTATTTGTAGCCATTTACTTACAATAATAGGTAAACAACTGCTTAAAGACAAATTTTGATCTGAATTTAGTAGGAATAGCTTAAGGAGTCTCTGATCAAATCAGGTGTAATACAGATCCTACTGTGGTTCCAGACATGCAGAACTGCACTCCCATCTATTTCTTTTTCAATTTTACAGTCTCTGCTTAAACACATGGTGATTGTCAGTCAAGAAATGCCTCCAGGTGGATTTTCCCAAAGGACTCAGCATGGTGTCAATGGGAAGAGTGCTTTAGAAAACATCAGCTTGAACAAATACCGAAAAGCACAATAATCACTAAAATTCAGTTATCTAGAACACTATTACATGCACTGTGGGGGAAAAGGAAGAAAATAAGTTTTTGAATCTGGGATTGTTATTCTTTATTGCTAATTAATAAGCGTTTGGGCTGTATTTATTCTCTAAAGGCCCACTAGATGTCAGCACATATCTAGGATACCACAGCCGGAGCAACAACCATCTGGTAGTAAAAAATCCCCTCTCTTCTGGAAGGATGTCATTTAGACAGCATATAGTCCCTGGCTCGAAGTGTTTTGTTTGACTTCATAAAGATTTCAGGTACCCCCACTGGAACAGTGTTTTGGCCATCAAAAAAAAGGGGGATTTTATGCATGTTACGTTTTGTTCTTGTTTTGCAAAATACTTTAATTGCCATCTCCATTTGGTCCATTGTCTTTCAGGAAGCATTTCTCATATGAAAGTCTACCAGGTGCAGCTTTATAGTAAGGATGGCTAATGTTTTGTTTTTATTTGAAGATTTAATGGCCAAACTTATTTTAAACATGAATATGATAATTCTGTTTAAAGTGGCAAAAAATCTCAATAAAACTTCAGACATATTATTCACAGCATAATATGACATGAGGCAAAACTCCCCACCCCATATGTATTGCTAGTGTGTTCAATTCACCTGTATTTCATGTAAGAAATAATGAAAAAAAAATCACTCTATTATGTATTCAGGCTATTTAAAATGCATAGACAGAGTTCACTGCTTGCACTATTTTAAAGTTAGATCAAAACTCTCCTTGATCAATTTTGCCACACAGCAGCAAAGATTAGTATTCAACCATATATATATTCATATGCCATGTATTCATTACTTAATAGTTGTCTAGATCCAGTGTCAAAACAAGGAAGAATTTGGGTGATTTTGGCAGGTAATCCATTATTCTTAACTATCCATATCTTCAGGACGAGTGTGTTTGGAAAATATGACATATAAACTGGAAACTGTTGTTTGGATTTTTTTCTAATATGATGCAGGACATGGTCCTTAACTATTCCAGCAATTCAGACCTACAACTATTGCTGGCTGGAGTTAGGGGACATCATGTCACCACTGAATGAGGCCGTAGTGAGCTATAGTGCAACCCCTGCAGTTGATCAGTTATCAAGAAAAGGATCCATGCTCCTTGTTCACCCCATTTCTTCAGAGACACTCAGCTGAGGCATGTGGGCTAAAAAAGTAGCCTACCGGCAGACATTGTCTGAGCTGCTCACTGAAGGGCAGGTACAGAGGAAGCCTAGGGATTGGATGCCTCAGTGGAGGACCTGAAGTCAGCTGTGGTGAATCTGGGCCGATAATATGAAATAATTTGGCCCTTGGCCCTTGAGCCTCTATCATTAAACCTTAATTTCTCTGTTGCTACCGTGTCTCTGCTGTGGCAGTGGCACTGCACATATTCCTTGCACTGAGTTGTGGATTCCTGCAGACTCTGTGGTTCTGGGGAGCTGGAGAAAAAGCAGAGAGGCTTTTTGTTGGCTTGGTGTGGCTCCAGCCTGTCCTCAGATGTGACCTGGTGTGAGAGGTGTAATCTCATAGCAGTTGCAGTCATTCTATTTGCACTTAGCATATTTTACTAAATCCCTGTCCCAGCATCTGCCCAGGGTCTGCAGCGTGTGTTTTCAGCATGGCAGAACATTCAGCAGGTTTCCAGGCTAAAGTGCATTGCAATAACTGGCCTCCTCCATGCTGCCCATGTTAGTCAGAGCAGCAGTCTGTGTGAGGAGGCGCCTCTTCCTTGCAGTTTTTCAAAGCTGATAAAGAGCTGGCCAAGTACAAGACAGGGAGAGACACAGAGTAAGGGATAACTGGGATTCAAGAGTGAGATCAAGTCTGCCACCAAATTTTACTCACAGAAAATAAATCCTGCTGAGCTAGAAACTTGACTGACCTTATTCACACTGTGCTTAAGGCAGGTTGCCTAGCAGCAGACATCTTAGCAGAATTTAGCCACAAACAATGTCTTGCTGTCTCACCTGTTAATAAAATTTAGGATGCATTGGAATTTCCCTGCCAAAGGTGGAACACAGCCCCTCTGGATCTCACACAAGTAAAACAATGCAAACCTAGGTAGCCTGGCTTTATTGTTCCTGGAAAATGAAGACAATTTTGATTGTGCTTGACAACTCATCTTTTTCTAATGTGAAATAAAGGAATGAATCTTGTTTTTAAAACAGATTGCTCTGAATTCTGAGTATCTGAGCAGGTTAAAAAATGCTGATAAGTGGGAAGGAGCCAAGGAGGAATAATGCTTGGTTTAAAAGTAAATTTCATTGTGACTACTTGCTGATTTCCTATCATGTGAATGCTTGAAAAGTCCATGAGGAAACTGGATGAATAAATATGAGTGTTGGAGTTTATTAATACTATGTCTGCCTGGGATAAAATAAGTGATTTTTATAATTTTCCTGATTTGGAAACCTGATCCAAATGGCTTTTTTTTTTTCCCCTTAGCACAACCCTGTGCCTCTCTGATCCAAAGCAGACGCTGATTGTCAGCAGTGTTAATGAAGGAATGACAGTGTGCCTTTAGCTGGCCATTGAGTGAGAAGAGGTTCAGCAAAGGGGGCGTGAACCTTGCAGTTTTTGAACACATTCAATGTTCCCTATTACTATAGCATCAGCCAAGGATGACCAGGAAAGTTTTTGGCTCACCTTTGAGGATTCTCTTTCTCAGGGTTGATCTTTCTCCATGAATGACTTCTACTTCTAAGGAACACTTTTTGGTTTTTCAGATTTTAAAACCAGAAAGACAAATAGTGCTCAAGAATTTTAATTCTGGTGAAAGGTAGGATGGTAATTTTCAGTGTTAATGCAGTACCTGAAAACATTTTAATTTATATTTGGTACTAAAAGACGGGCTGTGGCATCAGCTGTGGAAGCTTGCATATCTTTGCTGCAGTCTATGGTGGGAATTAAAATTGAAAGATAATTTGGTTGAATAGCTCTGCAAACTGTTGCAATGTGATATAATATACACATGTGCATTGCTTCTTAGTGCTGTGTTTTGGCTCATAAGAGCATTCCTCAAAATAGCATACCCAAAATCCATTCACATCTGTCCCTGCCGCTTGAATCAGGCCTTCTCCTTGTGGAGGATTTTTACTTATTAGCCCTTTTTGGTACCTAAGTGTTGTGTTCAGCTTTGTCCCATTTTGTGAGTAATTGCTGTTTAAAAATAAAATCAAACTGGAGGTTTTCAGTCACTATGTTTTGCTCCTTCGAGCAGAAGAATTTCTTCCTTCCTGAAAGAAAAAGGTAGCAGCAACTGATTTCACATGTCCTGTTCAGACATTAGGTATAAATTCAAGTTATAAGCTGTGTGAGTGTCTGTTTTGTCCAGTACCTAGTATCAGTTGTTTTTCCCGCTCTAGTTTTATTTTTGCTCCTGGAAGGATCAAAAGAAAATTATTTTGTAGTACTTATTCATGATGGTGGAAATTGGTATTCAGAGAAATAAAGTACACCTTTCTAACAAGGAGGATAATTAACCACTGGAAATCATTTATGTAGAACACTGTTGGGTTCTTGAAGATTTATAACGTAGAAAATCAGAATTCAACAATTTATTTTGAAAGATTTGTTCAATTTCAATTGCACACAATCATTGATCTTGTTGCAGGTATTAGTAAATGGAAATCTTATGGCTTTTAATATTTTGAAGTTCATTAATCATTAATCCAAAATAATCAGTTTATTGTTAAGATGAAATAGTCTAATAACAGTGTCAGAGTACAGTCTTTGCCTGTCAATGCCAAAACTTTACTAAAAGGGGAAAACAGGATCAGAGATGTATTCATTAATTCTACACTGTTTTTTTAAATGAGAACCTTTCTCTATGTAGACTATGTTCTCTTTCTATTTATAGCATTTCACTGCTGTATGACTCTTGAAAAGAGGCTTATTTTCTCCAAGTAAGACTTCTTTTATCAGTTATCCATCATGACCACATCTTTTTGGACAGGACTTTTTGGGGAGGCAGTGCAGCCCTGTGTAACTATAAATGCTGAATCTTGGTGCTTCAGTGCAGTCATGGGCTTAGAGTACTTTCATGTCCTGAACCAGCAGAGGAACTCTGCAAGCTGAGTGACTGTACTAGTAAACCCCTAGTTATACATTCTGCAGGGGTACATGTAGCTTTACATCATGAATCAGACAGAATGAAGCTGGCCATTAGAATGCACTTGATGTTAATTGAAGCCATGACTCATTCATTTGCATTTTTCCTTCCCACAAAGAATATTTAAGTAAGACTCTTTGCTCCTTATAAGGTCTTTTAATCTGAGTCTAGCTACATATCTGAGAAGCTACTGATGCCCGTGATTGATCAGAAGATCTGATATCGTGGGCATGTGCAGCAATTTGAAATCCAACTGGAAAGCTGACCAGGATTTTTGGGCAGCCTGCCTTTCTGTAGCACACTTGTGGAATATTATGTCTGCTGGTTACTCTGCATCTCTTTGCTCAAGACCTACTCCTCAGTAAATTTACTCATCATGAACCCACATTGCTGAAGTAAAAGTCAACCAAAGACAGTTTTTCACATTTCTCCTTTTCTTTCCCCTGCTGAAAATTAACTAAAAAACAAGTTGCAATGAGCACACCACTTGCCTTGTTACTGTAAATACTTCCAGTAAGCGATCATCCTGGGCTCATTTTCAATTTGAAAATGAGGTATCTCAAGGTATCTGAAGGTATCAGGTATCTGAAGGATAGAAAGGAGAACATTGCAGACAGTGGCAGAATTAGTTGTATGTTACCCAGCAGTCAGGGTCCAAATAAAGATCCTGTCCCCACAAGACAGGAATGGGTTGGCTGGAATTCCCTAAATGTGAAAGCCTTGCAACAACAGAATGTCATTATAAAATATATCCTTTTTTATACCCTAAGAATAAAAAATCCTGTGGTGTTGTGTAGTAAGGATATAATTTTCAACCACGTTCTGCAGCTTGCTTAAAGGTTCTTCACAACATTTTTTCCACTTTTCTATTAGATTCTAATGGACTATAAAAACTGGGGATTAATTTGGCCCATTAAATGCTAAAAGATTAACACTTTTGTAATTTTTCTAACAATTTAGAAGTGAATTATATAGTTGCACTGCAATCATTCTACTTAATTTTACTTTTCATGTCATTTTTCTCCCAGCATTAATTTTGTCCCTGTTGCAGCATTCAGCTCAGGACATCTCTCACTGCAGTCCATTATCTTACCAGTCAAGCCTGCAGAAACAGGGCATCTTACTTAATTGGAAAAATGCACTGATGCAGAAAAGGTACATGTAACTTCTTGCACCAGCTATACCTTTTAAAAATGCATCATTACAAAGATGACAAACTGCCATTGGTTCTTTGATCTGAAAGATTTTCGGGAGCTGCTGGAGTCAGAAAGTAGAAGGACTGAAGCCAAAAATTCTTTTCATGTCATATTATGGAACAGATGTATAAAGAGTGACTGCACTGGGAAACACCAGGTGAGGATTTTTAGAAGCTTTCAAAGCCATCAGTGACATCTGCTTTAAGACTCCCACTTCATTCTCCACTTACTAGTGTTCTCCAGGTAGACTGTATTCCAATGTGCTTCACAGAGTTAAATAATATAGCTACCTGGATAAATAACAGTAAAAGGAGTGTCAGTCAGAGCAAATTATAGACTTGGAGAACAGCTGTTTTTCAGCTGAGATTTAAAATGAAATGGCAAAATTATAGTGCATTACTCTACTCCACAGTGGCCAGAGGATTTTAGCAAACTCCACCACACCTGAAAGGTATCAAATAAAAAGCAAAATTAATCAGACAAGAAGAGTAGCTGGAAGAGTTCAATGGCCTGAGCCCTACTGACATAACCTCTATTGAAAATGAACCTCGCTGACACCAGATCAAATGTAACATGACATTAATTTTCTTCTTTCTGACCTTGCTTGACTGAACGTGCTGGAGCACTTAATTATTTATGCTCACATCAGAAGGACCTAATGGGAGAGTCCAGTGGTAGCCAAGCCTTTCAGTGGCCTGTCCAGTAGTGCAGGGTGTGAGTTTGGGCAGTTCATTCCTGGAGTAGGGGCCAAAGTTTGACAGTCCTTGCTGGTTGGTAATTGTGAACTGTTTTCCTTGATCCTGATACCAGAGCAGGTTTCCAAGTCACCAACCAGCAAACCCAGTGTTCTTCTGGAGGTGAAAAGAGCAAACTTCAACCTGAAAAATACAGTAGAAATATCTCAGTTTACACCTACTGAGAAGTATGATAAAGCAGTTGTAGCTGATCAGCTTCTGTATTCTTAGCTCAGACACAAATCACAATCAGAGACAGTTTTAACATTTTGAATAGTGTGGGGAGAAAAAGATGAAGATACATACCATAATATATCATCTCTAAAGGTCTTGTAGGCATAGTCATCAACTGTTTAAAGATTTCACCATTCATATATCTTTTTTAACAGTCTGTTTCTTTCAGAACCTGTACACTTTAGATTTGACACACTTCAGGGAGAGAGGTGATACCACTACAATACCATATCCCAAGCCTAAAGAAACACAAATAATGCTATAAAAGTTGCACACATTCTACCACTGGCTCATTTTTTTACTGCAGAAATGTTGATTTAGTTAGATCCTTAACTGTCTTTTCCCTGTAGTACCCTCAGCATCCCAGTAACAAAAAGCCATCTGCTTTTTCCAGCCTCCATTTAACACCCGAGCAGGAGGAGTCATGCTGTGCCCAGCATTATTTGCACTCATGAGGAAGAAATGGGAATATGTTCAATGCACTTTTTAGGGTTTGCTTAACAGCTTTGGAAATCAGTGGCAAGATTCACCCTGATGTTAGGAGCTTGTACATATATATTGCTCATCTAAAATACCATGTTTAAGGTGCTCCTCATAGATTTCTCCTTCCACCACAATAAAACCCACAAGATGCACTCCACAAAAATTTGGAGGGGTACACATCTCACTCCAGGTATGTTCTGTGCTTGTTTTAGAGCCTGATAAATGTTGAACAATGTAAACTAATCTGCAGTTATTTTCTGGGAATAGCTATTGTGTTAATACTAAAGACTTGTATGGGTGAAGGATATAAATGTTACATTTGATGAGAATGTTACAAGAACTCCTATCTTTGCTAAACTTAGTGAATTGGTATTGTTAATGACATTCTGGGATTCAGAATCTGTGGGGGAAAAAAAAAAAGATCTTCTATATCTGTACCCTCTGCATCTGTAAATGTTCACTTGTAAGAAACACATTCAACACTTGAGATGCTCTGCTTTGTCATTCCTGCAGTAGACCTTTACATACTTAGACCTAATTAATTTTTAGTTTAATCTTTCTGAGCTTGAAGATACATGGACTGAATTTTGCTCATCATCCCACCCACTTATGCCACTTGTGTCAGGTTTGAATATGAAAAAGAAGTCAGTGTTGTACAAAAGGCATACAGCATAATGAAAAAAATACTGTGCAGCAGAGGATTTATTTATTTTTTAAAAAATATTAGGGCTAAAAGGACCACTGCTTTGCAGAAACATGTTTAAAATTATTACAAGATAAATGCTCTGCTTGGGAAAATCGTAGAATGCAATTGGAATCAAAAGGATAATTTCAAGGGGATAAAAATCACAGCAATGCTAAATGGAAATGCCTGATGAATTTACAAGGAGACTAATTAGCCACATACTGTCTGACATTGCTTCTCATTGCCCAGTATCTCAGAGTCTAACATCAGAAAGATATGAAGAAATGGAAAAGATTTCTAATCCATACTTCATGAGGATCCAGTGGGTCTACCACAGGAGATGGAGAAAACTGATGTATTGTAGGTAAGTGTTCCACAGAATGGGTAGCTGAAAACAAGTTCTTAATCACCATCTGCCAGCAAGCACAATGTTGAAATACACATGGTGGTAAACAGTTTGGAATCCATAAGTCTTTCTGGGCTGCCTTCCTAAAAAAAAGGGAAAACAATTATGATGTATGTTTAGCTGGTGAGCATTTGGTCACCCACAAAGTCATCTGCTTGAAAATGTTGTCTTTGCCATTGCTAAGTGTCTATGAGAAGTGACTATAACATGGAAGTGTGTACAGGAAGAGAGGTATAGATGTAGGGCTAAACTTAAACAACATTTATAAATAAATCATGTATAAGGCCTAAATTCTCTCTGACATTGCCCTGCACTTTCAATTTCTTTGAGGTGAGTAATGAAATGTAGGTGAGATTGGCTTTTCCCAACTGTGAAGCTTGCAGGAGAGTGACTGTGAGGAGAATAAGACTCCTTTTTTCTGTCAATGTTGGTGGTAACAGTGGGAGGATATATCTTCAGAGGGCCATGATACTGTAGATAATGGAGCTGAACACAGTGCTCACTGAGGCTTATCCAAAAGCCCTGTTTGTCAAAAACAGCCTTTATGTAAATATTAAATGCATATTGAAAGTATGGTTGTGAAAAATCTGTATTTTTTAGCAACAGGAAAGCAGAATAGAGAACTGTGTTGCCAAGATATATTATATGTACTATATACTTCTGGAGCAGATTATTATTTTCTGAAACTACTGCAGAAATTGTATGTTCCCATAACTGAAAAGGGAACACTTTTTAGAATGTTTACATTGGGAGATAAAAGTTCTAGTCACAGCTTTTGCATGAAATTAAAATAATCTTAGTTCCAGTAGTTCTTAGCCTACCCATCAACACTGAATTGGCTCTTAGACTGCTTTTCCCTCTTTTAAAACTGATAGCTTGAAAAGATCAAAGTGTTCTTCAGGAGTTCAGGAAACAGACACCTACCTTTATTTTTACTTTTGTGAAAACTGAGTCAGATGAATATGATAGTCTGATTTTCTAAGGACTCCACTCAGTAAGATGGATGTCAGCATATGAAGGAAAAAAACCCCAAAAGTGTTCTATGACACCAACAAGCTAAGTTTCTGGGTTTGCATTAGAATATCAAAGTTGCTTTCACCTATTATTTTATTCCCTTCTTTATGTTGCCCTCAGCAAGAAGATGGCATCCTGTGGTATATACAGAAACAACTAAACCAAAATCTGCTGTGAATTGTTAAAAAGTTCCTAGATCTGATTTCACAGTTACCAGGTATGGGTAACTTTGTGGCCCTTTGAAGGCTGAGTATGGAATGTGCAATCTGGATATATGGGTGCTGAGGCAACACAGACATTAATTGGTGAACGTTGCCAACGCAAGCTTGAGTTTTCATAACGGTGCTAAAATCCAGGCTCAGGGAGGGGGAACACTCAAGAAATCAAACTGACAGTGTGTAAGAAACCCCACATCATCAAGAAAAGCTGCTGTAGCAGAGCAAGCAGGCCAGCACGATTCCAGCTCCTGGTGCTGCTCACTGGTGTCCGCTGGAATGTGTCAAGTGACTGAATATGAATGGGCTCCAGTGGGAGGGATGGCCTTTTCCTTGCAAATATTTCTTCAGCTCTTAAGTTGCCCCGCAGCAATAATGCTTGGCTTTTTATAGAACACTGCCTGATTCATCGGCAACCTTTAGCTATTTTATTGATTTAGCATTTCTTCAGAGATGCAGTGAAATATATGACCCGTGGACAATGTGATTTTTTTGAGAGCTGATGCTGATGTCAGGGGTATGTTGTCTGGTTCAAGCTCTGCTGCCTCTGGAGTTCATTAGAAGTTGTTTTAAATATGCTTTCTACTCTGTTTATGAACTATATTTCTTTTTCCACACTTGCTAAGGATGCTGTTTTACACTGCTTTTGGTGTGTATTTCAAATCCTCTTGGCTGAATTGAGTCATTTCACGGTGAAGTAAGTGGAATGTAAGAGAAATATGCCGTGGTTGGGACACTGTGGCTTAGTATATCAAAAGCAATAAAGAATGAGGAAGAGATTGGGAGGACTTCTAGAATCCATTTTATTTATTTGTTAGAAGTAATGAAGCAAAATGTTTATTGTTTGTGTCCTCTGAATGTTAATCTGCTCAGCAGTCCAAATCACAGTGAGAGGTGATAGCAGGCTCTGATGGAATTGTGTGTAGCTCATCTAAACACAAGGCTAGTTGGCAGGTTACTGAATCATAAACTAATGAACAGGCAGGGCTGGGATTTGGGGTGTGGTGAAAGTGGGTCCACTACATAAGGATTTTAGGAATAGAAGCACAGACCTGATCAGCTAAGTTTATGCTGAGACATGGGTGGGCTAACTGTGAAAACTTCTGAACCTGGAACAGCCACCACTTACTATTTGATGCCAGTGTCTAAATGTAGCTCTAACTTCAGGTTTCTATTTCTGTAAACTGGCCTGTCTTTGGAAGTTTATAATTGTGCTGCTAAGGGCAAAACATAACACAACAGAGATAATGATATTCACTGTCCTTTGGCAGATACTTTGTGATACCAACATGTCAGGCTAAGCATCCTTCAGCTCCTGTACATCTGTGTGTATCAAAAGATGATTTGATTGAAGGAGCTCCTACTTTCTCTCTCCCCTTCCTTATACTTGCTTTATCTCTCCAGGAATCCCCACAGGTATTATGATTGCAGCTGCTGCTGCTCAGCTGCTGTTGCTGCACTGTTCCCATTCTTCTTTTCTGCTGTAGAGATGGAGCAAGAAGGCCCTTGATAAGCTTAAATTTGCTTCTAGTCCACTGAAAGCTTGAGTCAAGAAGCTCAGAGACAACATAGTATGACAGCACTGCTCCACACCATGCAGGGCATAGCTCAGTGACAACACTGAATAAGCAGAAGAGAAGCCTGGAGTTGATGCATCTGGATTTGGTGGCAGAGGCAGTAGCTGTTGTTGCTACACATGACTAGCAAGATGTGAAAATAGCCTCATCTAGAAACAGAGGGATTTCCAAAACTGATGGGTCAAGTTCATGCTAGAGCCAACGATAGTGTAATACAGAGTGAAAGCAGCTGGCCTTTCCAAATTCTGTCATGAGCTGTAAATCACAATGTCCCTCTTCTCATGTAAACAGACCTACTGTAACGGCTCATCTCTGTGAAACTTTAAATAGCCAGGGCTGAAATAACTTCTGTGTCACTCCACGTTTGTGCCGATGCATAAAATTACACTGGGATGGAAATACCATGGTGAACCAGACTGGAGCACAAATGGTTGTGACTTTTTCATGTTTGCATAAAGCCAAGTGATAGCTGGTTCTCCAGAAAAGCAGAGTATAGGTGCCATGTCCTTCACCTGGCTTCCTGCAGTGGCCAGCTTTTATGGCTGGTGAGGACTGCTACATTGAATGGTTGGTGTTGGTGGGTGAATTAGATTTCCCAAAAGAAGGTCTGATGTAACCAAAACTGTGATCTCTTCCCGTCCTTCCCACCAGCACAGGCCACTTAGGATTTTGTGATTGTGATTGGTAGAGGTGCTACAGGCCCACAGGAGTGGCTCAGAATTTGTCTGAGGACCTCTGCTGACACAGGCAGAGGTGTCTTTTCCTTCCAGAGGTGTCTTTTCCTTCCTAAAAATGTGGTGTCTTAGAATTGATTCTGATGTTTTAATCTTTAAAGCAGGAAGCAGTGAGAGCAATAAAGTTTAATCAACAGAGCACTTGTTTTATCAAGTAAATGGATAATTGTGACATTTGACATTCTTATGAGGCTCTGTCTCTTGAACATTTGCATAATTATCTCCCCCCTTTAAAGATTCTGTTCAGGTTCCTGTTTAGCAGTTCACTGCATAATCAGATTCAGCTTTTCTGAAACATTTTTATTGTTGTTTTTGTTATTGTTATATAGAGCATTCTCTTGGAAATGTCAAGTATGTTGTCAAATATTGTGCTAATTTCAGTTTTCTTTGTGTCAGAGCCCTGGACTTGATTAAGGAAACATGTACTGTGAGTAGGTCATTCCAGTAACTAGCTGAATCCTAAAGAGCAATGGCATCACTCTGTTGAGATGCTGAGAGAATCTCTATATAGTTAAAAGGATCCTCTCAAGATCCCTTTTAACTGTATTTTCTGTGTTCCTTAGATCACCCATTTAGAGCAAAGGTGTCTTTGCATTCCAGAAGCATTCTTTTGGCCATGCAGCTCTGTCACCTAGCTATAGCTGTCAGAAGTGAGGCTTTCATTAGGCTCCCTTCTAAGTTAATGGAGGAAAGAACATCTCCATGAGGTAACTCATCCCCAGCATCTGCAATAACTAATCTTATGATGAGTGGAATTTCCCTCTGAAAACCCTGCTTCTCTCAGCTGATAGAGAAACTGCAGAAAATGGCCTAGACCAGATATTCAAGGCAGCAACAGTTAGGTAAAAATTAGATCTGCCTGGGAGAAGTGTCATTCTGTACCTGACAAGTCTGTGCAGGTTTCAAAAGTGACAGGACAAATGCATGGACTAACAAATAAAAATACATTATCAATAGTTCAGGAAGCTGTATAGTGCTAACGGTTTCCATCCACTTTTGGATGGTTTCTCTACATGTTAACTCTGTTCTTGTTGTCCTCCTTAAACATACAGTTCTGTCCCCTGTCAGAGAGGATTCCAACAGGAAGGACCTCTGGACACACCTACCATCAGCTGCTACTACATTCCTGAGCTCCACCTACATGGAACATTTCCTAGTGTTTCCACCTACATGGAACATTTCTTAGTGTTTCTTTCAGGTGTAGTTGCAAGGCATAGAAGTTGTGTGTGTTTGGAGAAATAGTACAAGGTCTCTGTATGATCTGAGCTCCCTTCCTGCTTCAAAGAGTCCACAGACCGTGTGCCAGCCCTCAGCATGAAGTTGGCATTGAGTCCACAAAGTGAGCTGGTTTCCTGAATAGATGAGAAGGCAGGTGGCAAGCCAAAAAAAGCTAGTTTAAAAGCCTGTGAATGGAGAATGAAAGGCACAGATGTGTAAAGGAATACTCATATTATAGCACTAGACAGACTTTAATGAGTGTGTGTCCTAACTATCATACCAAGGTTATAAGCCCCTGCTTATGTGCAAGAGAGATCTAGTTTGTCTGGCTCAAACACTGGCAGTTCAAACTCTCTCTTAATTACAAGATTTATGCCTTTGCCGTTATCCAAAGAAATGAAAGAGTAGTTCATTCTCTCAAGTTCCGTTATTTTTGTTCTCATTAACATAAAGGTAAAGGTGCCTGCTAGAGTTAGTTAGACATTTTTTATAATTAAAGCTTTAAAATTTAATAGTGAAGTGGATGTTTTACACTTTGGCACTTCTGGTTGCTCCATCAAATATTTTGTGTGATCTTCATAAGAGTATGAATACTGTGGGGTGCTGAAATACTTCAAATAATTTGTCCTCGGGGTCTCCTCCTCTTGATCTCTGTTTTTGTTTTAAAAAATTGTTGTCCGATGGTGGAATGGTGTATGAAGTTTCAGCAGTGTCACCCAGTAGTGAAGAGATTAGTCCCAAGTCCTCCACAGGATAGTGACTCACGGGTGTATGTTATGTGTGGCTGGCACTCTGAATTTGCCAGCATGTCTGTCATTTGTCCCAGGGCCAGTGGAGAGTAAGGATGGCTCATTTAGCGTATTGACGGCAGGTCAGCTGGAGGTTTTCACTCATTCAGAACATGATTTTCCTTCTTGTACAGCTCAATGGTCTATCAGAGCGATTTCATGTTGAGGTTTTTCTCACAGCTTCCAATTTATTCGAATTTATCTCTAAAAACACCTGGAAACATTTTGGTCCTGCTGGTTTTGGTGGGAAGAATCACAAAGGTATTCCAAGTGAAGCTACAAACATCTCTTCACTTGCACCTCTGACCTGGTAGATGATCTTGTCCTTTCTCCTCTTCCTCCTCCTGACTCCTTTCCACATGCACTCATGTTTTCTAGCTGATGTTTCATCTCCCCAGCATTCCCACAGATGCCTTACCTGCAGTAAGTGCCCACCTGGTGGTGGTTTGTGTTGGAGGCTTTTGCTCACTGCCTGGTGTGTCCTGGCAGGTGGAGCTCCTTCTTCAAAGGGAGGTGAGGAAGCACTGCTGTCCCTGCACACAGAGATCAGTGATTTCCTTACCAGACGAGCAGTGACTTCGGTGCTCCTTCACTGCCTGCCTGCTGAGACCAACAGTTCAGATTGTTGTGTACTTTCAGAGAGATGTGGGAAGAACATAACAAGTTCCCTGTGCTTCAGAAGTTACTCCTTTTACTACTCTGATTCTTCCAGATAGGCATGACTGTTTATATGAAGAGAATAAATAAATATGTGTTTGTTTTGAGAAACATGTTTGTTTTGAGAATACAACATCGTAGAATATATTTAATTTCATTGTAACATTATCAACATTGATAGCAAATATCTTTAAGGCAGAACAGAAGGGTAATGTATTTCTTCTTTTCTTCTTATCACCTTTGTATTGTTTTTCCTTCAATTTGATCCTGCTGCTGCAGTCTGAGAACCTTTATGCAAAGCACAGAGACAATTTAGGCTCTCATCAAATTACTCATTGCCTTGCAAAACTGGATTTTAATGGGTACTTGGTGTCATTGGAAAAATATTCTTTTGGGCTGCTCCATGACAACATTATTTTGATGTTCAAATCCTTGAAAAAAATGTGCTTGCATGCTGATTGGATCAAAAACTGGATCTCACTTTTAGAGGATCTATGAATCTTTTAAGAATGCCCCACTAAAAGCATTGATTTTATGTCCAGCAAAATTAGCATAACTTTTTAACCAAATGAGGAATCTCTCTTTAACTTCTCTTTTTTTGAAATAGCAGCAGTAATACATCATACTTTTGGTGAGTGTGTTTCTGTTCTGTTCCACCTAAGCAGCGAAATGGAATAAAAAGGAAAATCCTCAGGAGTAAATACTAAAAAATCCACGTGGCTTTTATGGCTGCGCCTGCCAAGCAGTGAAGTGGCACAGCATGAACACACTTACCAGGATGTATCATGTACACTAAGGGCACTTCTGCAAGAGTGGAGGAATTCACAACACCTTTCTGTTTCACTAAAAACCTTCATGAAAACAACTTTTTTTTTGCTTACCTGTGGCATTTCTGTAGTTTTTCAGAAGAGTATTCATATTTATCCTAAACCCTTGGGAGGAAATTCAGCTCCATTCATGAGCCTGGAAAAGGTATATACAGCCATTATCTCTCACTTATAGCCTTGTTTTGAAGGCTTAAGTGCAATTTTCTACACAGAGATGAATTTCATTCTCCAGTAGTTCTAAGGATGCTGTTAAAATTTGCTATATGTCACACTAAAAGGACAGCTCATCTCATAGTCCCCATCCTTAACCCTTTTTTACATGTACACAACCTATAAAATATCTTTACCCAAAGCAGAATTGCATCCTGCCTGCTTCCTAATTTCAATAATAAATAGGTTGTATTTGGTTGGTCAGAACAATATTTGAATTTGAGATTAATTCAACAAATTCTGTTGGCTGCAAAAACAGTAACAACAAGAAGATGGAAATGTTGACATGAATAGTTCTAATATTTTCCAAACCATGAGTATTTTCAGGATTAGAATCACAGAATCAAAGAATCATTAAGATTGGAGAAAACCTTCAAGATCATCAAGCCCAACCATTAATCAGAGATTTCATTCAGAAGGGAACTTACAACAAAAAAAAAAGGGAAGGTATCATCCCATTCTCCATTAATAGCCCAAAATCCAGTGGTTCTTGCTTGGACTTTGTAAGAGGAACTGTTAAATCTAGGCTCAACCCAAATTACAATAGTGGTTCTCACATCTTGGAACAGCACCTGTTATCAATATCTAGGATGGTGTGTATTGACTCTTCCCAACCAAATATTTTTGATGTGTGTAATACAGAAGCATTGATTGCAGCAGGTGAGACAGGCCAGATAGCTTCCTTTATGAAAGGCCTGAAACCATCCAGAATAATTTTCACTGTCCCTCCTGGTAAAGCAAATACTTGGATATGGTTTATGCTAAAGATAATATTCAAATTGAAAACAAATAGGTTAGTGTTAAAATATTTTTCCATTTCTTGGTTTGGTGTCTGAACCAGAAAAATTGGAATTTATTTCAGTTTTACACACAACTTGGAAAAGCATCAAAAGAATATGCTTTTAGTAATGTACATGTTAATTATTATGTGCACTGTTAAGTGTTAGAGCAGAAAGCTTTAAGCAGGTCAAACAGTATAGACTATGTTGTGCAAACATGGCTGTTGCACTTGCAAATTCCCATCAAAGATAAAACTGATATAAAAATCTTACCGGTGTTTATTAACAAGATATAGCTGAATCACCTTAATGAATTGCAGGCGTAGCCTGGCCTGTAAAAATTCTCTGTGAATCCTTTCCCAGTTTCCAGGGACCTGAATGCTGGATAAACCAATAAGTAGGCCCGTTAAAATGCTTAAGCTGACTAAGTATGAACTGCTCTCAGCTCAAGAGTCAGTGAAAATTGTGTTAGTAAAACAACAGGCTGGAGGGATGACCATTAATATGTAAATAACTGATCATTTTCTGTTGAGCTGTAGCCTCTTTTCTGGTTTTTCAAGAATAAGATTGAATTCAATGGCCAAGAAATAGAACTGGTGATGATAATTATTGAAAAACAGCATTGCTGTTTCCTTTGCAAAAATCCTGCTATATGATAATGTTTTTCAGGTTCCCAAGAAGTACTCTTTTTCATATAGAACTTATTTTTGGTGCAGAATCAATATTTTTCATCTTGTGGCTATGGAAGTTTGCTGAAGTAGGACAAGTTACATGGCTTTTGCATTTTTTTTGTTGCCAGAGGAATGTGTCCTGGAAGATCTTAGAATGTGTTCCTTAATATAGGCTAAACTTCCCTCTACCTCTGACATTTACAACACTATATCCAGCCAATTTGTTTTGTTTAAAATTAAACTTCTTCTATAGTTTTGGTAGCATGACCCAGTTATCTTACAAGATTTCCCCACATACAAGGTATCCTCTTATTAACAAGTGTGTCAACTATCTTATACCAGCTTTTTCTTCCCTGCCTGTCACCCTCAGGAAACAACACTCAGGGTTTCTGCTTGAATTGTTACCATTTCCATTGGGTTGCTAAGCACATTTTACATGTAGGCTGTCATTTTTTCCTTTGCTTGCTTTTTCCCTTCTCTCTTTTCCCCCAGTTTGTCTCCAAGTCCATTTGTAATATATTTGTGGAGTTGCCCTTCAGCTTCATTAAAGCATTGATTTTTTTTGGTTAATTTATCTAATTCCCAGTCAAATGAGGACATGGTACTTGTAAATCATTTAGTTCCTCATTAATCTCTTCCACTGCTGGTTCCATTTTTCAGCTGTCTTCCAATTTACTATCTCTAGCGAAAAATATCCACTGTTCCCATCACTTGTCACAAGCAATGTCACGGTTGCTGTGGATCCATTGGCCTGAATAATCAACATGATTTTTATTATTAGAAATCAAAATATTTGCTGCTGCTGTAGAAAGCTGAATCTTTAATTCCATGCAAGGAAGTTCACTAAATCAGAAGATCTAAAGCTTGCCCTGTTACTTTGTGCCAAGTCTTATTTATTAGATTTCTTTAACAATAGCTGTGGAATTTTAAGATGCAGCTGAGAACAGCAGAAACCCCAAGAACTGCATCCTTATGCCATGATACCTCACTGGCAGAAATCCAGTTGAGACGAGAGGAGTGAGGACTTCAGCATTCACTTGAGAATAGCGAGTATCTGCTTAGTCAGAACACACAGATAAAGAATTCTCTGCTCCTATCCTCGACTATAAAACACTAGTATCACATCAGGCTTACAAGCTGCTTATAGGTAGATTGGCAGGACAGGCAGGGTGCCTGCTCATACAGCAAACTGGTAAGAAAAGAATTTTCTTCTGAAATGGAACTGTGCTTTTAAGGGCAGTAGGTGACACTCCCCCTTCCTGGTCAGCACCAAACGTTGCCACAGCAGGGTAAGAAAGAGAATCAGACTGAATTCCCTACTGAGGGGAAGGGCTGTCGTTGCCCATAACCGTTACATCAGTTTTATTGTTGAGGCAGAACAGGCCTCACCTTTAAAACTCTCTGGACAAATCTATCCTTCAGCTATATAAGACTTGACTTGTGTACCCTAACACTGCTCTGTACTCTATGACAGCTTTGCAAGGTTGGCTTTCCTTGCATTTTGGATATTTGCAGTGTATTTCGGTGTGAGCAAGGTGGCTTTGTGATCTTTAAGGCAATAATTTAAACCACTGTTATTATCTTATTTTGAAAAGCAGCAGTACACTCTTGATGTCACTCATGCTGACTTTTTTCATAGTCTTAGTGCAACAGTCACTGAAAACAACTTCAATGCCATGGTTATTTTAGTTGCCATCCAGTGACTCATCTTCCTGTGGCTGTAATGGGATTTAAGGAGCATTTAATGTTCTCTGCTGTGTATGGGGTAATTGGCTGGTCAATAGAATGATAAGCATCTTCAAATTACTATAGATAGAGATGTTAGACTGATGGGAAGAATTAAAATATGTGGGCATTTAGTATTTAAGACATCAGATAAAAAGCACTGCCTTTCCAAGATCAGAAGTCCTGTACAGGGAAAATCAGGCCACAGTGTTTCTTCAAGTGGCAAAAATATCAGAGGAGGTGGAAGAAATTGGTGTAGCTTTGTTTGTAAAGTATGTGCTGGTTAAATTGCTGCCCCTTGCTGATCTGTCTAATCCTTTTAATGAGGCTAGGTAAGCAAAAAGGAGGCAGTAATGATGCTGATGACTCAGAGATTTCTCCGTGTGGAAGAAAACAAGCAGAAGATGATTGCCTAAACAGAACAGCACAGTGACTCTCCAGGTGTCCTTTGCACCTGTAAAATGGTTGCTGGATGGCAAACTAACCCAGCTCAGGGGCTCCTAGTGTCCCTGGTTACAAATGCTAGAATACAAATTTGTATATTGTGAGAGTGTGAGATTTGCTGTGTTTCAGCCACCCTTCAGATTGCAGGATGCCTTTTTTCTTAAGCCTTGGTTTGTGTTTGTCCTTTATGGCTGAAGAACGAAACAGCAGCAAAACAGCTCAGAGGCAATAACCAGCACACAGAGACACTGGGACACTGTTCTGCTCTGATGAGTGGAATTTAACCCATTTTTGTCACTGAAACTGCCTTGTCTGAGGATAAGGGTTGGTGCTTCTTTTACACTCCCTAATTAATTATTTTTGTTTGTTTGTTTGTTTGTTTTGGTTTTGGTTTGTTTTTGTCTTGTTTGTTTGTTTGTTAAATAATGAAAGATTTAAGGGGTATGCCTTGTATTCAATGATTCCTCCATGTGAAGTTCTGGGACATCATCCCTTCACTAACGTTGACTGTTTGTTGTAACTTTTCATTGCAAAATTTGTAATCACTCCTGTTGACCTGGGACTGCAAATTCCATGGAGAGAATCCCGACCACTAGGTGACAGAGTTAAGTTACTTTCCTTCACTCAACGAGCTTTTAATTTTTCATGCAAATTGAAGCTAACTCAGCCAGAGAGGTTGTAAGGGCTTCTACCCCTTAAAACAGGCAAGCACTTGTGGTAATAGAAGTTTTTTGAGGGGCCAATTGAATCCTATCAGGCAGAAGATGGCTGTAAATGTATGTTTTCACTTGCTGAATTTACCACTAGATTGTGGTACAAAAAGGGGAGCAGTGGTTTGCTAGCTGTGCTTCCAAAGGCAGGAATAACACTCGTCCTTTAGATGTGCTGATAGTCCACCAGCTGGATCACCCCTCAGATGGAACAACAACTGGTGGAACCCAGCAGGGCTTGGCACTTCACTACCAAGTGATGTTAAGTATCTGTGTGCATGGCCAGAAGTATTCCAGAGGCTCAAGGAACACTCACATTTACGCTTGAGTCCCTTGAGGGAACTCAGGGTTTATATGCCAAGAGGGGAAGGAGACAGCCAGCAGTTTTACATACCCATCAGGGTAGGGTGGTAAATACAGGGAGAAGTGAAATGTATATGCCCCAGCCCTTCTGTGCATCTGGTACTTAGTATCTATTTCACTTGAACAACATGGCCTTCTGCCATTGCAACCTCGTGCCAAGAAAACCACAGTAATATATGTTTGGTGCCAGCTGTACAAGTTACACAAAGAAAACTAGTTAGAGGAAAGTTTAGAAAGTTTAGAAAATCTGAATGATTTCTGCAGGGGATTATTTTTTTCACTTGCAAGGCTTAATTAGTAGGATTCCAGATTGTAACAGTGCAGTGCTTGAAAACATGTTGGATTGCATTGAGACAGGTGTTTTTTTTATGGGATGCAAGTTTTGATGATATAGTGAAGCTGTTGAAATGTCCAGCAGGACTTCCTCAGACAGCTCCAGCTCATGCACAGTGCTTTGGATATTGAAACCCATTTTGTTGCAGGCCAGAAAGTTTCACATTTGACTTCTTTTTCTTCACACAGTTCTTACATCAGTTTTATTTTTGAATTCGTCACTACAGAAATCTACATGACCTTTACCGAAATCTTGAATAGTTGTAGCAGGGTCAGTACAATGCATGCTCAAATGTACAAGGTAGGTGAGAATGTCAGAGGCAGCACTGAACATCCCTGTGCTTTGCCTGGGGAGCTGTTACCCTGCAATGCACAAGAAAACAGAGCAGACCACAGTGCATTTCACAGTGCAGAAGGCTAACTGAGCACTGCCTAGTATTTTTCACTTTCTATCCATACACTATAAAGCAAAAATGTTGGTATACATATTTCTAGTAACTGTGAGTTTTTACACATTGGTAAATACCATAATTCTCTTCTGCTTGTCAAGATGTGCTACTTTCAAGTGTGGGGCTTCAAAGGAGGCAATTTAGAAACATGATTTTCCAATCTGGATTGGCAGTTATGTGCCCCCCTAAAAGCAAGTCACTGAGACTGTAATTTTGAAATCCTGCTAAAAAAAAAGCAGTATCTCTCTCTTGACATGTCTGTGCACTTACTCCTGGAAAACAGTTAAATCAAGGGAATATTTATAGCACCAGTGGGAGAATAAAGTTGGTCCCTTAACTGTGACAGAGCCCATTTCAGTCCTGTCAGCTGTCTCTGTTCTTAGCTGAACATCAGAAAGCAAGTTCCATCCAATGGTGGCTTCATGCTGCTCTCTGCTGTGAGCTGAAGCTTCTTGTCAATGTTAGTGTGAGTCTCTTATTAGACCCTTCTGTCTGTACTGGCTGCAGCTTCCTGCTTTTGATCCCTGGTGTCTTGAATCTAACATCCACTTGTCCTCTTGATTGTGTAATGCTTCATGGAAGTTTTCCAGTCCATCTGTGTGTAAGAGATTTTAAGTATATGCTAATTTAATTGTAAATTATTGACAAGATGAATACGGAAAGATCTGTTTGTATGCTTTTGATACTGGAGAAATCTGATCAGATATTTTCCATCAAGGAAGCCTCTTGTCCTGGTTTCTCCTCTTTGTATGCTTCATTGAGACTGTCTCCTGCTTGGCAAATGGTCTGAGACACTGAGAACTATCCCCCACAATATC
Organism: Trochalopteron elliotii; assembly: GCA_024734555.1. Lineage (NCBI taxonomy): Eukaryota > Metazoa > Chordata > Aves > Passeriformes > Leiothrichidae > Trochalopteron > Trochalopteron elliotii. The sequence goes on along the minus strand of JANPWX010000089.1, from coordinate 960,150 downwards.
CATCGCTGCACATACATGAGGGGTACAGTCAAGTTTGGGCAGCTCAGGCAGACTCATTATGTTGGTGTTTGTACTTTTAGCTCATCAGTGACAATTATAAATTCCTTCCCTACAGTTTAGGATAGGGAGGCTTAGTGAATGTGTTGTGAGACATGCTCGAAAGAGCCCAAATAACAGTTTTTAAGCCAGCTGGATACGATTGATTAAAACCACAAGTGAATTTCCCTAGCTAAACCTAGCAGCAATCCTTTGACCTTTCAATTATTGTGGGTTGTTATTAGGATTATTTTTCGGATGTTATTAGGATGATTGTCACTGTGATTAACAGCCCCAAGCTTTATTCCTCCTAAAAGGATAACATGTTCTTTTTATTTTAGATTAAGGAAATCACAGACCAGTCAAATTTCACAATTGTTCAAAGGCTCCTGCCTGCTCCTGCCGAGGTACAGCATCTTATTTTTCTTACCTGACTGTCTTTTGCCTTAGCCATCCACTAGAAACACCCTGTCCTTTGTCGTGCTTTGTGGAGGCTGATGATGGAGGATGTGCATGACCAGTGTGACTCGTGATGTGCCTGTTGTGGCACGTGATGGGTGGGTTGGTAGGGAGGCAAGGCCACAGTTCTACATGGAGCACAGATATGTCCTCTCATCAGATCCAGTATTCAGGAGCCTTTTGCCACCGTCTTTCCCTAATCTCTTTTGTACAGATCCCTACTAATTATCTCTTTTGCAGAGAATATGGTTTGTATTTCCAACCTGCAAATTGATCTTGTACAGACTTCTCTGACATATGAAAGTTCAAAAAACATTATTTTTTCAGGTCCAGAGACTGTAGCACTGAGGCCCTGAGTTCCTCCAGTTAGCTGCCGGAAATTAAATCCAGGCTCTTTGATTCATGACTATGTCTCTTTCCTATTATACCTGAGCACTGATACCCTAAACACTGAATTCTGGAAATTTGATTCTGAGCTTCAGAGTCTTGGCCTCTCCATCTGTGTGCACATACCCAATGTCCTTATATGCTCTGAACTGGTATCTCTGTTTAGGGATTGCTGTCTAATATTTCTGGGACTTGGAATTTGCTCTTTTAGATTCTTGGCAGAGACACCTGAAGCTGTCCCTCTGCTTTATTATTTTGGCCTTTAGCCTTTGTAGGGGTATGTTCTTCTTTCCTGAGACTTGCCTTTGGCTCAGCAACCTGTGAGAACTCTGTGATTTTCTCATCTTTTGTCCCCTAGTTTTGTAGGGCCTCTGACCTAATTGTGATCTGCACAGGTCACTGATGTTGCAGGGAATGGGATCTCTGAGAAGTTTTGGTCTTGATATTCTTTTTTCATTTCCTTTCCTGAGTACTCAGCATCTTCCTTTTTCTTTTGGCCTCAATTTAATATCTTATGCAACTTCACACTTTGCCCACTTCATGACAGTAGACAGCATTTTGTCTACTTGATGATATTGAAACAATTCAAAATGTCTTGCAGGTCCTCGATTCAGTTGTAACATTATGAAAACATCATTTCCTGAAGAGGAATCAAAACAAGATAGTGAGATACTGTATTATTATTGTTTTTAAAACCACTATATAGTCACATCCATTGCATTTGTGCATAGACTGCTGGAGCTGAAATTGTCCTTGTCAGAGGAAACACTGTGGAAAAAAATCACACAAGGTCATTAATGATTCCAAAATGCAGCAGCTCTTTTTATTTGTCTTGCACCTGAAAATAAAAAAAGTGATTTGGTGACTAAACTTTGATGATCTGAACTCTTCCAGTGAAAGTTTTACAGATTTTCTGAGTAGTGTCAAATGACTTCTGTTGTTGGAAAAATGTTCTAGTTTTATCACACCTAAATATATACCTATTCTATTTCAGATAACTTTTTTTAAAAATAGCCCCTCCTGGCCACATGTCAATGATTAAAATTGCTTCAGTCTCACTGAGGAGACTCAGTGAACTCAGAGTGAGCTCAGAGTACCTTCTTTTGGTAGATAAGCACACCTGTAAGTACTGCAAAGCCTAAGATGCATCTGAGGTCAGCTTCCCTCTCTGACTATCACTGGATTCAACACCAACAAATGTAAAGGGCTTTCCAGGTGGCAAATTAGTTCAGCAGTTTGGCCTTAAGATGGGCCTCTGCTGCACAGTATTGTGAATCTTGTGTAGGGGCAGTGTCTCTAAAGCTAGACAAAGCTGGGGCCAGGTACTGTAGCTTAGCTCATTTTCAGATGGCTAAATTCTCTTTCCATCTTTGAACATGATGACTGAGTCCAAATGGCTTAGTAAGGACATGCCAATACTGTACAACTCCAAAATGGAGCCCAAAATGGGAGAGTGGGAGTCTGGATGGGTGAGAACTGGGCTGGGAGCATGCTAATACCTAAATGGCATCGATGATCACAGTCCAGAGCTCAGGGCAGTACAGAACCCTGCTTATTTCATAGAATCACACAATCTTCAGATGGCTTGGGTTGAAAAGGACCGTAAAGGTGATCTTGTTCCAGCCCCTTGCCATTGGCAGGGACACTGCTCATGTCGCTAGACCAGTTTGCTCAATGCCCCATCCAGCCCAGCCTTGTACATTTCCAGGAATGGGGCATCCACAGCTTCTCTGGGCAATGTGTCCAGTGCCAGGCCAGCTTCAAAAATAAAGACTTTCTTCTGTATACATATTACAGTATTTAGTTATTATGATTGAACTTCTTGAGTGTTTTATGTTCCACTACAACACACTGTAATGATGATCACTGCAATGGTAGTGCCATAATTAGGCACATTAGCAACAAAACTGACCAACAAGAAAAAGAACATTTGCTATTAATGCCTAACAATTTCCAGCAACAGTAAGGAAACTTTGTGAAAGTGTGAATACTTAGTCCACTTATAATGTCCGTTGTCTTTGAAATGGTTACATATTCTGTGACTAAGGATGTGTAAGTGAAGTAAGATTGTAAAACATTTGTTTCTTCAAGGGAGAAAAAACTATGACCACATGGTCCTTTTGCCTTAGAAGTGTTGCCCCACTTTGAATTCCAAGTAGCTTCTTTTTGGACCAAAATAGTTTATTCCCATGGAAACTCTCTGCATTTGCACATCAGTGCTCTGAGCCAAGTCCTTTCAGGCCTTTGTCTTGAGGTTCTCTGTCCTGTATAATTCTGATCATGTAGTTATAATCCTGTGCTTCAGTACCTGCTTTCCTTTTCATCCCTAAAAATACATGGGTTTCATCTCCGTTAAAGGGTGACTCAAAAAAGACATGTCCTGTCACTTCATTTATTTGTTTAATGGTCAGTGCAGCCCAGCAACAAATATCAGACTTTTCACTCTTTGACTTTCAGTTGCAGAGGGAAGAAGCAGAAGGCATGTCAGAGACGGACAGAGAAGCATAGGCCTAATTAGAATTCTGTAGCTAATTTTCAACCTGCTCATTTTTTTAAATCTTGACAGGACAGTACTGTTTTCATAGGTCTCTGATCTGCAAGTCATAAGTGTCAAAATGTATCAGTGTTCTCTTCCGCTGTGTTGTGACTGTTAATTTATTTTTCTGCTTTTAGAAGAATAATGGTTGTCCACTCAGTTGGGTTAAAACATAAAGTCATCTGGGAATCCCAGGTCATATTTTTTTTCTAGAAAACTCCGGTTAAAAGGTTTTCTGATAAAGAATGAAGTTGATAATATATTTGAAATATATAGGAGTTTTTTTGTTTGGGTTTTTAAAAATATTTTATCATTTGGAGGTTAAGTTTTATTTCTCCAGGAAGAGGTATGAGAAAAGAGCTTATTATGGCATCATGTACTGTGCGATTGTCTCTGGCCCCCGCAACTTGATCTTGGCAGAGGCATTTATCTGAGTACTGTACAGAGGCACTTGAGGTCATGGGGGATGTTTGTGTATTAAGTAATGAAACTCAACTCTTGGACCTCTGGGCTATCATTGGTCTGCACTCACATGCAGATGATGCAGACAGAGATGCTTACCCAGTGTTCTGCAGAGCCCTCCACCAACCCACTATGCCAAAAAGCTCCTGGCTATGACTTCTGGCAAAAAGGGTCACTAGAGTGAGGCTTGGACTAAAAAGGTTGGTAGTCAGTAATCTGCAATATGTCACATTGAAGACTTTTGTAACACAATTATTCTCTGTGAATTGCTCACAGGGATGGCTGGTGTTGTCAGATGCATGGGGATAGTCCTGCACAGAGGTTTGGCAGGAGTTGTTTAGTAATAAGTAACATTAATTCCTTCTGACAGTGGGGTGGCTCCTGACAGGCCTGTTCAGAGACTGATGAATTGGTTTATTCAGCCTGTCCCCAGGAGAGAAGAGGACAGAAAGGTGTCCTACTGAGAAACCACACAGCACAGTCCTGGTGGTGAACCTGATCTGGATGCAGCCTTTTGTCACAGATACCTCTACTCAGGCCATGACCAAGCAAGGGAGTGTGACAAGGGATAACAGCTTATCACCCATTTGGTGAGACTGACAGAACTATGTGTTTGCAGTTAGGGCTAAGTTGGCTGCTAAGAAAACAGCTGCATAGGTTTAAGATCTTACAGTCTCCTTGCCATTGCTACTCTGCCAGCAGTTACTACTGCAGAGGGAAACCTGGCAAAAAGCAGTGTGTACCCATGCCTCTGCCATTTCCATCCACAGTCTATCATCTTACTGGAAACATACGTCCTTTAGTATTGCCAACTATCAGATGCCTTGGGACATCACGGGATTTTGTTTTAAACTTTTTGAGCAGGGTTGAAACTAACACATTTCATGCTGACATTAATTTTAAATTAATTGAAAATCATGTAACATAATGCTCTTTCATTGTCAAATTAAATCCTCAGGTTCATATCTAAATACTCAGATATGTGAGCAGTTGTGGAGATTTTTTTTCTTTATCATGGAATTATGAATTTGTTGCAGACTGAAAGAATGAATTTTGGTACTTCGCCATCATAGATGCATGCTACTTGAACCTTTATTGCATCAGATCAAATTCTTCTATGCAAATGGCAAAAATGAAATCCAAGAAAACTGCCTTCATTAAGGTATAAATGGTACCATTTGCCATACTTACAAAGACATTCCCAACCTGCTTTTGGCATAAAATGTGTCTTTTACAGCTTATCTTGGCACACACATCTTCTGCTCCTAATTATGAATGCCTTGGGGTGACACCAAGTAAGCAATAATTCCAGCTGCTCCTGACAAAAGAAGACACTGCTGCACTACATTATTTCTCTGATGAATGTATCTTCCCAATAAACTGAAGCAGGCTTTGCATCAGCAACATCTGCAACAACAGGGAGCTAGAAAGTGGGTCAGGTATATTGATGGTTTGGAGAAGGAGAATGGATGAAGGAGGGTGTGTATGAATGTGGATCTGCTTTTGCCTTCATATTTTCTTACAAATACCTTGCTAATTGATTCAGGTCCTCTGGTGGCAGCCACAGGGGAAGCTTTCAGCATAAAGTACTTTACTTGGAGCTTCAGTAACCAAGGCTGAAAAATCTGACTCTGTTAGAGTTAGTAGTAATTAATTTTCTTGACTCATATGGGGACAGCATTTCTCCTTGTAATTCTTAAACAGGTTGAGGGCAGGATCTAGTAGCACATTGATTATGCTGTTTGCCCTCAGCACTGCTCATTACTACTGGCTCTGGAACTGTGTATGTGACAATGACAGTTTGAGGTGAAAAAATGTCTAAAATAAGATGGCAAATTTCAGGAGCAAAGGGATTACAATCTGCAGCCAAAGGGTTACAATCACCCAAAGAAAAAGGTAGATGGAGACCATGTGTTGTTTTTAGCCTGGTGTTAACATACCCGGTGGCCAGGACAGAGGACGTATTGTGGAAATATCTGCAGTGCAAAGTTTGATTCCCTGGGGTAAGAAAGGAGATGGTGGAAGCAGCAACAGCTGCAGTCAGACCGAGAAATCTCTGCTTTTGCTGATTATTTTAACAGCAATATTGAGTTTATGTTGTGTTGATGGCTCTGGAGAGTGCCTAGCTTTCTTTTTGCTGACTGAGCAGGGCAGGTTTGGAGCATGCTCCTTTTGAGCTGCACATTAAGTTGCTTAATGCATACTCTGTAAAGACCACCTCAAAGGAAGAAGAATCTTGAAGGAATCACCTCAGCCATCAGATATAGTCCTTTGCAATAGCAGGCAGCCCTGTGATAAATGTTTAATACAGGTAAGTCAACAGAAATGCTACTCTGTGTAAGTCCTGGGAGCCACAGAACTTCCCCCAAACTTGTAATAACAAAAGGCTATAATGCAAAAGGCAGAAACACAAAAGCACACTACATGACAGAAAAAAAGGCAGAAGAGATTGGGGCAATACCAGTGTGTTCAGACTCTAAAGTACCAGGAGAATTTGTCCTTTAAAGAAGTCTAGAAGGTCCTGCAAAGTAAACAATCCATCATGTTACTGATAGACACCAAAACCTTCCAAACCCTTCCTTCCAATCTAGTTTGGAAGGATATTTTGGCTTCATTCCTGGGGACCAGCTTAACCCTTGGTGCCTGAGCAAGATGCATCTTGATTTGAACAATTGTTCATCCTCCATGTCCATTCTGGTTTTTACTGCCCTCTATCCTCTGAGACAGCTAATTAGATTCTGTGTTAGAATTGATGATCCCAGATATAATGATAGTGAGACACACCAGAAACTGGACACAGACTTTCAGGTGCATCTTATGTTGACCATTAACCCACTGTTAGAGGGATTGTGTCAAACCTTGTAAAAACAATATTCTGAGAAAAGGTAACCCTTTTGTTTGGTTTTTTTTTAATGTTTGCTTGTTTTTCTGTTAGACCTTTCTGCAGGGTGAGGGAGAAGGAGCTCATTAGACACTAGCACAGGAGTCTTGTAGGCTTGTTTTCCTATGTTGTCACTCTACGTGTCTATCTTATTTTTCTCTGTTTTTGTCTATAGTAGCACGGATCAGATGGAAAATCTGTCATTTCCTATAATTTTTTTATAAATTAAACTCCTTCAGGTAGGACTTCTGTCAAACTAGGTTAATTTTCAGAGTCTCTCTCATACACAGTGTCTGTTAAAATTACCCTTTGGGTTTTCAAGGCCACTAAGGGCTGTATGCTTCTAGCCTTTAAACAAAAGAGAAGAAAGCAAAAGTGTTGATATTATAAACAAGAAACCAAGTGAAGGCTTCAGCACATTCTTTACATGAAGAGGTTGTATATTGCACTCTGGAGCAGGACTCAGAGAAGTGGAGACTGTGAAAGAGGCGTTAGTAGTTATGCTGTCCTTAGACAGAAAATGGCACTGCAGCACACAAATACCAGGTAGTTCCCAAACAGACAAACTCAACTCTGAGTTGCAAACCTTTGAAAAGTCTCATGCATAGTTCCTAACAGGTGGGAAAGATTGGGTTTATAATGCCTTAATATACCAAAAGTTCCCTATTCCTTTTAGTGCTGACTAGAATCTGGAAAGTCCCTGAATGGAGTTCTGTTATTTATTATTTTGCTGCAACATATTCATTGAATAGAATTTTTTCTTGAACTGGTAAGGGAGAAATACTAATTAACTCTCTCCATTTTTGATACCTTGCCTAATTATGAAACTAATTAGTGTCTATTTTTTATTGTTGTGAGAATTAGAATACTGAAAAAAGCCTTAGAGTAACAAAATGATAAATATGGGTTTTTCCTAATGATTCTGGACTGGGTCAGACATTTAGGTATTTCTTCCAACAAACATATATATGCTTTGGAAAGGAAAAGAGAGTACTCTTTGGGATATTTTTCTTATTAAACCAGTTCTTAAAATTAGCCTCTGAGAAAATGAGAGCAATAAATTGTGCAAGATGCTTAGGGCTGGGATTGTCAAGCAAAAAGTCCTGTTTGCTGTCAAGAGAGGTTTTTCTTGAAAACTCTAATGGCACATTTACTACATCCATTCTAGTACTAAGAATACTCGGGAATTTGTTTGACATCTGTAAAGAAAACAAGGCATTCAGAATGGAACAAAAGCCCTCATTGTCACTTTGCCCCTCCACATGAACTGAGTTACAAGAGGCTAGGATTAAAGAGTATATTCATGAATTTACAGAGGGGAGTCAAAAGTAGTAGCAGTGTTGTCTTATGATGGCCAAACACTGTAATGAAAAGCAAATGGCCTTAAAGAGTCATCTTGTAAAAGTGGAAGTAATCTGAGATACCTAATTTTGCTACCATAAGTTAATTTATACTAGGGAGCTATACTATTTGTTGAGAAGTTCTAAATTATAGGGATTGACCTCTGAACTGAAATCAAATATCTACATGATTAAGAAGAATTATCTGCGTCAATATATGTAGCTCTATTTTAAAAGGCAATGTACTGGTCTAATCTAGTGATTTAACACTTTTAAATACCAGTGGTAATAGAATCTGTTTCAGTGGTCATGCTGGTTTTTCTGTGTCTGAGCTGCTACACTGATACCAAAAGTGTATCTAGACAAACCTTTAAAAATGGGTTGCTTATGTGCAGGATGCAGCACAGAAGATGTAAAATTATATATTTTGGTTTTAAGTTGCTCTTGGCATTAAATGTTGGAGGACAGTTATCATTCAGAAGGGAATGCAACTGGGTTTAACGTACTATAGTTGATTGTGAAGTGTATAATTTAATGGCATCTTTATAAATGTGTTATATACTTCTCTGTACTTCTTTATGTAAGTAGGTACTGAAAGAATATGTTAAAGTGATGCATTTTCTCTTTATTTAATTCTTAATAGTATGTGTGTTCATACATCCTGGTTTATATATTTTTTAGATATTCCCTATAGTTCAGTTTATTAGTAAAATAAATTACCGGGTTCTTTTCTAAAACAAGGTGGAAGTTTGTTTTACTTTCTTTCCATTTCACTGCTGACAAGCCTTGTATTTTATGACTCATTTGGCTCCATTCCTTCTGATGCACTTGTAGAGTAAGTCTTTGTATTCTTCCATTTTGTCAAGTAGAGAAGACTTTGCAGTGTTGTCATCTCTACTATTTTTAGTACAACTGGTTGAGTGAGCAGTCACAGTTGGCATTTCTTTACCTGTGCAATCCAGAGAGATATCAAGAGAAAAGATATCTTGGCAAAGAATGCAATTAAAGTTTGAATGAATGGTGCCTCAGGAGAAAATCAGTTCTAAATGATTAAATTAAAAAAATAGTATTGGGAATAATGATTCCTCTTTCCTGCCTGAGGAGCCCAATACCACCATATCCCATGAAGGAGTCTGCATAACTGAAAGATCCAGGATTTTAAAACACTTCCCTCAGGTTGCAATTGTTGGTTTACAGCTAAGTTTTTATCTATTTTTTTCCCTAAAATATCTCAAAACCACTGTGTGAATTTCTGTTTTCAGGAGACCAATTCACACAATCCTAATATCTAATAGTGCTCCAAAAGCATTTGATGGTGACAGAAATAGCAGCACACAGGCTCCACTTCAGCCCTTCAGCTGTGTCTTTGCCAGATTTAAAATGTAGCTGAAAACAGTGAAAACAACATTTTATTCAAAATTTTTCTATTTTCTCATGTTTACGAACCGCCATTTCTACCTAAAAACTCGTTTCTTTTTTATTTGTATAATGGTCATATTACAAAAGGTCTCCAAAGGTATCCATGTCAGAAGGATAGAGTCCAGGAATAAAGTTGTGCTATGCTCATTAAGTGCCCCATCTTGTATCAGCTCCTTCCTCAGGTAAACCTGTCCTAGGTTTGCCTCAGCTCTATCAGCAGAAACATCTGGCACTTTTCACAGTGTTTTCTTTGGAGGAAGTGGTCTTCTGAGTCCTTGAGAAGCAGAAAGAGGGATTATAGTGTTTCAGCAACAAGAGTTTGGCTTTTCTCCTAGTTACGGGCTAGGACTTCCACTCCCTTTTTGCCCTGTCATAATTTAAATTCACTGGCTCATTCCAAAGCTCAAAGTGTGAAATGTGCTCCATGTGCAGGGATGCAGGAGATGGGAGTTCAGATCCTTGACCTCTAAGGAGTATAGTAGTTAACTTTCAGCAACACATTGGTGTTGCTTTGACCTTTCTGTCCCCTATATTGGCTGCATGCAAGGCTGTTTTTTTTAATCTAACAAAGGGGACTTTTAAACTTATGTAAGAGCTTAGAATACTAAGAGGAGTGAGCTGCTTAGCATAATTCTTGGCCTGAGAGTTGCTTTTATTTCTTGTTTATCTCCTTTGATCTCAGAAAAGATGCTTTGTCACCAAAGCAAAGATGCTTTCTTTGCTAGAAAAAGGCTGCTGGAGAAATAACAACCAAAAGAAAAAAGAAGATTTGCAAATATTACTGATATGCACTGTACAGTGTCCAACTTCCAGTAATTTCTTTCCTGGTCTTAAGCTTGATTTTGTAAGGACAGCTTGTTGGATATGCTGCCTATTTGCATCAGGGATACAGCACAGTGTTGTGAAAGCTGTGTGAAAACCAGATGCAGCAGGACAGACTCGAGTTGCAGTTGAATGTGTGTCCACTGGAAATAAGTGGTCATTTCCCTTTCTGCATGGGGACTTGGTTATCAGAACCACTTTTACTTATCACAATCACAGCATTGGTGTACCTGTGCTTTTAAACAAAGTGTATACTCACACAAAAAGGAGCTGTTGAAATACTTAACTTCTGCCTGTGCTAGCATGAGACAGCAGGCATAGGCCAGAAGTGCCTTCTGGTTTCATGTAGCTAATACTATGCTGAAGTCATGCCTTTCCCTTTTGGTGCTCCATTTCTCCTGGAAGACTGAAAAGTCACTTAACTGAAACTGGCTCTCTAATCTACATGCAGCATTCACATTACCTAAACACGCTACCATTAAAAAACCCCTTTGTTCTGGGTGTGGGATGGTGACAGCTGTTTTGCTTCTTGTCTGTTCCTAGTCTTTGCATCCCAGCCACGACATCAACTGCTATAATCCCTGCATGCAGCAATTTCATTTTACCTCAGACTTCTTTATCCATAACAGGTGTTCACACAAAGAGAAGAAATTGTGCTCATTGCAGTGATATTGTCAAAGGTCAAATCAGGTTTGAAGCTGGCTCAAAGAAGCTTTTTTTCTGTCCTCAAATGCAGTTTCATGCTGCTTGGTGTATATTGTTTGTACACAGAATTCTACATTTTCCATGGAAGTGAGCATTGGGAGTTATTTCATTTGCAGAACCCACAGGCTAGTTTTTTGCTAAATAACATTGCTCAGTGTGGTTCTGAAATCGCCTGCTGCTTTGCATCCTTTTTAAATGTTATGTGGTCCGTGACTCTTGTTTTGCAACAGGAAATAATTCATGTAAAATCTTTCTTGAATTGATATAAACTTCATTCTTTCCTGAAGTTTACAGAGACGGGAAGCTGAAGCATTAGCCCTCTTTAGCATGGGTACATGCTCTGGAAGAAAATGGAGATTTCTTTCACTTACAGTCTGGTGTCTCTATCTGCTTCCAAATGGTTCCACACAATGAGTTGCACTGGATGGAGTGCTAGAGCTGTTTGAGTGCATTTCTTGGACTTGTGTTACCTTCTGGGGGCTGCATGTAACAAAGGACATAAATCTTGATTCTAGAGACAATACTCATGCCTTTTCTTTTATGGCTTGCTAATGTGAAAATTACAGCCTTTGCTGCAAAGGTATTTCAGGGTGGCATGCACTTAGCCTGCTCAAAATTTCACAGTTTTATTTTTTTTGGAAAACCACAATGGATTAATTTTTTATAGGTGTGGAATAAACATGTAAGTTACTTTATGTGAAAAAGTAGGTATATAGGGCTTTCTTAAGATTCTTGACACTTCAAAATGTCAAAATGAAGAGCTTACCCACTCTCTGTTTTGTCACATCTACTCTTTGTGCCCTTCAGAGTTTATTGTCTCAGGAATATCTAGTGAAACCTGATTCAACAGGATCTCTAAAATTTCAGGAAAAGAGACATTGTGGGAGAATCTAACTGATGTAGCTGATTGAGGAGAGAAACCCTGTCTTTTTTTAATTTAACCTTCAACTTTTGTAATATTACTATATAGATTTTATCTCCTAACTTCCAAGATAACCCAAGTACTGATCTTAGATCTGTTCAGCCAGCACATACAATCATTTGCTACCTTCCTGTGCAAGGCAGCACTCCGGTTGCAGCAGCGTGTGGCTCTAAGTGGGCCATGGGCCAAATACCCAGCCTTGAGCAAGAGTGTGCATCTTTCCCTGAGCATTGTGTTACTTTTGGTACTTCTTTAGCAATATCTAATCCTGCTAATTTAGAGATAACTCATACATGCCCAGTATGTGCATACTACATACACTAGCTGCAGTGATCACAGTAGAGTCGTATCTACTGTTTCTCTAATTTTTTCCATCCCTCTCTGTGATTCCCTTGGCTTAAAATAGGTTAAGATTCTTGCATTAAAAATAAAAGGACAAAAGCTATGTGCATGTCTGTATATTTTTGTTTATTAAAATAAATCAAATACAGACACATAATGAGGGTGAAAACACCTTGCTTTTTTTAGCCATTTTCCCCTAAGCTTCTGTGTCTAAAACACAATGAAATAGCCAAATATGGGTTATATATCTATGAAAAGATTTTGGTAAATATTGTAAACCATAGCAATAAAGCCTGTCTAGACTTCTTCTTTGTAATCAATGAGATCTCGAGATAAAATTAGGGTCTTAGATTTTAAATAACCTCATTTTCATTGCAATTTTTGGACGTGATTTCCCTATTGTGCCTGTTCTCTCTGTATGATTCAAACGGCAAACAGAAGCCTTGTTCTAATTGGTTGCTTGTCCTATTTTTAATTTGCATGAGTGATTTAATCCTTCTGAATTACAGAAGGGGCAAGCAACTCCATAAACCTGAGTAATGAGATTTGTTAAGCGTTATTTCACCATGAAGATATTCCCGAGAACACACACCTTTTCCAGAAAAATGTTTGATTAAAACATAGTGGGTGAAACAGTACGCTGATTCCCAAATCTTGTGAGGTCCCTCCTCCTGTGAGATTTTAAATTCTTTCACCTCTCACCAAAATCAGCATTAGAGAAGGGATACGACATGACCTGGTTTCCTGGTTTGCTAGCAGTGGTTAAAGGACAATATACAAGACATACCAGTTATTCAAAAATAGTATTACAATTGTGAGACCAGGCATCTTAGGCAGTCTACTGTTTAATAGTATATCTTGCATGGCTGCTTTTATTAAACAAGGGAATAATAACAGTTAGATCTGTAATTCTCATTATTGACTTGAATGAACAACAGTCAGTCTTGAAAGGTGATAAAAAAATCTATCTGGATTACCCTTCTTTTTTGTTTTTTTTCTTTTCCCAAGAAACTACAGATGCAATTTAGCAGATTTAAATACACAACATGGGTAGCCAAGCTGGGTCCACGAAACCACAAAAGACTTGCAGGAAATGGAGTAAGTTTCCATTTGAGCAGCAAGTGGGGATAAAACTAGCAGCATGGGGTTGCCACAGTCCTGAACTGGATGTCCAGCCAAGGCTCGCAGTGGAATGCTGAGAAGTCCTTCCAGATGATGTTTCCTGCTCATCCTGCCCCTGGCACCACCAGCAGGGACAGCACTGAGTCCTGGAATTTGTCATGTCCTTGCCCTGCCTCATAATGGTCCAGGAGATTTTGCTGTTTGTGAACCCTGTCTTTCCTGCACCAACTCTTTATTATATATGTAACCTCTGGGCAGCTGCAGGTGTGCTGTCCAAAAGAACATGTGGCCTATTTTTGTGTCAAGGGAATGACATTTGTTGACCTCTGATTTGCAAAATATCGTCTCCAAAAAGTGTCCTGAACTGCAGCTTAAATTCACTATTCGCAAATTCCTGCTGGCTTTGTTGTCTTTGCTGAAGCCTTGAGGGTCCAAACCTTGGCAGCTGATGTTTTGTTGCTTTGATGATCTGAACAATGTCTTTTGCCAGCCATCTAATGCCATATTGTTCCTTTGAACAATATGTTCCTTCCTTTGAAGGCATCAGATGCTGCAATTCGAGAACCTAACTACTTCTTCACTTTACTGTGTAGAATGATCAGCCTTCACCTTTGGTTGGCCTCCACTAGCACAGCAACATTATTCCTCTAGGCATCAAAAAGGTAATGAATGCCCTTCAACTCCTTAATGCTTTTTCTTCCCTGTCTCAGTTTCCTGCACCAGACTACTAATGTTTGAGTTTCACAGGTGATGTTGACACCAATGGAGGTAACCATGACACTTCAATTATTAATGCCCCAGGATCTGGATCTGATTTTCACAAGCTCAAGGATCCTGCAGCTTTCTTTTTTTTTTTTTTTTTTTTTAATCCATTTGTAGTTGTGAATTCTTTGTCATTCTAAACGTAGAGCTCACAGCTTCTTCCAGGGAAAAGACAGAGGAAGAGCTGAGACCCTAATTCATGCACCTTCCAGGTTAGATTTGTATATGGTAATTTTAAAAGCTTCCATCTTTAAGAGCGTCTAAGGGCCCTGGTGTTTTTCTAAATAATTTCTAAAAGTCAGGCCCAATCACATGGTATTAGAGTTTGCGTATCAGTATTAGATATTACCAAATCTTTGAGCCTCTTTTGGATAAAATTAAGTTTTTTATTTGGAAAACACCCTTGTTCTGAATTTTGGAGTAGTGGATTTGAAAAAAAAAAATTACATCTTATCTCCAAAATGAACTTTCCCTCTTCAACCCAATTCTTTCTTCCTTCAGTAAAGAATGAAATGTTATTCTAATCTTCTGTGTTAACTATTTGCTTATAGCACTGGTTTCTGCATAGTTTAGGGGGGGTTCCTGACTTGTTGAAAAGGTTTTGTGCTCAGAGAATAAACTTCAGGCAGGGGGACAGGTAACGAGATCAGAAAGGCTACTGGGACCTTGCAGCTTTGTAACATCAGCACGTGTATGTTGTAACTTTGCCATATCAGCTTGGTAAGCAGCAGAGAGAAGATGCAAGTTCACATGCTGGCAAATACAACAATTTAAGAAGAATGTTCGTTCATTAATATTTTAATGCAGTTCTCAATAGTTTATGTGCAACACAATTCAGTTATGTGGTCCTGGCTGCTTTCAGAGAGGTAGGCATTACTCGTCATGTCAAACCTTTTAGTCTTCACTGCATAACACAGCTCATTATGGGGGATCATAGCTTCAGGTGAGGTAACTTGATTCATTTATGCACAAAATGGGCAAGAGATTCATAAATATTTAAAAATGATGTATATTTACCAGTGTAATATTGCATATTGAATTAGTTGTCTGGTTTGCCTGCCAGCATTTCAAAGTTTGTGTTTAATTATCACATTACCTAAGTCTGATGGCCAGTGTTTTTAATGGATTCATACTGCTACCCTTTCCTTCAGCTTCACCTTAGGCTCTTCTGAGCTCCTTTTTGACACAAATGAATTGAAATCTTGTCAGCTTAGTGCACTGACAAATGAAAATAGTGACTAATGTTGATTGTCTTTTGGTATTTCATATGCTGCTTGCCAAGAGTATGTCTTATGTACTGCGATCATTTAGAATCCTACACACAGGGTAGTCATTATTTTTCAGACTGATTGCGGTCAGTTGACAAAGAAATCATCTTGAGCAGATGCTCACCAGTAGCCAGTCCTTCTTATAATTACTTAGCATAAGAAGAAAAAATTAAATAAGACACAGAGGACTATTTAGTGGTATGGTCTGATCTCTTCTGTATCCTGTGTCATTAAATTTCACACATGTACAAGCAGTGAGAGCAGTAGCAGTAGCCTGCATTTGGCTAAAAGCTGTCTTCCAGAAAGGCATCTTGCCCTGGTTGAGGGACATAAAACCATTAAAAATTTCTTGGTGCCTTTATTAGCTGCTCCAGTGATATGTTGTCACCTTAAAAAGAAAAATTTTGTGCTACACTCGAATTTGTCTGACTTCAGTTTCTACCACAGCTTCTTGTTATGCCATTCTCCACTAGATTAAAGAGCCCTTCAGCATCCAGTATTTTTTTCTGCATCAAGGTACTTATATGCTGTAATCAAGTCAATCTTTTTGATACGATAAACAGATTGTGCTCTTTACGTCTCACTTAGCAGCATTTTTCTTCAACTCTCAAATCACATTTTCAGCTCTTAATCTGCCCTCTCTACTATTTTTCAACTTTTTTTTTTTCAAAACATAGGCAGGAACACAGTATGCAAGATTGGTATCATCAGTGATATATCCAGAGAGAAAGCTATGTTCCCTATTTCCTACTCCCTTGATGCAGGTTAATCATTCCTTTTAGCAATATCACAGTCAGTGTTTAGGATGAGTTGGTGACTACAGCTGCTAAATCACTTCCAGTGAGTGCCATCACCTGCTCAGTACACAACACCTACAATCCTTCAAGCTTATTACAGGGATTTAGCTATAGTAGATATATTTTCTTTGACAAGGTCCAGTTTGCCACTCGATTCAGACTACTTCACTTGCTTGCTTGGTACCTTTGCCATTTTTCTCTTTTTGGGGTCATTTTCAGGGAAACATACCCATTCAAAGAAGGTTCCTTTACTTTTTGTTGCTTTTTGTCATCAGTCATTTAGGCAAGTTCTAGTCAATTTAACATCTGCTTTAATGATATCATGGGGTACCATGTTTTCTTTCAGATTTAAAATCTGAACCCTCAGTATGTATGTAACCAAACAAGCAATCTCATTGAAGAATGAATTTTGAGAAGTTTGATTAGACCTGGTCTTCATAAAAAAGACTGGAATTATTTGTATTAATCACTTTGAAATATTTTTAAATTAAATGTTTCTCCCTTTATTATTTAGGGTGCCAATATAGGCCTGTATTTTCTTCTCATTGCACTTGCTCATTTTTTGACTACTCGTATACGATTAATACCCCTTTAGAACTTCACAAATCATGATTCTTATCTTACTTAATTACCAGCAGGTTGGAGCAGCTCTTCATAATCCCTTTGAGATACCTCTGCTTGTTTCTTTTGAAGCACAGAAGTACTTATGGAACATGCTTACATTTTACACATCAGCACAAAACAACTTATAAACTACATTTATTACATGGACCAGTATCATCACTGGGTTTTCTTTTGTTCCTAAAACACTTTAAATGTCCTGTTTGTCCTTAGCTATCACAACCGTGGATATTTTTTCTTCCCTATTAAATTATTGATTTCTGATATTGTAACTTGCAATTTATAGCAACTGTAATTTATATAATTTCTCTTTGTTTTCTATTTGCTTTCTGACTGCCACCTTTGAGGTTTTATGGTAAAATTACTGTTCTCTCTGATTGCAAAGTCACAGTCTTGTGGCCATTAAATCGAGGCTGTATGAGAGCCCCTCTTTTGATGTTCACACTAAATATGTTTTTCCTTGTCAGCTGTCCCTACTGTTTCTCTCAGTTTGGGGAAATTAGCTCCTTGAAGCACCAGAAATGCATAGTTTTGATTGGGGCTGTCTTTCATTTACCCATGATGAATACAATCAGACCACAATTGCTTGTTCCCAGGCAACTACAAACTCTTAATTTAGTGATACCAATCCCTGTTATCTATCAAAATGGGGTTCAAATACTTAACTCTTGCAGCATAGGATATCTATTGGGCCACAAAATTACCTTCTCCAATTGTACAAGTTATTATTGGCTTGATAGAATCTGCTGTTAAGCTACAAGAGGGCTACATTTGTTTCCCCACAAATAAGAAGAATTAGGATACTACTGTGAATAGATGTTTAATTCATATGTGAATATTTCAATACTTCCAAACATCCCTGTCATCAGAATTTAATCAGGATTGAATTTTAGGGGGAGACATAAAATTTTGGGGGCATTGGTAGTTAATTTTTGGACACTTACAGACCTTCCTGCAACAGCAGCGCTAAGAAACAAAGCTTGTTTACCTTTTTCTTTTAAAAAAGGTAGTAATTAGGAGGAAATTTATTTTAAGAGGTAGTAATTAGGAGGAAATCAAGGGATGAGGATTAAGAAGGCCTATGTTGCTCTGAATGGGGCAGGTGTCCTGGAATGAACTGGAACAGGGATGTCAGCCACAACTCATCCAGAACCCTTAAAACTTCGTCTGTTCAGTTTGGAGAAGTAGAATGAGAGGGGACCTCATTGCAGTCTACAGAGGGGAAGGCACTGATCTCTTCTCTGTGGTGACCAATGACAGAACCCGAGGGAACGGCCTGAAGTTGCGTCAGGGAAGGCTTAGGTTGGATATTAGAAAAAATTTCTTCCCCCAGAGGGTGGTCGGGCACTGGAACAGGCTCCCCAGCGAAGTGGTCACAGCACCGAGCCTGACAGAGTTCCAGAAGCGTTTGGACAGTTTGGACCTGGGCACATAGCGTGATTATTGGGGACGTCCTTTGCAGCGGTAAGGGTTGGAGTTAATGATCCTTGTGGATCCCTTCCAACTCAGTATCCTCTGTGATTCTGTGAGAATTGCCCTCGGCGGGCGGCGGTGCCGGGCCGGGCTGCTGGCAGGGGCCGGGACGAGCCGTGCTCAGGGCTGCCTGCCCGCAGAGAAGCCGCGCAGCCC